>VXBJ01007674.1:0-40403 GCA_013400055.1 Nycticryphes semicollaris | reverse complement strand
TAGTACAGATTTGTGATGCTATTTTAAAAGTTGTTAAACTCTGAGTGATACATCCTGAATTCTGGCTTTCAGAGAATGAGGCTTACAAACTACAATAAGGTCACAGGTGGTACAAACATACTCTGTATTTGCCCTTTCACCAAATGAACCATAAGCAAACCTTAAGATGTTCTTTAAGAGGCCTGAGGACCATAGGGCAAGCTTATGAGAACCAGCCTGGGAGGCATTGGCAAGTTACACAACATCTGCGTTTGGAGCAGATAAGACACACAGACCTTTGGACAAGCTGAGATCTTTATTCTCTCCCACTAATAACATTCTCAATAGGGTGCAGGTGCCTCCTGTTATTTTGAGGAATTCCATCTAACTTCTCCTGCCAGGACTTATGAAGCCAAATATACACAAAGAGCATCCACCCAGCCTACACAGCCTGTAATCGTTGCAGAATGGTGGTGGATTATTCACTGGGAGGCTGGAGGCAAGAAGTCATGGTTTCCAGAGTCACTTGAATGCCAATATTTTAAAAACTATACATACGATGATGACCTTCTTTACCTTTTGGCAACATATGGGAAACTGGAGTTAATTTTTTTTTATTATTGGAATAATATCTGGACACTGATGAACTCATTAGCTGATCTGAAAATCTGGAAAGAGCTCCCAAAGGCAATGCAGGTCCTAGTTCAAGAGACTAGGGAAATTAGGAAAGTCACACTGGAACTTTAGTGTATAATAATTACAAATTTTTCAGGATCACTTTATGGTCAATAGCATTTTTATAGCACCTTTTGTTATTGAAATTCTTCACATTTTTTTCCTGGTTACTTTTTCTGCCTTCACAGAAAAGCGGGAGTAGAACAAAAAGTGTTTTGCAAAAAACCAACAACACCTGTTTTATTATATGAAATGTAACACGTATACTTCTTTCTCCTCTGCATATATACACCAAATAAATATAGCCCATATGGCACTCTGAGTATGTACGTGTTCACATTCATGCCACACATAGTTATCCTTTCAAGAAGCCACCTGCTAACTCATGTGCTATTCTGCAGACTGGAAGTGCTCCTAATGTTGCAATACTGCACTGAAGAAGATGCTGATCTGCAGCGCAGATGTTATCCCTGGTAAATTCTAAGTCTGGCAGTGTATAAAGCATTGATTTTTCTGCTGGATTAAGTATTGGTTTAATTGGAGCTTTTTTCTGCCTGCAATTTTGGGATCATGGAACACTGCTTCTAAATTGTACATATTGCTTGGTGGTTTGTAATATTCCAGTAATGTCTTGAGGCTTTCTGTTTCATTGCAATCACATTTACAGCAATAAATTGTTCAACAAACACTGAATTTTATTAAACTGGCAAAATCTGTAATAAAGAAAGCTAAACAAGTCCACGGCCAGCTGTGCCAAAAGCAAACAAGTGTTTTCTTTTAAATACTAAAATAATGTGCAAATGAGACTCGGCAAAACTAAAATGCAGAATAATCCAAAAACTGAAGTGTGTATAAAATTAAAACTCAAGAGAAGAATACTCACACCATGCAGCTGCAGTTCCACAACAGAAGGGATTCATCATTCCACGTCTAAAGGAATCCTTAACCATTTTTCCCTATCCTTGGCCACCATGTATTGCTCCTTCAATATGGTTAATTTAACCAAGAAACTAGATCCCAGGCCCTGAGCTGAAGCAAATGATCCTCCCTTTTTGAAAGCTCTTTTTGAGTTAATTTTCGTCTGTCTATACTTACTGGTTGAGAACCACCAAATGGTTGTATGGGCATGACTGAGGACATACTGTGTGCTCAGGGATGAGACAACAGGTCTGGAGAGGACAGGCAACCTTTTACACCAGCCTTGCTACCTAACCTTATATATGGCATAAGTATGGTCCTCCTAAGAAGTGATGCCCTCTACCATCTTTTCCCTTTGCTTTCTTCTTTCCCATCCCATCTCTTCTCCAGTAAGCAAGCGTGAAAGACAAGGGGACAGCCTTGGCCTCACAGTTTCTGAGCTTTTTCAGCACCAATGGAATGACCATTTGGGCTCCTCCTCTGGCCGTCTGCAGCAGCAGTGCCATATCCATATTGTTTGGCAGGCAGCTCACCCCACAAAACCCCATGTGTTGTCAGTATAAAACTAGTTCATTCAATGTTTTGTTTTGGTTTAAATCAAGTATATACAGTTCCTTCTCCTCTCATATCCTGTCTTGAGTGTTACAAAGCTACAGTTTGCATGTTATGGTTTTATCATACCTATACATATCCAAGAAAGTTAATCCAGAGATGAGCACTAGAAGGCAAAGTGACTGCAATCGAATCAGAAGGCAAGTTGTTTTCTTCTTTCTCATACTAATAATCTAAAAAAATCATAGAAACATGAAATCCATCCTCTAATGCAATCACTCCTATTTTGTCCCTTAGTACCCTTCAGTGACAAAAATTCCATAGTCTGCCCAAGAAGTCATTTACAGCACCTCATTATCTTTACCATTTTTCCCTTGGTGTCCTATCTTGGTGGACAGCAATTTCCCTGTAGAAAGGATATGGTTATTGCCTATCTAAAAGATCTCTTTCACTAGCCAGGAATCCATTGCTCTACTTCAAGCTGATCATCTTGTTAGGAACATAAATATTTCACAGGTTCCTGGCTGGAAAAGCATGGTGGCACTTCACACCAGTGAAGGACTTTCTTCAAAGACTCCTTTTTACAAACCTTATGACTGCAAAATATACAGATGAGCAAAGCGGAATGATAACTTCCTCAACTCACCAATTAGTAGATGCATAAAAACTTGCAAATGTCACTTCTTTACAGTGGTCAGAGAAAGGAAAAACACCACCAGAGAGAAGAAAGAAGACTCTTAGGAATTTTGGCCTGAGAACTGATTCCCCAAGAGAGAGATTTGCCAAAAGCATTGCTTTCTCTTTCCCATTTTCAGTGGCTGTAGCAAGTCTCAAGCAAGGACAGGAGATACTCCTCTACGGAGAATACATCTAACTGGACATAGACATTGACAATGAAGACATCTGCATCTGAGCCAGTTCTCTCAATTCACTTTACAGTTAATGGAAAGAAAGACTTGCCTGTAGGTTGTGATTTACCTTATTCCTTGTACACCAACTTTAGGATGAGATGCACCACACAAATGCATAATTTGCTCCACTGACTACAAATTGAATGTGAGATAAATAGCTTCTATACAGACATCCAGTCTGTTTGTATTTAAATTGAGGAGGGATGAACCCTTCTGCTGCTGACTTTTAACATGAACAGTTTCCATGCAAGGAGTCATATTATTTGCAGGCAAAATCATGGCCTTGCTTTGATTAATTTTTTTTTCACAAGCTGCAGTCCATTAACACTCACTCATGCAGATTGTAATGATGTATCGTATATTCTTTTTTAAATCTTATGTAACAGCTCTGGTGTGTAACAATGTTATGGTAATTAGAATCACAGTTCAGATTATTATGAGGCATTTTCTGCTTGGCTTGTGCTTTAAAAATGTTATTTCTCTCGTTTGGCAGCCATACTGCCAAGGAGGTGGCAAGGCGGGAGAAATGTGTAAATCATCCACTAAAGTTTCTATCCCAAATCAAAGCTAGTGACACCCCAGGAAAGTCAGAATCCTCAGTCCATGAGAAAACTTCCCTCCTTGACATTTTTCTTCCAAAATCAGGCAAAGAGTGCAGCAACTGAGACTGCCTGCTACCTCAGTGTGCAGCTGAGGCTGCAATACCAAAAGCACTTGCAGAGAACCTCCCCAGGCTATCTCATGGGGCAGGTTCAGGGCACATTCCTCTGCACTTGCCCAGCGATACATACCTGCTATTGCAGTGTCTATGCTCTACCACTGCTCTTCTACAGTCTGCTTTTGCCTCCAGAAAGAAGCCTCAGGCTTAACCCCATTTTTTTTTAGCAGAGTGTGCAGGCAAGGTATTATTTGCCCTCTAATGATTTTCTTTTGCTTTCCAGCTGAGCTGTTTCATATATTTGGTGTGGTTATGGCTTTGGTAGAAAAAAAAATACGCAGCTGAGGGTACTGCTGCCAATACTGATGTGCTTTATGACTGCAATGGTGGTGTTCACTGTAGCTCCTGCAGACATGCCCCGTCCTTTGGATACAGACTCTACTTTTCTAACCAGTGAGTTGGAGTGTGAGATCAATTGGTGAGACTGATAAAAGAGCAGCTAGCTGGCAGTGTGGAAACTCATAAAGGTTGGCCAGGCAGCCTGGAACAATGTGTAAGGAAAATGTGGGGTTAAATGACAAATATCAAGGTCTACATTGCCACTAAGCTTCTAAGAATTCAATTCAGGAGAAGGGCTGGAACACTTAGAAAATTAATGTTGAAGTTTGACACTTCACAAACCTACCCTAATTGCAGCAGGGCCCGGTGGCATACATTGGAACAAGTGCATAAAAAACCCCATGTGTGTGAACACCGAATAGTTGGATGGTTAGAACCAGGAATAGGGGCTTTCAAATTGAACAATAAGATTTTGGATAAATAAGAGGTAAGTCCTTTGTTTTGCTTTAGGAGTTTAGGTTAAGTTACATCAGCTCCCTGTATTTTGATATTCTCTTCTCTAGTACTGAGATGAGAAAAATTGTACACAGAGACTTCTTTTCCTCAGTATGAGGTGATGCCTTGCTCGAGGAACAGCATGGAAGTAACTTCTGCCTCTGCTGAAAGATGAATGGATTAGCTACCACTGACAAGCTGTCACCATTATTTTCTCTTGGCAGTTATGATAACCAGTCCTCATTTCCACTGCAGTCCACCTTTCTTTTTAAGGGTAGAAATACAGCCCCCTGCATCTGTGAATAAAACAACCTGCCCTACAAAGATATTGTATCCCCTCCAAGTCCAGTGATTGTCCAGACACAATGATCTCAGAAACATCACAAAAATAATGAGATGTAGCTGAACACAAAGAGAGAACTTGGAAAAATGAACAAAGTTAATAAATAAGGATTGGGGGAAGGCACAGGAGAATTCTTTGTGAGACAGGCATGAGGTTCAGAAATGATAAGATTCTTAAATGGTCAGGATGTCAGGAGGGCATTAAAAAAACATTGAAAGCAGACTTCAGCCTGGGGAGAGCACTTCAATTCCCTTAACTTCAGTACAATTTATTTCGAGTCAGTCAAAAAAAGACCCCAAATGTGCATGACACAGTACTGCAGCTATGAGGAGATGAGCAAGGGGGCTGGGGGCTGGAGAGGTAAGGGCAGGAGGGAACAACCGAGCTCTCAGCCACAGGCTGCCTATGGTGGCTGCCCCCACCCTTGAGGGAAGCCCATGGGATCTGCTCAGCTGCAGACCCCTGGCCCTGAGCCCTCTTTCCGTCTCTGCCCCATCTGCTTCCTCTACAGACCATGGCTCAGGAGCAACAGCACGTCTGCTGCCCTGAGAGAGGGGCTCTCTGTGGTCCTGCCACTTCTTGTCCTTGTTTCTCATCCTGGCAGGCACGTGGGCGTGACATTTATTTCTTCTGCTCTGCCCTCAGAGGGGTATCACTGCTTGCTATGAGCAAGCAGGAGACTGCAGAGCCCTGCTGGCCTGCTTAAGGAGGGTGGTGTATTCATGCTGCGAAGAGAAATGGGATGAAAATGGTGGGATTATGTAAAGCAGTAATTTGCAGCCATTGCTACCCCATGTCCTTGGCAGTGCTGGCAAAGGGGGTTGGAGATGGCAGGGCCCGGCTCTGCCCATCTCCCGGATGGGCTGGCTCTGTTCTCAGCCTCCTTTAAGCTTCTGCAATGTATTACTATTAATAATGGATTTTTACATTTAATTAATACCCCCAGGATCTAGTTAAGACTCTACAAAAATTCTTAAGCATGCAGAGAGCTGTCGTTGGGACAGCAGTTTCAACTTGTACATACTCAGCTAGTAAATGCTAAAAACGAAGCACGTATTACCTTATCATATGAACTCAGAAACTTGGATCTGTGATGCTTGTTCACCTCACTGCCATTTTAAAATCAGCCTCAGGAGGCTCTCAGGATACAGCTTAGAGCATCAAGATTAGAGCTGCAGAGGAAGTACTGTTCCACTTACTTAAGGATTGTTAAAGTTGTCAATTCATCAAGTTGATTTATATTTCTTGTTTTCCCCGGCTTTCCAAAAGTGTCTCCTCTTTGCTCTCTTTCATGGCACACTGAATGATGTAATTCGGGCCGTGTTCTCCATTTGTGAGTGTCAATAGCCAGGAAGATTTATAGCTCAAGGATAAAAAAGCTGCTCCTATGGTCTCCTCTTGTCCTTTAGTCTGGTAGTCATAACGAGGGAGTTGGTTTTAAATTGACTGTGAATACTTATGCTGAATTACAATTCAAAATGTACAGTGTGGTTCCCACAAAATGTCAGTGGTTCTCAGTGACAGGATGAGGGGCAATGGGCACAGGCTGGAACACAGGAAGTTCCATTCAAAGATGAGAAAAAACTTCTTTCTGGTAAAGGTGACAGAACCCTGGAACGGGCTGCCCAGGGAGGTTGTGGAGTACTCTTCTCTGGAGGCCTTCAAGACCTGCCTGGATGCAGTCCTGAGTAGTGTGCTCTGGGCAATCCTGCTTTAGCAGGGGAGTTGGACTAGACGATCTCTGGAGGTCCTTTCCAACTCTGACAATTCTGTGATTCCATTACATGATCCAATATATAAGAGTTTGATGCTAGTCAAAATGATAAGGAAGAAGCCTCCAAACTTTTGAATATGAGTCACAAAATTTTTATTTGATGCTTCTTAATTGTGGTGATGCTGTGATAAAAATGTGTTAAAATGTTCTCTCTCAATATTACTCCTCAGAGTAATCCCCTAAAGCAAATTTACTCATTTATTTTCTTACCTATCTTTTCTTTTATGTTGGGAAATTTAAACTTGATGTTAGACGATATCTGAAGTTCCAACATAAACGAAAGAATGCCGAGTAGGATCAGGCCGACTAGGATCAAGTTAACGGTGTCTGTAAGCGGTTCATACATAAAAGAAAGTCCATCCCCCACTCTTGTACAGTGGGAAAGTTCATCTTAACAAGCAAGTGAATCATTTGGTTTACTCAGAAAACAGATTAACACTTTATTCATTCACAGTGTAAACGCATCCTATATGTGTGCATTATTCCTTGTGCAACGACTTTCCCAGTCTCCTATCACCTACCTACTTGAAGGATGCCACCACTGTTACATTACTCAACTAACCCAGACAGATTCTAGATCCCCAAACATGTTCTAGATCTTACTAGGTGATGAGCCCAAGTATCTCTGTATGTCCCATATCTCATGCACGGAACAGATTTCTGTGCTTTGTGGTATTGATAAGCTGTAAATAAAATTACTACATTTTTCGTTGGTGTCACTTCTCTGAACCATAATTCTGAATTAATTATTATTGAACTGACAGATGGGTTTCACAAGAGAAGATAAAGGTCTTTTAATAGGAAACTGAGTGAAAAAGGGTATTTGTTATTTTTTTTTTCTTATTCGGTAGTATGTAGAACTAGCTATGATACCTACCAAAAGCTCATGGTGAGTTTTCTGCATTTTTAAATAAGCTTCTCAAAACACTATGCACTTACCATTACTATGTGAAATTTGGATCACTGCTTTTCTGGCTGGTTCCTGCAGAAGTGGCAGCAGAACATGACAGAGCCAGAAAAGAGATTTCATATGACTATTGCGTTTTTAGAGCATTTTAACTTTTATTAGCAAAACACTTTCAACTTTGGATTAAGAGATGGAGCTCCCTGGCATCAGCAAACAGCTTTCAAAACCACTGTTTTAGTTTCCAAGCAGAAAAAGCTTAATACCAAAACCATTTCTGTTTCCAACTATAACAGTATCTGGCATAATGGGATATTGCAACAATAATTCCCGGCTCTTGGTGAGTGTGGACCGTTTTCTCTTCCACAGTAAGAGCAGAGGAATGCAGTGGAAGGGTGAGTTTTGAGCTCGGCAGAAAGCAGCCTCTGTGATTTTAGGCAAGGTGTTCAAGACTACGTCCAAAAAAGGCAGCAGGCAGCACTTACAGTGCATAGCTGCAGGATCCAGTCTCCTCTTACAGTGCAGGTGGAGGGCTGTGTGTCTTAGGAAGCGATCCAACATAGCCGGGGAGCTGTCTGAATCTAGCCAGCAGAGAGATCAGAGCTATTGCCGAGAACAGAAACTGGATGGAGCGCCTGTGAGGTACCGTCTCCTGCCTCCTGCTGAGACAGAAAGCTGTGGGCAGGTGCAGAAGCACAGAGCCAGGCGTCCAGGGAACCCAAAGTCCGAATGAACCCCTCCCAAACACTTCAAACACACATTTCTCAAATGTCAGTTCCTTCAGCATTAGGTGGCAGCTGACAGGGCTTTTAAAAGGGTCAAAATTTTGGATTTATTTGCTGAAAAAGTTCTGTCTGGGTTGCATATTTGGTATTACAGCAAGCTCAGCAATCAAGCAGAACTGAACTCTGCAAACTAATTTCTCATTTTACTTCAGCTATTTCAGTTTTACCCTGTAATGTGCAGAGCAGGTGTGTACTAAGTCGGTTATGGATCTGGCATGTAACTATTCTGCATTCATTCCTTTACCTGCAAAATAGGAGCAATAGTTTCCTACCCGTAGGAATACAATGAGAATAAATGCATAAATGTTTTTGGAAGTGTTCAGACACTGTAAAATTAGCATTGAAAATTAGCTGGATGTTCAGCTGTGCTATACAAGGTCTAAATAATCCAGTGACTTCAAGGGAAGAAAATTTAGGCATACACTGTCTTTTTAGACCACCTTTTGAATTCTAGTCAAGGCCCTTTAGCTGCCAAAGTCATCACATGTAATTACACTGCAGATTATATTAAGAATCGGTATTTTATTCTAGTTCAAAGGAAGCAACACAATAAATACAGAAACAATTTTCTTGATACTAGAGTACATTTGTTGATGGAGCTAGGGGATTAATTTTGCATATGGAGTCTGAGACATTTCCCAGAAGAGTTGAATGTCCGACAGTTTCTGGTAAGTAAGTTTCTGGTGTGGGAGTTCACTGCACAAGGGGTGGCTGGGGCAAACACAGAGAAACCAATAGTTCAAAGAATCATAGAATGGTTAGAGTTGGAAGTGACCTTAAACACCACCTAGTTCCAACCCCCCTGCCACAGGCAGGGACACCTCGCACTAAACCAGGTTGCTCAAAGCCCCATCCAACCTGGCCTTGAACACTTCCAGGGATGGGGCATCCACAGCTTCTCTGGGCAACCTGTGCCAGTGTCTCACCACCTCCACAGTAAAGAATTCCTTCCTAATATGTAATCTAAATCTACTCTTTTTCAGTTTGAAACCATTACCCCCTGTCCTATCACTACATGTCTTTGTAAAAAGTCCCTCCCCATCCTTCATGTGGGCCCTCCTTTAGGTTCTGGAAGGCTGCTATAAGGTGTCCCACGATCTTTCTCTCCTGCAGGCTGAACAACCCCAACTCTCTCAGCCTGTCTTCATAGGAAGAGGTGCTTCAGAGGTGCTCCAGCCCTCTGATCATCTTCGTGGTCATCATCCTTGATGGTTCACCCTCATCTCCAGAAGGAACACTGGCAGTTCACAGGCTGAAAAGAAACTGAAGTGGGCACCTCCTCAGGTGGTGTGTACTCTGTGTCATGTGAACTGCACGCAGACTGTGAAATAAAAGGAATTGAAGTGCAACCCTTAGTGCCATCTCCGGTTCAGGCTAAGCCAGCAGCTACTCTCCGTTCAAATTCAGCCATGCCAGGCCCCGCACAGGGTGCCACGGCATAGGTGGTGGCATGTCTCCCGGGCCCACTGCTCTCCCGAGGCAAACGCAGACCAGACAAACCCCAAACCCACGGCAGGACCAGGGCCAGATTTTTAACGCTCCGTCCCTACCACCCCGCTTCCTCGGTGACTGGACTCCAGCGGGTGCGGGTCTCGCCGGTGAAGGCGGCGAGAGGGATGGCGTCAGCCGGGCCCCGAGCCCTGCCGACCCACAGCGTCCGGTCGAGCCGGCCCCGCCGCGGGACACCGCCCTCCCTCCCCCCTTCCCTGCCAATGACGGCCGGCGCCGTCACGGTGGCACGTCACAGGGGCGGCCGCCAAGATGGCGAAGGTGTCGGAGATGTACGACGTGACTTGGGAAGGTAACGCCGTTGCACCGACCGACCCTCGACCCCCAGGCGCAGGGCAGTGGGGGCGGGCCCGGGGCACGCTGGCGGTGGTACCCACGCGGGCCCGGGGAGTGGCAGGGGCGAGGGGCCGGAGGTTCGGGTTGCCGGCACAAGCAGGGCGGCGTTGCCCGAGGAGCGGAGTTGGTGAGCAGCAGTTACCCGCTGCCGGCGACTGGTCGCCGCCCGGAGAGCGGAGAGGGCCCGGTGTGCGCCCCGGTGTGAGGCTCCCTGCCGGGGTGCCCTCTTCAGGTGCCGGTGCAGGCCGAGGCCCTCCCGCCGGTGTCTCCCCGGTGTGTGGGTACGTGCCCTCCTTTCCTACACAGGACAGGCTTTTGGGGTTCTTCCCGCCGCCTCCCAATGCCCCCGAGATACTAATGCAGCCCTCACAGGGAAATATGGCTCCATGGCTGGGTCAGAGGGTTGTGGCTCCATCCACCTCTTGGAATGCCTGAACATTGCCTGGTTTTCCCAAAACTCGATGATAAGCATTTGCAGAGGAACTTCCAGAAGCTCTGAAGTGACAGACAAGTTTTTGAAAATCCTGCTACCCAGGTCTTTGCAGGTCTGTTATGGTTTGAGAAACCCGTAACAATTTATTGCTGTTTAGACAATTATTCTGTCGCCCAGTGACCCCTCCCTACCAGGGAAGGAGGATCAGGGAAAACAAGGAAACACAAGGGTTGAAATATAAATAGGCTTAATAGTATAAGACTAAATAATTAACAGTAATACTGAAGAACCAGTATCAGCCCTGATACCAGTATAAAAAAAAACCAGGGATTATATTCAGCCAGTTCTATCAGCAGGAAGCTGTGCACTCCCAGCAGTAGGCAGCAAATGGCAGACACTGAACACTGTGGCTTTGGGAGGAAGGGAAAAGCTCCGCGGTCCTTCACCAGGGCAAGAGCAAGAAGACTCTCTTTAGGTACTGGAAGGCTGCTAGAAGGTCTCCGTGGACCCTTCTCTGCTCCAGGATGAACAAGCCCAGCTCTGCTCTAGCTGTCTGATTGTTTTTGTGGCCCTCCTCTGGACTCGTTCCAGCAGGTCCACAGCCTTGTGTTGGGGAGCTCAGAGCTGGGTGCAGTACTCCAGGTGGGGTTTTACAAGGGTGGAGTAGAGGGGAAGAATCACTTCCCTCATTTTGCTGGCCATGCTTCTTTTGATGCAGCACAGGATACAGGTGGGCTGCCAGCTTACATGGCTAACTCATATTGAGCTTCTTGTCAACTAACACCCCCACGTCCTTTGCCTCAGGGCTGCTATCAGTCTGTTCTCTGCCCAACCTGCATCCATGCTTGGCACTGCCCCAACCCACGTGTGGGACCTTGCACTTGGCCTTGTGGAACTTCATGAGGTTTGCACAGGCCTACATCTCAATATCCTCCTTATTCCGTTTCCAGGATATTTGTTTGACATTTGTAGAGTTGTGTTAAGTGCATAGTTTCACATAGGGGTATGCTGAATAGGAAATTTTTGGGGACTAGCTGGGGAGTTTTGTAGTATCAACTGCTAAGTCGGTGTCTTCCAGTTTACATCCAAGCGAAAGACTTGGAGTGTCAGAGAAAATCTTGAAGATGTGCCTTGGTACAAGCACTTGTTTGTGCTTTCGAAGCACACATTTGAAAAATGATAGATATTTTTCCTCTATTTCAAGAGATGCAAAGTAAGGTAAAAATGAACAGATTCCTGCAACAGACTACCCAAAGGCTCTTCCCTTTACTCTGTGTGTACTTCAATAAATCCCTGGCGCAATGAGGCTTTTCAGGAGTGGGGTGATCCCAGCAGCGTTGTGACCTGGTCCTTAGCAAGGAACTTGAACACAGCTTATCTTGAATTTGTCTAAAATGTTTACTTTCTGTGAAACCCTGTGTGTGGTTGGTATTAATCTGAAAAATGTCCTTAATGTACTCGATCCTTTCTAAACAAGATGGTTTTTTGCTTATATGTTGCTCAAAGATGGAACTGTGGTTGGAAGTTAAGGAAGAAGAGTAACATGAGACAGGTGAAATACAGTTTATACCTTGCTTCACTTTTCACACAGGTTCTTCGGACAAAGGTGGGAGTTTAACAATGATTAAATTTTACATTAGATAAATGCATTGCACATGTGGTTATGAAAGTTAACTGATTTCCACTGTTGGAGTTGTTAGTTTGGGGGTTTTTTTTTTCTTTCTTTACTTTGTCTGAAGCTGTGTCTTAAGCTTTAAAGTGTACTTTTAAACCTGTGCAGTAGGAAAACCTCTCTAACTTGAGGATCATGTCAGTGGACTTAAAGTACTTCAGAGTGCTATTGCATTAAAACAGTTGCTTACATGTGGATATACATCATGTATCTTACAGATTACTTATTTGAGACTGAAGTGACAGGTTGCTTCTATATTTGCCACTGTTGCTGATTAACCTGTAGAAAATGTTATTTTGTTTCCTCCTTACTTTGTGTTTACAGGGGTTAGAAACTTTGTGGAGTGACAGGGAGTCAGGAGTTGGAAGTCTGGCAAACCAATATGCCGCAGTAGTTTAGCACATCAGTCAGAGCTGGTGATGTGGAGCCTCTTACGGAAACCTTTTTAAGCCCTGTAGAACTTTGTGGAGGCTGTTGATAAATATTTAATGTGGTTTTAGTGATATAGTAAAGGCCTGTGAGTGAAAATATTTAAGTAGGAAAAAAAAAAAAGAATACCACACCTGTGTAACTTCATTTTAGGAGCAGGTTTTTTAGCACATGACTTAGCTTGCATGTGCAGAATTAGCATGATCTTCTAAATAAGAAGCAGTCATGATAGTCAAGAACTAAAAAAAATGACAATTGGCTTTCCCAGAAAGCTCATCGGACATGTTGTCAGAATTGGACAAAATTAGCCAGGTTTTCTTTTCTTTCTCCGTCTTGCACAGAAGCGTAATGGTGTTAACATCTCAAACCCAGCTAAAATGAAGCAGTGACTTTTGGCTAGTGATTTCCTCCTACCAAAAGGTGGAGCAGGGTTCCATGTGAACAGTAGTTGAACGTGGGCCAGTCGGACCTGGGCGATATACGGGCTTTCTGGAGATCTTTGAGTGCAGTCATGGCACTTCTTGTTCCAGTCAATAATTCTTCTTCGCTGGATATCAAAGCCAAATCCAGAAAGGCATGGCATATTTCTGTATTTAGGTTTCTTTTAATATAAATTGAAAACAAGTACAAAGAATATTTTGAAAGATTTGAAATAGCTCACGATGACTGTTGCTTAAATTACTTAGGTTTTCTGGATCTTCATATTAGTATTACTGCTTAAGTAGTGTCACACTATGAGTTTTTGTTACATTCTTCCATAAACTCATCATTCAGGATTCATTAGATAAATAAGCTGCAACGTTCCTGAGCTTCTTAACAAATACATCAATCTCCATGCTGGAGATTTTCAAGACCCGCCTGGATGCAGTCCCAAGTACTGTGCTTTAGCAGGGGAGTTGGACCAGATGATCTCTAGAGGTCCCTTCCAGCTTGATCAATTCTGTGATTCTGTGAAAGGGTTATCAAACATTGGAACAGGCTGCTCAGAGAAGGGGTTGAGTCACCATCCCTGGAGGTATTTAAAAGGCGGGTAGACGCGGTGGTTTTGTCCCTGTTAGGTTAATGGTTGGTCTAGATGATCTTAAAGGTCCCTTCCAACCTAGATGATTCTATGAAAGGAGCTCTAGAAATATAATGGTTATGGGGTCCCTGAGTGCCTGCTGATGGTAGCAGTTGTTAGATGGCAAGGTAACATTTTGGAGTACACAGTGTATCTCTCAACTAATAGGGGTAACTTCCTTCAGTGCATCAGGTGCTTTTAGATGTCCAGGACTTGAAAACTATGATCCAACTAAACAATGGAAGTCTAAGTAATTATAAGAGGATTACTTCATATGTGATTGCTCAGGCCAAATTAACTGATACCTTAACAGGCACAAAAATACAACACAGATGATTTCTTTTGGCTTCCTGTAGACTACTTGCATGTTTTTAGGGAATAACAAACATTGTGGCAAGTGTGTCTGCTCCTTTGAACTTGTAATGTTTGTTTTATATGTGCAAAGCTTGCTAATTTAAGAGAATCTGGGACTAAACCAAATGTTATCAGTTGCTGGAGATCAGCCTATATAGGTGACTGTAATTAAAACTAGACAGTTCTTTAACTTTTTTTTTTTTTTCTCTAAAATCCCCAATTACTCTGGCCAGACTTACATTATGTGTTGTCTGTAAATTCACCTCCAAGACTTAAATTATTGTTGGCTGACTCTTCCGATAGCTTGTGTAGTAAAAAATTCATTAAGATTGACAAAATTGTAAAAAGCCTTGTGTAAGTTGTACCACAGTTTTTAGCATTTTCTTCCTTCTGCCTTTTACTTAAAAGTCAGTGTCTCTAAAACCAGCTAACCACTTGATAGATTCACATGAATGAGAACATTTATTTTTACTTTGGTTTTCAGTCATCAGCCGATAAGCTCTTCTCTGTCCTGCAGTTGTTTTTCCATCACTGTACATGCAGTACTTGGGTGATGAATGGTAAAAGTGTGTTCTGTTATACGTAATTCAGACACGATTCCATTTGGAATCACACTGGAATGGAGGCATTGATAATTTCCAAGTAAATGAGTAGGTAGAAATCAGACAGCTTATTTATTTTCATGGGTTTAGCTTGTCAGCTGTCGTGAATGTTTGTGTTCTCTCACATTCTTGCTGTCTAACTTTGAATTTCCAGGGACCATCATGTGTCTAGAACCATTTAACTTTACCCGTGCATTTGAAATGTAACCCTGTAGTGGTTTTGGTTGAATTTCAAAATACAAAATGTAGCACAATAGCAGTCTTATGAGCTGTCCGAGTTCTCTTCAGGTAGATGGAGGAAAGTTCAGTGCTTAATTTTTACTGTCAGTTATGTTCACTATGCATTTTGAAGTGCAAGAAAAACTGTCAGTATTTAGTTCTATCGTTGTGCTTGTTTTTCCAGCTGCTGCAAAGTTTAGAGAAATACTGGCAACAGTTACCTAGTACCTGCGTATTAGTAAAGCCGTTATCTGTTAATGAAAACTATTTTCCATAAGTTTCCGCAAAAATTGTTTGTGTATATGGACTATCTACATGTATATAAAATCACATTCTTAGCAATTTCCTGATCCAAAGGATAAATAAAACCTAGGTTAGGTAGTGCTTTCCACCTGATTTCACAAATATGCCTGCTCTCTTGGAAATCTGATTCATAGTAAATTTACATTTGAAACAAAAATCCTAGTTTTTAGATCTTTTGTTCTCCAAACCAATTTTTCATATGCATATTTTTCAGAAACACAATTCAAATTCCATTACTATCCGGAAATCTCAATATTTTATTTTTATTTTTTTTCTCCTCTTTGCCCCAAGATATGCGTGATAAAATGAGGAAATGGAGGGAGGAAAACTACCGAAACAGTGAACAGATAGTGGATGTTGGAGAAGAGTTAATTAATGAATATGCATCTAAACTTGGAGATGACAGTAAGTAAACAATCATTATTTTTTAAACTTCCATTATCTGATTTTGTTTTTTCTTTTCAGCCTCTGTTTTATACTTCTGTGTTGCCTTCCTGTATCCGCTGATGTTGATGAAATATATATTACTTAGTCTAACAGGCTGACAGAATTCCTAGATTTTACTTCTTTCACAAATATGGGCTGCAATGGAAAAATTACTTTTTATAACTGTTACTTTGGTGGATTAGTACATAGACCATATGTTAGAAACATAGCTTGAAGCTGTTACCTAGCTTATGTTTGGCTGATTTTCTGCTCTTCAACACCGCAGCAAAAACTGAAAAATAATTTTTGTAATACAGAAAGCTATTCCTTAATCAAGTCACACATACTTCTAGAATTAATTTCAAGATCGTTTTTATTATGACATTACCTGTGTGATATCATAGTTTAAGGTAAGTTTCCACTATTCATGAAATCATCCTTTTCAGAGCATTTTAACTACTTTATACTAATTTCAGTAAGCAGAAGCTTGCCTACTTTTTTTCTTTCAATTGTTGAATTTCTCCTTCTTTTGAAGATTTATGTATTTTAATCTTCCATAAACTCATCATTCAGGATTCTTTAGATAATTAAGCTGCAATGTTCCTGAGCTCCTTAACAAATACATACAAGTATCTGAAATTTATTTACATATTTGCATTCTGCATAATTTCTTGTTTTAAAAGAAGGATTATCAGAATTGCAACTACATACAGTTTTAAAACCAACCAATCAAAAAAAAACCCAGACAAGTCCAGTATACTTAAAATTTTTTCTTGGGTAGCAACAGAACGTGCATGAGTTGTATACGATGAGTGTTAGTCTTGTTGCTTTGTGTGTTTTCAGAAAATACCTGAATATTACAATGGCTAATTTCAGAATGCATATAGAAGGGAATGTGTTGAATGCAATGGGGTAGATTATTTGGGTGTCTCTGTAACTTGCCTTCTCAGGCAGAAGACATCCAGTGTAATTGGAGAAAAAAAAAATTACCATTATTAATCTTTTAAAAATAAAAATAACTTATTTAATATTCAGTCTAAGGGGTGGGGATACTATTATCCACACGATAATTTTAATGAAAAGTTGGGATTTTCGGTAGTACAAATGCGTAGAGTTGGAATTCAGAGTAGAGAAATAAGACCTTTGGCATTTTGGGGGGTCTTTTTTAAACTTGAACAAGAAAACCCTAGTATAGATGAGAAACAGACATCTTTCTGGAGTGGATACTTGACTCTCTTGCAACTGTTCTCTTACCTAATATCTGACACTAGCCTGTGCTACAGTATCAAAGTAGGGGTTTGATCGAATGGGGAGAACAATTTCATAAACTATAAACATATCTTTTTCTTGTGTTCAGAATTTTTTTTAAAACATAATATATGATTTATATTAGAGATACACGTTACCTGTGTTTCGTCTGTAGCTTTATATGTATTTTTGCATTCATTGAAAAATTGTAGACATTATATAATTAAAATAGAATCTGTCTTAAAAATAGTTCCAGTGGGCAAGGGGAGCTACAGGCAAATTAATGCTTGTTTCTCTTCTTTTGTATACTTAGCAAAAAATAATTTCTTTAAAAGTTACTGGAAATTCATATCCTGAAACTATTTTTAAAAATAAGAAGGCCTTTTTTTTTTTTAATTATTATTCTATATTTTGTTTTGGGAAGCATTTGCTTCTGTTTCAGTTCTATGCAATATTGGGTGTACCTGATTGCATTTACATGAGTTCAGAACACCTTGTACTTCTAGTACTTGCATTACATGTTTCCCTCTTCTAAAACCTCTCTTTTCTGCAACTGGTGTAGCTACACTGTTAAGTTCTTTATGTTCGAGACCTTGGTAGGTGTAGAACAGAAATGATGTAATCTGTTATTGGTTTAGAGAAATTGTTCAAATCCAGGAAGATGACAACATTTGTAGGGCTTCAGCAGTGACACAGTTAAGGGAAATTTGTTTTCTTTCTAGCCCAAGTGGCTGTTCTCCAGGTCTGATCAGACAGCAAGTCCTAATGGTGATCTATTTAGAAGACTGCAGCCATAACGTTAGGAAAAGCAGAGAATTAGAGCTTTTTTATTTTTCAAGGTGTCAAAAGGTACTTTGTTACTAAAAGCAATAAAAGTACTTAAATTTCAGCGGTTTCTTAAAATGTCCCTTTTTCAGTAGTGATCCACGGGAGTAGAAGGGGAACCACATGCAGACAGAAATCATTAATCTTATTTACATTGTAGGTATTTCCCATTATCTTAAAAAATAATTCGAATTTAATGTCTCTTTTGTGTCCAGTTTGGATAATATATGAACAGGTGATGATTGCTGCCCTGGACTGCAGTCGAGATGATTTGGCAATGGTAAGTTTTCAAGTTGATTTTTCCCTCAAACCTTAAGTTTTCTTCCTGGATATCTTTTCCAGATAGTTCTTTGGACAGTTACAGGATATTCTGTGGTCCGTAGCTCAGACTTGTAGAATGCCTATCAAGAAATACACTGCTGGGAAGAAACCATCTCCACCCACCTTCTCTAACGTGTGACTTTTGTTTAGACAGATCATGTCTCTTCCAATAGCTATAAAAATAGTTACAGCCACTCTGGTATGGGCTAAATGTCAAGAATAATATTGAAGTTGCCAAATTGTACAGAGAGTGTTTGTTTATTGAAAAACTCTCAAATTATATTGGTTTTTTGAATGTTTTGAGGTAAAATGTCCTGTCATGCATATCATATTATATGTCATGTTGGCTACTATCAAAGAAAGTCATTGACATAGTGGAGTAAGTCTTCAAGATGAATAAGGAGCTGGACTGCATAATGTATAAGGAAATGCTGAGAAATCTGGGTTTGTTAAGTTTTGACAAAGCTAGGGGATTTTATTGCTATATTTGAATATGTACTAATGTGAAGGTGGAAAGAAAGGCAAGACAGATTTTTATAGATGTGCAGCAGCAAAAAGCAAGTGTGAGAGACGTAAGCTACAACAAAGGAAATTCTAATTAGATATGAAGGAAAAAAGCTTTGAAAAATGGGGCTACTGAACACTTTGGGACAAGTGACACAGAGAAGTTGTGGAGTGTCCTTTGGTGATACTCAGAAATGGATTAGCCTATGGCCCTGCACTCACTGCTGGCTCTGTTTTCAGTGGAGTTGGGAGCAGGTGACTTCCAAAGGTGCCTCACAATTCAAATTGTTCAGTGATGCTTGATAAAAATATTGTTAATCGATATTTGAGTTTAGACAATGTATGCAAATTTATTTCAATTCTACAAATAACAATCTAGAAAAAATGAGTTTATTTATAACTGTAACACCTGTTCACTAGGTTAAAAATGAAAAAAACCCATCAAAACAAGCAAAAAACCACCACCATTCTTAGGTAATCCTTTAAAGGCAGCAACTGAAAAAGACAAAAATGTGGTTTGGAGGCAAATTTTAAATGTCATCCCATCTGCACAAAACGCTGGGGGAAAAGTACCATGAGCTTGTCTTGTGCCCTGAAAGCCAGCAAGCCTGAGCTTATTCTAAATACAAGAAAGATATTTCAGGAGTCCAGCTCTTTGATAGGGATTACTTTTTCAGTGCCTTGTTCACTGTCAGATGGCAAAATGTCCAATAAAGTCTTTGAGCTTCACGTGATGTCATTTGGGTGAAACTTAACGGTCTGAGATACAGAAGGGGTAATACCAGAGGATGTGGTTGGGGGAAGGGCAATGTAAAAGTAGTCAGAATTTGACAAGTTTATCTTGCATCCCCTATGTATATGGTAAAATGGAAAATACACTGGAAAAAACAGCACAACACGCTGAACTTGTCATGAACCAACTGATCTTCCCTTTCTTTTGTTCCTCAGAATAAAATACTGTTGTAGGATAGCTGTCTCTTTATACAATTACTGTTTAGATAAATGCATATCTGTTTTCTGATGTATATCTAAAATAATTTTGGTCTTTATTTTCAGGGTCTTTTTAGGAAGACTTTCTTTCACGACGTTATTGAGGGAGCTAGTGTTGAAAGATCAGTTGTGAAACACTATTTATTTTTACTAACCCTGGCAGGGCCTTTAAATTTAAGTTTCTGTGCCCTCTAAGGAATATTGCTTGAGGTAAGGGAGTGCAACATTTTATATGCAGCTCAGAAAGGAGGTTAAAAGCTTAGAGGGAAACTTAGTTGGTTTTTTTTTTTTTTAAATTATTTTTTAAATTTGATTGATTTATAGTAAAAAAGTAGATAATTCAAATAAGTCAACTACATATGTGGGTTTTTGCTAGGGCTGTTGTCCCAAAGTGGACAAACAGCTTTGGAACTTTTTTTTAACAGTGAGCTTTTGACAGCTGTGATACATTTGCTTAGGGGGGATAGGTCTCATCTGCTCCAAATGAGGAGGTTGAGATGGTATTCAGAGTCATTTTTTTTTCTTGCTGTTGTCCTGTCTCCTGCACAGAATGACTCTGCTCAATGCCTGCCCCAGCTGCAGTCAGCCAGTTCTTCCACGGTCGTGTCTTAGTGAAGCCACCTACTGTTGGGAGGCACTTGCACATGATTAGAAAAATCAGAAAGCAAAGTTTCACATACAAATGAGATTTACCATTGCAACTGATTTCTGAGAAAATCTCAGAAGTAGATGGTTGATATAGTCCAGAACCATTCCTCTGTAATTTACGTGATTATTGGGATTACAGGTTAAATTTAAAAAGAGGACATTCAGTGCTTCTGAGTCCAGAACATTTTGAAGATCTAGTTAGTCTAGTTTGTTCATGCACTTTTGTTTTTAGAAGTGTTGCACTGAGTTGTTCGTGACTGTCTTACAACTTTTCATGTCCTTTGGGATTCCCAGTTCACTAGGTCACAGCATGGATTTATTGTTTGCAAAAGTTCTTTTTAAAATCTAGATTGATTGTATTGTAAAAGCTGGAGTGAAACTACTTTTCTGACGTTTTATGTAAGTTTTCCTGTCTCTTAAAAATGTTCACAGATTAGTTAAGATGTCAAGTATCACGCTGATAAGTACATGTAGTTTTTTATGATAATTTCCTGTCCAGAGCAGCATCGATTCACCCAGACATCACTCAAAGTGCCAGTGAACTGTTTCTGTACTAAACCTGAGTCTTGTTACGTGAAATTTCGTTGTTGAGATCTTGGTTTGTTGGAAACTGAGTTATCACGATGCAAATATTCTGTGCTTTGCATTACTTTTTTGATTACTGTTTCCATTCTTCCTTCTCCATTTTTTTTACATCTGTGAGAGATGTGAATATTTCTCTTTGCTATGTTGTAGCAACCTGTTTATCTACAGAAAGAGAGGGAATCTACTGTTTTTTTACTGATTTGCTTCTGTAGTTTTCCTTTGACCAGTGATTGTGATGAGACGGAACAGATTATGTAGATAGGCTTCTGCTAGAACCTTAGGTCTGAAAAACAAGTTTATAAGCCGAGTTGTATAAATAAATGCCTGGGAAAGGAGGGTTCTCTGTGAAGCTTTTAATATGATTCAAACCACTGGTCTTTTTGAGAGCCTCAGGACTGTCCTGCCTCCCACTGTAATGAGTCAGCCACAAACTTTGGAATACTGTCTAGCCATATTCATGATACGGTTAGAGTTAGTTTGCTCTGGGAAAATTGTGATCCAATCCCTCTACCAAACATTCTTTTTTGCTAATCTGGAGAAATCTGCCAGGGATGAATTCCTTTTATCTAGCCCAGGTGTCTCATTGATTTCAGGAGTTAGAAGCTCTGCCTTTTCTGCCAGCAGGCTGAACCCAGGCCAATGACAAACATTTTCTTTGGATTTCAAAGTTGTATTTTAAAAATAAACACAGAGTATAGTCTTAACATAGTTTGTTCCATTGTGAGATATCTATTTATTAAAGAAGTATCACATAAGCTCTTACTCTCTTTATTTTGTTCTTTTTTTACTGTCTTGTGTTATGATGAGTCAACTAAGTAGACTTCAAGTTTTAATAGTATCAGAAGTGTTTTAATAGGTGGGTTTAATTTTCTAGACAAATAACTATTTCCAGGAAGGCCTGATGATCCAATGAGCTGTATGGAAGATATTTCTTAGAATTAGTCTTCTAACAAGGTTTTAATTTCTGAGCTTCTCTTTATCGACACATTTTATTGCTTATTTCAAAAATTGGTATTTGCTTTTGCTCTGAAGTGCCATTTCATCAGCCAAGGACTTTTTCTTTTTTCTTCCAGCTTCTGTGCAGATAATTATACTAACAATAGTATTTTGGGTTTTATTTGTATAGTTCTGTCTTCAGGAACTAAGGCGGCAGTTTCCTGGGAGCCACAGAGTAAAGCGATTAACTGGAATGAGATTTGAAGCTATGGAAAGGTAAAATCTGAATTTAAAAAAATGTACTTTCCATCTGGAAAGGTGCTTGCTGTATCTTGAAATAGCATTCAGGCATGATAAGAACATGGCACAGCAAAGCTTGGCAGCTTCTTTATAGAAAATAATGCTTTGCGTGATCATATTTTAATGTTTAGACATTTTTATTGCATTTTTGCATGTACTATGCAGTGTTGCATTTTGCAATCTTTCCATCAGACTTCATAGATTAAATAGATCTCTTACGTGGGAGCAAAAATCATTATACAATAAAACACTAGGCGTTTCTTTGGTGAAGTCTGTGAGGTATATGTTTCATCTCACGGAGCATATGAAAATCAATGCCATCAGTTTTTTGCCTCAATTGTTCTCCTAGGCTCCTACTTACTGCAGGATGGTTTTTTTTTTAACTTCTCCCTTGTTTTCTAAGTGTGGATAAACCGAGTAGAATTTAATAAGAATTAAATCTATAGAGTTTGTTATAGAAACAACTTAAAACCCATGGAATAGAATGGCAGCACCTAAAAATCAGACTTTCATGAAATATCCTATAGAATGGTTATAACATACCATTCCATTAACAGGAATTATTAAAATAACAGCTTAAAACTTTATAGCTTTCCAAGAAGAATGACCTCAGGGCTTGATGTTGACCTTTTTCTCCACCTTTCTCCTTTGGATATATCCTTGATATCAGCATTCTGTTGTAATGCACCTGTCTGGGTGTTGAGAAGGACTTCCATCTTCCAGGGCCTTTGAACACTCGTGAGTCTGTTCCCTGTTTTGCATACAGCATTGGTGAAATTTGGAGCCTTTGGGCCATCTTGATACAAAGGAATTAGAACTTAGAAGTAAACCTCTAAATGCTTTTTCTTGTACTGTATTTATTTAGCAGGTGTTCTTTACCTATTACATTTTTGCAAAATTAACTTTGGAAATGTTATTTGACATGACCCACCAATGAACATCCATTGCTTGGATCCAGAGAGTGGATAACTGGGCTGACTCCACAACCACAGGAGCAATCTCAGGGCAGCCAGATGTGCTACATCTCACATTCACTTTATATAAATATGCACTCATGAAGAATTTCCATTAAACCTAGCTCTTTCTGTCTTCATTTGATATAGGGTAGGAAGACAGTGAGAGAATGGCAGCAGATTTGCTCCCCTTCCCAAAACCTATTCAGAACTGCAAAGGATCATAATTCTATTCAGGCATATGTGACTACATTAAAGATGCATGGGAACGGATCTTTGTGGCAGATGACTGCTGCACAAATGTTACGTGTTGTTTCAGCAATGAAGAGAGATTGAGCCACAGTTTTGTGGAAAGTGTGAAAATTCTTGACAAAAGATCTCTGTGAGATTAGATCCTTGAGATTGGGGTAACAGAGCAGAGGGGTGATAACAAAAGCTGAGGCTTCATCTTCACAAATTTTCTCGAGAAGGCAGAGAAGAAAAAGAGGCTTCAGCTCTGGGTTTTCTTGAATAGGCACCCATCTGCAGGTGCTGTAGAGCCCAAGGAGACTTGAGCTGAAGTGATCACGTGTTCAGTCGAAGTGAGCTTCTTGTTAAATTCTGAGTGACTTCCAGGAGTTGATAAGATCCTGCCTTCCCCAGCAGGAAGATGAAACAGTGATGAACATCCCTGTAGACTGAGACATCCCTGTAGACATGGGCTAATCAAAAGAATAGTATTCTGGAACTTCATCCTGTGAAGCTGGGATTGTGGCCGTCGTGTTCAGTCTTGTAAACTACATTGGATAAAGTATCAGCTAACAAGGAACAGCATTTTATAGCACGTCTGCTCAAGTCTGTAGCAGTCACCTTGTACTTGTTTCTGCTTTTGTGCTACCTTTCACATTTGTTCTTGTACCTTATGGTACCCAGAGCAGACAGCTGAGCTATGCACATCGCAGCAGTGTTTTGGGAGCAGTGAGAGTATGTAAATGGGCGTCTGAGGTGAGAAGGGGCTGCATAGCATCAAAATAAATTGGCAGTAGCTCTGAAAAACTACTTGCCAAACTGATAAGAAGAAACAATGTGTTCCCTAGTTATGTGGTGATAGTACAACAGCTGTGTAATCCAATGTATTTTGAGTTGAGCTACTTCATTTGCCCAGATTTGGGTTCTGTACACAGCTGGCTGAACACACAGATCTGATTCCCGGAAGGTATAAAGCATTTATAGCAGCTAGAGTAACCTGTTTCGAGCGGAATTCAAATACCAGAATTAATTAATAAAACCTATGCAGTAACGGCAGAAAACGTTTTCTTTCAAGATTTATGGGGTGTAATCTAGGGGTGGACTACTGTATGAATCCCTCCACTTTACTGTTTGTGGCTGCCTATACTTTATAAGATTGTAACAGAAGAACCTTACATGAAGTTTTAAATGACAATAATGAAGTGAAAAGTTTGAAAGGACAGTCAAAAAGTCAGTAGCTCTGTCTTAGCAGAAATAAATGTGAATGATTTCTTTGAACAGGTATGATGATGCCATCCAGTTATATGATAGAATTTTACAAGAAGATTCAACTAACACAGTAAGTTGAAAAGATGTATTTGATGTCAATGTGATACTTGGGCTGTTGCAGATATTTTGGCAATCTCGTGCAAACTTTCCTTGATGCTTTTTGAACCTCTGATTTTCTTCCGTCAAGTTATCTGATGTGATCTGCTATTCAGGAAGGGGAAAAAAAACATAACTGGGAGTAACTGAGGTATGCCAAAGCTGGATATAGATAAAATGCCGTCTCTTAAACTACATAAACTGCTAAAAGATCCCTCCAAAACAAATTTAAAAAAACCTCAATGACTGAAAAACACCCAAAGCCACCAAACCAGAAAATTATTTTTGAGGCAACACATCTGAAAATGTTAATACTAATTTCAGCCCCTGGACATCAGTGATAGGTTAAAGTCTGTGACTTTTAGGAGTGATAGAACTCATATTTTTTGTGCAAGGGTAAGAAGAACTAATTCAGTTCCTTCACTCTTGTTTTTCACACTCCCTAGAGCGTTGCTACTTGAACTATGTTCTGTGAGACAAAGGTGGGGGATCTGCAGGTGGCCTTTGAAATCTATAGTGCTTTCGAGTAGAAGTCTGAGCACAAGGTGCATAGCTGTCTGCAGTAAATGTTGATGGATTTCATCAGTGTATGGTCCAAAGAGTTTTAGAGACACACTAAGTCTTCAGAGTCATGTTGAAACAAGATAGAACCTATCTACACTGAAGCCAGAAGAATAGATCACCGAGATGTACATTTTATGACTTTTTTTTGCTGAAGCCAGTGGAAAGTGGAGCACCATATTGCAATGACCTCTGTGGACCACAGAGCTTTGAAGTGTGCATTTTTGGCAGTTGAACTCTTCAGCTGTCTCAATATGGTTAATGTCATCTGAGTGATTTGTTGGATAGTTTTATAAAACAAAATGATACATTTAAATAAGTAATATGCATAACTATTACCTAATTTGGATTTCCCTCTTAACAAAATCATAAAGATCCATAAAATGTAATATTTAGTAGCATAAGATGTAAATATTAGAACAGCTGCATAATCTATTTGATTTCTTAACATCCGAGAACAGCAGTGGAGTGTTAAATGCAAAGTGAAGGCTCCTTGCTATAGTACTGTAGAATAGGTTGGCTAAGCCTTGCATGTGAAGAGTGAAAGTTAAATAGAAAGTTTTGATAAATTGTCATGTGCAGATTTCTTTGTGTCTTTTACCTGTTAATTATTTCCATGCACACATGTGGCTGCTGTAGGAAAATAAATATTTCAAGATTTTAAAAAAGAAACTGTTGGTGAGTTTATCTTGGCACTCACCTTACCATATAGCAATTTCTTCTGGTCTGCTGACACATGGAGTTGCTTATATACATTAAATGTTTTGGCAACACGCTGTAAGTGAAACATAGACATTTGTTCACACAAATCATGTAAAATCATACTTTGCAGTGCCTGGCAGTTTCAAATAGAAGCATGGAAAAAGCTTTTCCAAAAAATTATTTATTTTAGACACCTAGTAGACTTTTCCATTATGAAAAGCGAACTTCAAACTCACATTGTGTAATGGACACTTACACTTTTGGATGAGGTTTTGTTGCATGCAAAGCTCTGAAATTAAGATAACAGTAATAATTTTATTTCATTTCTTAGGTTAGAATTTAAAGTAGTCTTTGTTTTTAAAAGCTGACCGCCCCAACGTCTTATCGCACTCTGAGCTTACTTGCTGAAAAAGATGACTCACTTGACAGTGGAGCAATGTTAATGTTGTCACTTTAGAGATCATGTTTCATTTTTCAAAGTTGATAGGCTTTGAGTAAGAGTCTGTCCCTTCTCTAAAGAGTTTAACATTAATGAATGAAATGTGACTCCTGTGAAAAGCACAACTTGTGTTCATTTTAATAGGATAAGAATGGGAACCTTTTACATTTTTGTCTATTTTGGTTGAAATGAAAGCTTATTAGAGCTGTAGCTGGCAGATTACTCTGTTATTAGGACTGCATAACATTTTCCATTTAGGGCCTTTTTTTATTAATTAAAATTTAATGTAGTATCCAACTGAAAATATCTACACTTGTGCTGAAACAGTAGTTGAGTTGTTTGTGGATCTTCAGACAAAATGCTTAGTCTGTTCCTCAGAGCAAAATAAGATGGTTGTTGTGTTCTTAGCAGGGTTGGTAGAAAGGACTTGCTAGTTTGTTTTTGCTGTTAATGTGTTTCATTGAGAAATTCTCATCCTGCTGTACTTTGGAGGGAAGCATTGGATACCAACAGGGAAAGAGTTCTTGCTAGAATTTAGCTTTTGTTATTCTATGAGAAAAACACCCAAACTGAATAAGCTACAGGCATTTGAAAATCTTCACTTCACGTTCTCAGTAGACTGTGCTGGAATTTTTATTAAATACATTTTAAAATCCGTTTTGTATCGAGAGTGATCTATCCCAGGCTACAGAGACTAGGCAGGGCTTCCTTGCAGTTGTTCCTCCTGGCTGTAGGGCTGTGGGAAAGGAGCAGAAATTAGGGAGATTCCTCTCTTTTCTGAGTTGCACTCAAGCCATGAGCAGGAGAAGGACAAAAACGTCCAGAAGGAATTGAGTAAAAAGAGAAGGAAGTGGAAGTGTGAGGACTAAGAGAGGGACAGGTAACAAAAGATTAGGTGTTTAGTTGTAACAGGAGAGGTCAGGTCAGATGTAGGGGAACAGATGACTTGAAGGTTGGGTAGGAGATCAGANAAAAAAAGAAAGAAAAAAATCACATTTTGCCTTGAGGCACTGTATTTTCTGCTGTCACTAAATAGCTTTGAGACCTACTGGTGAAATGTCTCTTATTCCCTGTAGTACCTGGTGTGTATTATTTCTGTCAGTACCTGTTTTAGCTCTAACAGTGTAGGCACATACCATTTGAATGCTGCAAGTCACCAAATTTGTGGTTCTGCAAGATGGAATTTCTGTTCTTTCACGAAAGAAAACCCAGGTGCACTTCATGTTCTCTGGAGAGAAGGCTGAATGCTCAGCCACGCGACTTAAAAGATGCCAGAGTCTGCACACCCTTAAAATGACTGGTAGTCTTTTGGACTAAGTATCACAGAATCACAGAATCTTAGTGGTTGGAAGGGACCTTTGAGATCATCGAGTCCAACCACATTAAAAAACAAAAAAACAAAAACACAACAAAAACCCCACACACAAAANTCCCTGCCTCTCTACAGTTTCCTTTCAGGTAGTTGTAGAGGGCAATAAGGTCTCCCCTCAGCCTCCTCTTCTCCAAACTAAACATGCCCAGTTCCCTCAGCCTCTCCTCGTACGACTTGTTCTCCAGACCCCTCACCAACTTGGTGGCTCTCCTCTGGACACGCTCCAGCACTTCAATCTCCTTCCTGTAGTGAGGGGCCCAAAACTGAACACAGTACTCGAGGTGAGGCCTCACCAGTGCCGAGTACAGAGGCACGATGACTTCCCTACTCCTGCTGGCCACACTGTTCCTGATACAAGCCAGGATGCTGTTGGCCTTCTTGGCCACCTGGGCACACTGCTGGCTCATGTTTAGCCGGCTGTCCACTAACACTCCCAGGTCCTTTTCTGCCAGGCAGCTTTCCAGCCACTCTGCCCCAAGCCTGTAGCGCTGCCCGGGGTTGTTGTGACCAAAATGCAGGACCCAGCACTTGGCCTTATTAAACCTCATCCCATTGGCCTTGGCCCATTGATCCAACCTGTCCAGATCCCTCTGTAAAGCCTTCCGACCCTCAAGCAGATCAATGCTCCCACCTAGTTTGGTGTCATCTGCAAACTTACTGAGGGTGCAAAAAACAAAGTAGTTGTTGTTTAGGGGATAGCCTTTGTAAATTCCGATAATACATTGCCTAAACTTTGATATCATTTTGTAGTACAAAATGTAACGCTGCATTCAAACTCTAGGGAGTTTTAAACTGTAAGTTGATCACAGTGTTCTCAGTATCTTTCTTAGTGGTCTGGAGACTACAGCGGGGTTTATGTTTTGGATGGATTGCTTTTGTAGATTTCAGTAGGCAATTTGCATGGAATTGATATATCCGTATTTTCTATTTGATATGTAAGTCCTCGTTTCTGGGAATGGGGATCTCGTATAAGAACCCTAGAAATGGAAGTTGAATGGTGTTTGTCTCTCAGCAGCCAGGTGAGATGAAACAGTACTGCTGTTTTACATGTGGAGAGCAGGTGAAATTTAATAAAACAATAAAACAATAAAAAATTACTTTTAATAAAACAAGACAGGGCATATGCTTGCTTAGCTTAGGGCAAGTGGATAATCTCATTAACTTCATGGGTCTAAAAATATAATGGTGTGAACTAAGAATTAAAAGTAGAATTTTCAGAACATGATTGTGTTCTGGGTGAAGCTGTTGTCTTTCAGGGATTGTAAAATACTTCACTAACTCTGTTGTTCGTGGGAGTGAGCAGGAACAAATGTATGGTCATAGGAATTTACACTTTCCCATACTATTTGGAGATTCTTTTTTTCTAGCTAGGCTGGACATGTTTCAGAAAAGATACATGAGGTGGTTATATATAGTATATAGCATTTTTCATGTTTTCTGATTCCAGGCTTTAGCTTTTTAGCTTTTATAACTTCTACCAAATTGGTGTGTGCTGGTGTTAGACTTTATGATCTATTGTTCATTGGATTCTCCCTAGAGTCCTGTAAAAAGTTACGTTCATCACTGCTACTTATACTTTGACATTACCCCTAAAGTAGCAGCTTCAACTCAGCAGCTCTGTGCCTGCATAGATTAATTTGCAAGATTTGGCCCCGTTTAGCAGTTTTCCTTTTTTTTCCATGGAAAAACGTCTGGTAAGAATACATTCATTATGGTGCTTCTGTTCAGACTACGTGGTATTTTTTGACATCTCTGTAATTCCTTCCCTTTGTTGCAGTGGTTTGCACTTCTGTTTTGATTTGCATATTGCAGTTTGAAGGAAATTATTTTAATCGGTCAAACTCTTAGTCCAAATGCACATTTTCTAAAATGTTAAGTCCTTGATACAAACAAATTTTAAAAAATTAAGAATTTCATTTTAAGATGCAAAATTTATATTTTTTTCAATGCTGTAGCAATTGTACAGATATGAAATTGTTCCTCTTAAAAGTGTCAGCCCCTGAAAATTCTTCTACTAATACTTTCTTTGCAACCATGAAATTTAGAAGAATCTGAGGCTGTGTCTTGGTATGTTTTACCAGTAAAACGCAGACGTTGATAAATGTTCAAATCCTCACTTCTCTTTGAGTCTACTTAATGCTAATTAAAAAGAATCATGACAAGTGGAGGATTAGTTCTAGTGCCAGATTGGGGATTATTAGTCTTTAAAAGAAATAGCTTCAAAAGCTTCACTGTTTAATAAATATATGACATACTGAAGTATCTTAGTCCGTATGATGCTGATTACAGTATGAATGTTTCTTTAAGACGGGATATATCTTTCCAGTAAGAATGCTGGATTTGCAGAATCTGCCAATAATTTTGTTTTACACTGGAAAATTGATAGGGGGAATTCTGTGTCGCAGGTTCTGCATGGTCAAACACTGCAGATCTTGTAGCACTGAAATTTTTGTCTTTTCCTCTTGATTTTTTTTTGTCAATGGAATTAACACAACTATTTTAGTATGCTTCATAGATTTCAAACTAATCTTAAATCTTGTAGTTAAAAGATTGGTTTCTCATGACTGTTCTTAGTGGACTTGAAATTAAAGATTGAACAGATTTGTACTCTGCATTTTGCAGGTTTCTAGTATCTTGAAGTCCCTTAAAAATGAGCTTGTATTTTGAAATGTGAGCTTTTTACTAAACAAAGCCCTGAAACATAATAAAACAGCTGAAGTGGCCTGGTTTTCCTATATTGGCTGATACTAAGGCGGGTAATAAATTGGATGTATGAAATAAATGGTAGGTAAAGCTTCTGTAGAATTGATGAGAGTCTGCCTTTCCTTACAAAATAACTAGGTTTTGTCTGGTAAAGTGCTTGTTAGTGTTGGCAGTGGTTCTGTGCAGTAAAACATGTTGTTTAATTTGATGGAAATAAAGAAAATGTGATGGTATGTGTGTAAATTGACGTTAGTTATGCTGCTTTCCTCAGGATGCTTAGTAAGCACAGGGAATGTGAGCCCCAGCTCACTGCAGAGGAACTGATACAGGGAGCTATATGAGGACTCAGGGACATTATAAATCAGAATAAGAATTAGAAGTTTAAGGCACACAAAATCGCCCATGTTCTGGTTTTAGTGCAGGCCTTTTCATGTGTATTTTTCTTACAGCATTGACTACTGGAGTCATATTGAATTTCTTTTTTTAAAAGACAAAACCAAAACAACCCAACATAACTGACAATCTTCATAATTCAAAGAAAGGCTAGAAAGTCAGGTTGCAGAGAGAGGTCTGTGAATACAAATAAAACCAATTGTGGTTTGGTTTAATTTTTTTATTTTTTAGTTTTTTCACTCTCAAAAATCACAGCGCTGACTACTTCAAATCCACCTATGTGTATGTCTCTTGGGAACGGATTCAGAATGTGGGTGTTATAATTTATGTGATTTTAATCGGTAGTAATTTCTTTAAAAATACTCTACATCCTCATTGTATTCTTTCCAGCAGTTTTGAAGAGGCTTTCATAAATTCTGTGCTACTATACAACATTTTGTTCCTCTTTTGAATTTCAGCACTGTTTTGAGTGTCTGAGCTTCTTTTTCATAAAGTAAAAAATTATCTGTAAATAAACTGACTTACCCTGGCATTTTGAATATCTGTTTGAGGGTGAAGAGAGTGCAGATTTCAAGCCCAGTTGTTGCTTTCTTTTTGGTGATAAGGAAGGTGAATGAAAAAGGAAATTTTATATTGCATTTTTTTCAAATAAGAAAGAAAAAGCATAACTTTGACAAAACGTTGTGGCATTTGACGCAGTTTAGAAGCAAATAAGTCTTATCAAATATATATGTAAATAATTTTATTGCTAAGTGCTACCATCAGGACGTGATAATTATTTTAATCCTTTTATCCTCCTTATTTGCTTGAATTAGATGATGTGTTTGTTATAGGTAAACATTAGTTTATATTTGTGGCTAGAAATAGTCATAGCTTTTCATAAATTCATGTTTTGAGTTTGCAGCGATTTATGTTATTTGGGAGTGCTGTGGTTAAGAAATAAAGCAACCGTGGAGAAAATGCATTTTTGGAGGCCTTAGTTGCATGCGATTGAGAGTTGCGTTAGAAATGAAAAAGGAGGGTGACTTCTGTAGACTGTTCCCATTTGCCGCTGCAAATGAAGTTGTCAGATGCATTGCTTGATTTTATATGTTAAACCAGATGGTTTCGGTTCTCTGGCAGTTTAGTTTTGATCAGCTCAGTCTCTTGATTTTTTTTTTTCTTTAAATTTTGAAAACAACAGCTGAATTTTTAATCCAAAACCTACATTTTAAGTAGATAATGGAGCTACAAAGTAAATAGTGTGTCACCTGAAAAAACCCTTCTCTCTTTGTAAGCTGTAACTGCGTGATGCAATCCTGCGACTGCAGAGTCTGTTATCCCCACTTTTCCTTCTTTCATGTTTGGGGCTCATTGGGCAGGTCACTGGTCTGTGGGTAATACCAGACTGGGGTAGGGAGTTTCACTCTGCCCCACTGTTCCCACCGTAGCAAGGGTAGTGACCTGCTTTACAAAATGCTCTGAGACCTCTTCATAGAATTTAGTAAGGAGCAATAGTTTTAAGTTTTCTTGTTTTGTTTTGTTTTGTTTTTCCTGTTTACTAGCAGTAGCAACGTGATAAGCATGTGGTATTGTTCTTTTCATATTTAAAAAGATACGTTTAATTACACTGTTATTTTTATTTTACAAGCTCAAAAATAAAATAAGCAGTGTGTATTTTTGTTGTAGTGATAAATGTGGTCAGCAGTTAACATTTCCAGAGTCAGTTATGGCTTTTAGCCAAATGTTTCCCAGCAAAAGCAGGATGATGAATGTAACTTCACAGGCTGCAGCTTGACAAAGAAGCAGCGGGGATCAGAATGGCTGTGGGTAAAGCCACCACCCTGCCTGTCGCCTAGTTTGTCTCTTGATCGTTCAGATGAATTTTCTCTCTGCCTGTGCCTTGCCTTTAAGCAGAAGAGGGACATATTTTTTTTTTCCTCGCTTGAGTCACTTTCACTGAATTTTCATCGATTATACATTTGCATAGGAGGTGGAGGGGATGAACTCAGAGGAAAGAATAAACCTAGAGTTAGTGTTAAAAGCCTTTCTAGCAATGCTGTTTTGGTAGCTTGAGCTAGTTTACTTAAATGGTACACTCTCCTCTTCTTCCAGAAGCAATAAGTATGTTCAAATAATGATCACAGAATAAGAAACCATTTAAGAAAATCGTTACATTTAAAATACTGTAAAAATACAAGAGCTCTCTTGGGGTAGGTGTTACTGTGATCTTAGGGAGGTACATCATGAAGAAACTAATTTCAGAGCTATCTTAAATTCAAAGTTTGAAGTCCTTTACGGCTTTATTGAAGAGTTGTCCATTCCAGTGCTGTCAAGGCTTCTGCAAGGTGATACCCAACTGTATGACCTCTCTCAAAGATATGAAATGGAATGAGGGGAATGAGCAGTGGGACTCGGTTCCTGGAGAAGTGTGTGTGTACAGGCAGACACATCACACACACTAGACCGCTTGTCTTCCCGTGTCTCACAACGGCAGTTGTAATCACCCAGGAGAACGGGGATTAAAGGCAAGGCAGGAGACTGATGGCATTTGTTCTTTGAGGCACGTTATACTGGAATTTGGTTTTACTTTCTTTCTGTCAGATTCCTGATCTGATGACTTTCAGGCTGGCTGAGGTGTGGTTCTGTTTGCTCCATACTCTGGCAGGCTGCTGGGAGGACTTCCATTGTTTTGAATTACACCTCAAGTGTGTCTTGATTCACAACTCCTAGAGGGCTGAAAATGGCTTGTAGAGAACTGTAAGCAACATGCTTCAGAAACTGGAATGTTGGATTGAAGTACAGAATAATAAACTTAAAATTCTGTGTATCTTTTCTCCTGGTGGTCTGTAACAACTTCTATGGGGTTCAAAATTTAAATACATTGCTATTCCTATAACCTTTTTCTTATTGTTTATGTTGAAATACATTTTCCAGTCACATATCAAAGTACTGCTCAGTTTTGCCATTGAAATGGCTGGTTTATATTCCCTTTATGTTGAAGAGCTGACTTTGTGCTCCAAGAACGATGAGAAAACTTGTTTATGAAATTGGTGTGTATTCAACCTTAATTAAAGGTGGCATTCAGCACTCCAACAAGAATCTTTAAACACGGCTGAAACCCATATTTATAAGGCGGCAACCAAGATGCATCTGTGAGATTCTGTGAGACTCGGTCACCATCTCTCTGCTATAGCCATGGATCTCGTGAATGACAAGGTGGGGGTCTTTGGAACGGCTGAAGATTAGCATCCCCTGCTGTTTTGTAATTATCAGAATCTGGACAGTCATTTATTTGAATGAAATAATGCATACAGTTTGTGCCTCCAAAGAAAAGCATACATAATGTGATTGTAAGAAGAGGTTTTCAATCTCTCAGTGGGATGTCATAGGGTATGTTTATAAACTTCAACCTAGGAGTTGCTCTGCAGTGGAATTCCACTGGTATTGAGATAATAATTTGCACAGTCAAATTGCTTTCTTTACAAAAACCCAGGGAATTATGAGACCCTAATCCTTTATTAATGTCAACCCATAGGCAGCAAGAAAGCGTAAGATTGCCATTCGAAAAGCCCAGGGGAAAAATCTTGAGGCCATCCGAGAGCTGAATGAGTATCTGGAACAGTGAGTGTCTTACAAGAATACAGATTGTGTTTTGCTATTCTGATAAATCTTTTTAATTAAAATGGAATTTGCATTTGATTTACGCTTTTGCTTCCATGCCAGTCATTTACAGAATCCCTTGCACATTCTTTCTTTTTTTTCCCTTTTCCTCTCTTGTCTTCTCTATACAGATTTGTTGGAGACCAAGAGGCTTGGCATGAACTTGCAGAACTTTACATCAATGAACATGAGTAAGTTGTTTGCTAAGTCCACATAAAAATAGTTAAATTGAAACCTACTCAGTGTAAGTCAAAGACCTCAGTGATTGTTTTTTTAAGGACTAGTGCTAGAAAGTATGCTGTCTCATTTCCAGTATAAGAAGCATCAACAGGAAATAATTACCAACCTTATTTGACTACCAAATGCTTTAAGAAGGCATCTGATTTTTAAAAAGAAACTATTTGCTTAATTATCTGTATGTTTCAGTTATTTTTTTTAATCCAGTATTAAAAAAGAAGTGGTTTGAGTGTAGCAGGGAACAGCACTTATTTCCAGTAATTTTTTAAGTGATGTCTTTTACTAATTATAGATTTTAAATTCTTTACTTCTAAAATCAGTTAATCACACCAACTGATGTTCTGATTTCTTTTTTTAGCCTCTGCAAGAACTTCTAGTAACCTTTAGAAAAAATAACGGAACAAAACATAGAGTTAGAGGCATTTGGTCGCCTGGGTACAAAACCCAAGGCAATCAAGAATGCCGAATGTTGTAGTAACTTGCTTATTGGATATTTAATGTTTTTGTTAGCTTTTTTTTTTTTATTGCTGTAGTGACAGGAGGAAATCCCAGTGTGAGAGGATTAGCTCAAAGCCTTAGTGCAAGTTTTCTAATATCACAGCATTAAATCTAACCTCCACCCTAAGGCGTAGCTTTTCCCCCCACCCCTTGTTTAGTTCTTCAGCCCGGCCTGAATTGTATCACGTTGTTTCCTTCCTTTCTAGAGAGCAGTAAAAGAGTCATTCTCAAAGAAGAAATAGCCATTCTCACTGTCATGAAAAAATTGTTCCCCCATCACCTCTCCTTCCACCCCATTCTTGAAGAAAATAATTATTAAACTCTTTCAAACACTGACTTAAGGAATAATCTAGAATTTTGATATTCAGGTCTCCATTTAATTCACCAGCCACTTTTTCAAGGAAATAGCTATTTATTTCTTTTTAAATAGTTAGAAAGATAGTTTAAACTTGCCAAATCTGGTGGTCCGAAAGTGAATAATGAGAGTGATGCAAACATAAGTATTCCACTGCTGGTTGTTGGGTTTTTTTTTATTTTTCTATAACCTGAGAGATAAATTGCTTTTGCTTGTACTTGTCTTGGTCTGTTATTCCAATAAAAACTAATATGTAGAATTCTTTCCAGTTCATTGAAAAAAATTGCCTCTGCTCACTGTACTTTTATAAGCATCGTTGCTGTTACCATTTTGATGAAAACACAGAAATCTTGGGGGCAAAAAATTGGGACCTTAACTAAAAAGCAAGTAAAAGTTAATTTTTTAAAAGCAGACAGTTCATCAATTTACTTGTTTTACCGGTGTTGCAAATTTAGTCTGGCTTGGGAAATCACCATGCTGTTATGATTGTTGATGAGCACACTTAGATGTACAAGGTTTATGTAGTCCTTAATTCTGTGCTCTGATGCGTTATGAGGACTGTGGCTTCTGCTTTTGGCAAATGAGGTGGCTATCCTTTTATCTCCAAATTAGTATTTGAAATGCATATGCAACAATTGTAATGTACAGAGGAAAAACACCCCACTATATTAATTTTAAGAAGTAAGATTTAATAGATTAAATGTTTAATACTGTCTCGTAACTGCTAAAGTGCTTTTACTTTGATCTTAAGTATCTACCCACACTCTCACTGTAAACATTGCGTCTCTGAATTTTGGAGTCCTGTCATGTAAACTCTGTGTAACGGTGCTGTCACATATCTGTAGAAGATGCAAGTTCTGCAGGAATCTCTGCTAGTTGAAAGATTATGAAGCTAAGATTTTTATAAATAAATAAACCTACATTTTGAGCTTGACTGCTTAATTCTTTCTGAATGCTCTCATTTGAAGAGCAAGTATTAGCCTTTTCTTTTGCACTGCTAAGTTGTTGCCCGTTTGGACTGATACGATGCTATTTTCATACATAGATTTAAACTGATTTTTAGACCTGTTCTTAGTCTGGTTTTTCAGTCTCAGGACTGTGATTCCCTGTGAGCAGGTAAAGGTGACAGTGTAAATGCTCGTCTGTAGCTCGGTTTGTGAATCCTCAGGTGGCTGAATTTTATTGTAGGAAAAAAATGAACTATTTTATAATCTGAGTTCAGATGTCTTATTGCCTAATGCCTGTATCCACTCATCGCTCTTGATAATCAGAAATGTCACTTATTAATAAGAGATTAGTATATTAAATGCTTTCCATGAACAGTTCCATAAGTACCTAGACTATTAGATTTTGTATACTTTCCTCTTTCTATGATGTAAAAATAGTAACTTGTGGTTCCATTATTTAAAAATAAAATGTTTTTCTTAATTGTGAATCCTGTGAAGTTACAGGGGTGAAAGTAAGACTTCTTTTATTGTGATGTGAGGAAACTGAAGCAAAGAACTGTATAGTTTGTTTCATTTGTCACTGTTTTTTATACTCCTCAGCTATGCAAAGGCAGCCTTCTGCTTAGAGGAGCTTATGATGACTAATCCACACAACCACTTATACTGTCAGCAATATGCTGAAGTAAGTATTTTCAGAAAAATCAATTATGTTTGAGTACCAACTCTGGTTTTATGTTACTGAAGTGGTGAAGATGGCATAAAAATGGTTTCTTTAATTTTTCCCTAGGAGATTTAAGAGAGTACACAGAGAATGTTCACATCTCATAGAAGTTAACACGTTAAGAAAACTGTGTTTTCTGATTCAGTGTGACTAAGCCAAATATAAGAGTAATGGCAGGAATTATAAAAATATAAAAATTAATTTTACATGAGCTATTCTTGTTAAAGTGTTTACGCACTTTTTAAAATTAAGTGCATCAGAAGTTAAACTTCTCCACAATGATATATTGCCTTTTATTGTGGAGCCAGATCTTGGAGTCCACGTAGGAAATTTTGCCTGAAAAAGCACTGGGGGTAGAGAGGACCCGTAGAAGTTTTAGCTCAAAGTTTTTAGCCATTTGCACTCTTTTTTTTTTTTTTTTTTTAGAGGTTTTTTTTTCCCCTAAATGATACTACTCAGAGTGCATTTATTTATTTTTGTTTTAGTTTTGGATAAAATATGGTTCACATTAAACCTTGAGAGTCTAAATAGTTTTCTGGTAGAATCTTCTAGTATTTATCCCTTTCTTTGTTGGTCTAAATGAGCAAAATGAATAGAAAGACAATGGAGTAATCTTTTAAACTTTGTGTGCTATTTTGCAGTTGAATCGATAATGAAAGGCAGTGTGGTGTTTCGTGCACTGGTGTAATGCTGTGCTGAAGGAATACAGAGTTTGTATGGGTTTATAGCAGTCAGAATTTAGTTTTAGATTTAAAGTTTGTGTTACTTTTCTTAAGGGACTACCCCAAGATTCTAAGTATGTATAGGTGCAAAATATTCACTTTCCATTCTTGTAGCAGTAAGTTAATTAAATGCTGGCTTTTTTCTCCTACAGTTAAATATTTTAAATTTTTTTTATTGAAAGGAGCTCGGATTTCTCCCAAGCTAGTATTTGGCGTTTGGTAGGACTCACCTGATATGAAATATCACCTGAAGTGAAGTTTCATAATATCTTTGCTTTAAGAGTGAACGCCTAAGGTATGGGTAACACGTGCAAGTTTCAGGAGCTTATCATTTTTACAGGTTAAATATACTCAAGGGGGGCTCGAAAATCTTGAGCTATCAAGAAAGTATTTTGCACAAGCACTGAAGCTTAACAACAGAAATATGAGAGCTTTGTTTGGACTATACATGGTAAGCATGATTATATATTTTCCCTGTTATCGTTTTGAACATGTTTTTATGGATTTATGTTATCCTTTAGCATTTGCTCTTTTTTTTTTTTTCCTTTTGGTTTAACTTAATAGCTCAAAATATTGGAAGTTTTAAAATACTGTGTATGTTGAGCTTTAATTAGAACAAACAATTGTTTAAAAAGTTTAGCTAATTCTTAATTGGATGCTGTTTACCAGTAACTAGTTTTATTTTTTCTCTTTTTCCTCTGTGACTGTGCGTGGTGCTCTGAATGCAAAAGTGCTGAATGCTCTCAGTTTATTTCATGCCTATATATATTATAGTTACACTGGTTTTATTTTTATATTCCTAGTCTGCCAGCCATATTGCTTCCAATCCAAAAGCAAGTGCAAAAATGAAAAAAGATAATATGAAATACGCCAGCTGGGCAGCTAACCAAATAAACAGGGCATACCAGGTTAGTGCATCATTGTTTTACGATACTCTTAACACACTGTGTAGTTCTTTTCTGCACTTTTATCAACTGCTGTTCAGGAGGGCAGATCAGCATAATTTGCTTGGATTTTTTTGTATTCTACTTCCCTTTGATTTCTTGAAATCCTTAATTAATATGAGGTGGATATTTTGCAGTTATGAATTATTTTTATTTACCTATTAGCTTTAAACAGATTTTTTAAACTAACTTTAACTGAATGTACACTAGTGTAATGTTGACCTCCAAGAGTCAGTTCTACAGCTAAGTATTTTCATAAAACATGGTATGTCTTAATTCTTAGAGTGACTTGGTCATCTACTTCTATTTTACTAGAAAACAAATCGCATTTCTGTAATTTTATTTTCTTTCAGTTTATTCTCTTTCAAAATCATATTTAATTGTGTTCCTATTAATTACTTTAATAATTTTGACTGAAGTTGCTTTTGTGTAGTTTAGTAGAAAAATGCCCATTGAATTGTGAAAATGTAGACTTTGTAGGCCAGAATCAAAGCTTACTGAAGTCGTTAGGAATCTTTTCAGCTATTTGAAAAGTTATGCAGAAACATCTGTATTTTCTTTTGTATTATAAGCCTCTATGTTTTTTCTATAACTATGAATGAAAACAGGCTTTAGTTCATAGGTGCTGCTGTCCGTGCATCTCAAACGTAGTGTGTGTGTTTGGCTCCCTTCTAGTTTCATAGATTCATAACCATCTACCAAAGTAATTACCAATATAAGTAATCCTGACCATCAACATCATATTGTCCAGTTCTCCCCAGAAAGCTTTCTGAGCAAAAATGTTGGTATTAAATGTAAAGATTACATATAGATGTAACACTCCTTTCTCTTTGTAATATTTCAGTGCCAGAACCCAATATTTAATTTTTCTCTTGCTGCTGTTGTTTCACAGTTAATGCTGTCAAATGGGCTTTTGAGCAGCTCAATCTATTATGGAATTAAATTGGGATTTTCTTTTATGGCCAATGCAGTTCTCTTAATACACTGTATTTCAATTCGTTGCCGAGAATGTGGCTTCTTGTTCCTGATGTGTTTTTGATGTATTACAACTTTGAAGTATTTTCCACTTCCCCTGATTGGCCCTGTAGTTTCTGACTGCACTTTACAGTGAAGAATATTGTGTCCCTGAGGACATAATTAGCCATTTTATACCTGTGTGCCTAAAGTTTCTTTCTGATTTGCTGTTTAAATGACTCCCTGCTTTTTATTACTAAACCATTTACATGCTCATGACAGTAAGGTGTGTATGAATTACCATCTTCATTTGACTTCCCATAAATAAGCAGGGCTTCAGTATGTCTGACATTCCTGTAAGCGGCATATTGACAGAAAACCCAACTATTGCAGGATTTAAAAAACAAAACCAAAAATCCGCCAAAACCCTGTGAAGAACAGAATATAGCATTAATAGACACACCATTAATAGAATAAAACAGGTTTTAAAAGATGTGTGAATTTTGAATGAAAACTTTTTTTTTTCCAGTGTTTTACATTTGGTAAAATGAACTTCATGGATTAGAGGGGCTTTGAATGCATGTTTTAAGTGACTACTACAACTGAAGTTGTAGGGGAGACCTCATCGCTCTCT
>VXBJ01007671.1:48938-61102 GCA_013400055.1 Nycticryphes semicollaris | reverse complement strand
TTCTGTGATTCTGTAATTTTATCATGATACTTAACTTGTGTGGGGTGGTTTTTCAGGGGGGAAGGGTGTGGGGTTCGTGTACAAAGAAGCCTGCAGAAATCCATGAACATGTCAATGCTTTCAGGGGAAAGGGAGAAGGTCTGGGTGGAGTGCACTGCAGAATGCTTTTCTAACATGAAAATGGAAAGTTGCAGGGAAGAATGGCAAGATCTGAGCACTTTATGACCCTTTCAGCTGGTGTTCATAATCCACCATCTGTACAGAAAAAGGTACAAATCTCAGAAAACTCACATGACCATACCCACACCAGATAACGGTGCAGATGACAGCACTTATAACATTGTTAGTGGCCTATGAAGCATTCAACACAAGTGTGCTCCTTCTGTGCATCAATATCCAAGTAAACCTGTGCCAAGAAAGACAATCAGCAATCTGCTTACCGAAGCCCTGTGGTGGGCCATAAATGGTGGTTCATGTTAGAGGCTCTGGAACAAAGGCATACATTTTAAACAACGGCATGGTAGGAAACAAGCTGCAAAGATCACCTGTGACCCAAAGGTGGGTAACTGAAGCAATGGGACTCTAATTAATTGCAGCTAAATGATTTAATCTCAGGGTGTACCAGTTATGTACAACTATGTGTATAGCTGTAATCAGCTATGGCTTATTAAAACACCCTCCTTAGGAAGTGCTTAGCCCTTCCATTACAGAACTCCATTTCTGCCCCCTGGTCTCCGGTTTGGAAGTGGCTCTTTTTTTCTTGGAGCCACTTCTCCACTGAAAGGGAATGGTAGTTTATGTTATGCCCTCATTATCGACAGCAGTGACCATACAGCTGTGAAATCCTCAGAGCCTCACCTGCTGAAGCACTCCAGCTTGCTTAATCACAGCTGTTATGAGTGAAAAGAAGGTGTGGATCCCTCAGGGACAATACACAGCACTCAGCAAGTTGAAGTGGATTTATGGAAGCTGTAGCATTACAACAGTGGGAGCCCTGGGGTGCTGATGTTAAACAAATGAGGAACCAGTGCAGTGGAGCCCTGCTTGGGACTGAACCTCAAGGGAATGCACCACAGAGGTGGATAATAAAACTTGCACTGCTTAGTGTATCATGCATGTTGCACTGTCCTGTTTCGTTCATTGGAAAACTTGCTGGTGTAATTCAGGTGTTGTCCAAATTCTGAGATCTGCAGCTGGCTGTCACGTTGGCACCTGTGCAGCGGTATGTGCAGATAGTGTGGGAAGCAAACTACCCCAGACTACCATAACAGGTGCTTGGGACTACATGCTCGGATGGGGGAGGTGAATTCTCACAGGTTACCGTAGCAAAGTCTTCTTGAACCCCACAGCAGCTTAGTAGGTCTGTGTGCTACGCACTACTCCCTGCACAACCAGTGAGCCATGACTTGGGTCACCTAACCTGTCCTTGCAGGGAGCTGGATGGCTGGGACATGTGTTAAGGGGATAGTTATGGCTCTTGTATCTAAGCATTGCTATACTGATCTGAAATTATTGTAGTGTTAGTGTACGGTGCTTAGCTGCAGCTGCAATTTCACCTAAAGGTTGCCTAATCAGACACCCTTCAACCCCTATCTTCTGTGTCACCTGAAGTTGCTGGGAGAAAAGGTAGCAGCTGGCTAGCAGAGTTCACCCTGCACATCCGCATTGGCCTCATGAGTTGCTGCTTGGCTTACTGTACCATCTGTGTATGTGTAGCTGCAGTGGGCTGGCAGGTGTCAACAGGTAAATATTCTTTTATTTCCAAGATTTGGCTTGAGATCACTTGAAAATTCTGACTGAAAGGGGGAATTAAAGGCACTTCTACCCTTAATTTTTCATTGATTACAGCGCTGACTAATCATCAGCTATGAATCACTACGATTCGTAGGCACAGGCAGGCTTCAGGAGACTGATGTTAGATATGGAATTGTGGCTTTCAATAATAAAGGCAGTAATAGATACATATATGCCTGCAGTATGCTGCTATAACTGGAAGAAAAGATAATTATAAATCCTTTTCTTTCAGCCCCAATTACTGCGACTGCAGTGCTGGCAGCTGGGGCAATGTTTTGCCTTGATACACTAACAATAGCTTTTACACAGAAGCGCAGGGCTGTTAAGTTGGCCTGCTTTATTGAAAGGAGATAAAACCTTGCATGAAGCTACTATGTAGATTCTGATGAATCATTGCAGCCCACATGGTTTATGAACCACCAGCATACATGAGAAGTGGGCTGAAATGAGTTTTTTGTAGAAAGCCTTAAGAAAAGTTTTATGCATCCTGTTAAAAAAAAGTCTGAGGCAGCTCTTACTCATCTGAGTTTAGATGGTCCTTTATTTGGAACAGAAAGCCAACATCACTGATCACACAGTGCGCTGCTGGTCAGCTTGATTTAATTTGTGCCAAGTTTTGCTGCTTATTATTTAAGTGTCCAGTTTGAGTAACTTGGTTGCTTCACTGGAGCAGACAGCACCAGACAGTTTGAGTGTAACCAAGGTGATATTTTGGTCTTCAAAGTATCTGTTTTTCTTTCAATTTGCATTTTTGATACTCAGAAAGCACAAATGCTGATTATTTTTTTTTTTTTTTTTTGCTATGTGAAGGCAATTGTTTGTGATGTTTATTTCTGAAAGTTTTGTTTTATTTAGGTAGTAAAATATTTATTTTAGTCTCCATGCTCCTGGCAGGTGGCTGCTTTCAGTGAGACTTCAGCTTGAAGGCCTGCTTTCAGCCTGGAGAAAAGAAAACTCTGGGGAAGCCTTATAGCAGCTTTTCAGTATCTGAAGGGGCCCTACAAGAAAGAAGGAGAGGGACTTTTTACAAGGGCATGTAGTAATAGGACAAGGTGTAAAGGCTTAAAACTGAAAGAGGATAGATTTAAATTAAATGTTAGGAAGAAAATTTTCTCTATGAGTGTAGTGGGGCATTCAAACAGGTTGCCCAGGGAAGTTGTGGATGCCCCATCCCTGGAAGTGTTCAAGACCAGGCTTGAAGGGGCTTTGAGCAACCTGGTCTAGTGGGAGGTGTTCCTGCCCATGGCAGAGCAGTTGAGAGACTATGTGATCTTTAAGGTCCCTTCCAACTCCAACCATTCTGAGTCTAAGATTTATTTGTATACCTTAAAGCGCTAAGTGACTCCTGGCCCAGACATGCAAGTTTTCCTCCTGTTTCTATTTGGCTATGGCTGTTCTACTCACCACTATGGGAACATGAAATGGTTCACAACAGCGTAACATGTGTTGCTTGCTTAGTGCTTCTGAATGTTAATTTAGTACTATTTTTTAATCTTTTTGTTGCAAAAGGAGAAAGACATGGGGTGTAGAGTATTGACTAGAAGAGCTTTGACAGTTGATTCCTTGCTTTGTCTAATTTATATTTGAGGAAACATCAAAATGAAAAGCGGAGGAACTAATATCTTTTAAGCTATCCAACGCCCTGCTGTAAAATGGAGTGAGCTGGACTTGGACTTAATTACAGAGGTTTCAAAAGGTTAGACTGGCAGTCAGGGTTTACCAATATTTCTTTACAATCCTGGACAGTCTTTTTTCCTGGATGCAGAAGTGGATGTATTTACATGTGTTCCTATTCTGCTGAGAGCCCTGAGAGAAACAAGCCTGGGAGTCTTGTGATAGCTCAGCTGCTTGGGTAGATGCACCAGTGAAGTTTTTCTGTGGTTCAGCTTTTGCACTGCATTAAGTAGATATGAATAAAAAGATGTTAGCAGAAGACCCCTCCCAAATTCCAGGTTAATAGGCTGGTGGAAGGTGTGATATTGCCACAGTAGGGCATTAAAATCTTTAACACTAGTCTTCACCTTTTTCAGTCCTGTCTCTTGTGCAATGCCTCTGTTGGCAGACATGGAACTGAAGGAGAGTGTGATTTAGCACCAGATCTTCAAAACAATGTAATATCATGGGATTTCAAAACACCTGTGCGCCGAAGTTAGATTGATATATCTGCCTAGTTGTTGCCTAATGCAGAAGGTGCCTAAAGGTCCTAACTGAGGTCCTTTCCCAAAGTCTCTTTGGGGAGACATACCCAGTACCTTCTATGCCTGATTTTCCCAAACAGCCAGAAGCTTGGCTGATAGATGAAGTCCGTTAAAGAATCCTTAAACAGTTTTTTCTCCCTCTTCCTTTTTCCTTTGCTTTCCAGTCCCAGGAGGCTTAAAATAGGCCAACTCAGAACAAGCATAATAAAACAGGGAGCAGGAGAAACAGCTGGTTATGTCATTGGTGTCTCCTTCTATTATACAGCATATAAAAAGGACTCTGAACTTTGAAAGATTTCCCACATTTTATAATCTCTTCTCTGTCTCAGACTCTTGAAATTGCACCAGGGGAATGCCTTAACTTTGCTTTGCTCTGGGCTTTGCAGCCCTCTGGCTCAACGAACAGCTTCAAACAGTCTCCTGATTGAGAGTGGTTTGTCCAAGAATACTCAGATGGAAATGTAATTAGCTGCTATCTCGAGAGGTGAAAGAGAGGGATTCGTCTTAGACATATTTGATTTAAAGGAGAGATTGTACCCAATTTTTCCATATTGTGGATGACTATTGTAAAAAGAAGAGTTCTTGGACCTGAAAGATGAGTACAGTGTAAAAAAGATTTTATCCTGCTTCTTGTGTATGGGAGCAGAAGTACAGGCGGAGGAATACCCTGTCAAGAGATATAGGTCCTGTTTAGGGACCTGCTCTATCAGGACATTTGGCATTATACAGCAGTGCATGCGCTCAGAGAGTGACTCCCACTGACTTCCTTCCATCCTGAGTGCTCAGCCTTATGGCACACATGAAACCGGTGCCAAAAATTCAGAGAATGTGAAGGACACAATATTATCGTATCACCTTGTTGTTCTTCAAGGATGTTGCTTTCTGATTAACAGCCCCAAAGGACAGAGTGCCACAGCTTGCCACAGAGCAAGATAGATGCCAGTTGCCCAGCAAATAGTACAACACTTTCGGAGGCTTCCTATCTCAACAGATGTCCAAAAGTTACTTGATGGAAAAAACCTTTTCAGCTTTCAGGACTTCTGTTCCCAGGCCCAGTTTAAGGACAGGGCAGGCCTTTCCTGGGGAAGGTATTGTGACTTGAGAGGTGTACAACCGTGTGAGATTTTTACATTTCACACTTCAGAGCAGCAATTCAAGGTTGCAGGACCTACTTTTAGTTTAGTGTTTCCAAACTTTGAATGTTCATCTGCAGCCTTCTAGCGGAGAGATTCACCAGGAAGGTGGAAAACTCTGTATCTATTATGTAGATTCCTGTTATGGGAAACAATTTAATAAAGGACTGGAGTGAAAATTCTCCTGTTTCTGCTTTTGATGGCTAGTCCAAAAATGACCTACCATATCCCAGTGCTGCAGGTGTAAATAAGTTCTCATCAGTTCTCTATGTGTACTATGAGTACGGAGTAGCCTTGGTGATCCTTATGGGTCCCTTTCAACTTGAGATATTTTGTGATTCTAAGAAATATCCACAGGTTTTAGCTGCTAAAATAAAAAGCTTTGCTGCTCATTGATTTTAGTATGTGCATGCAAAATTCAAATGCGAGTACTAATACTATTTTAGTATGGACAAAACTTTCATTTGTTTCCCCAGTTACATTTACTTCTAACCAGGAATCAGCCCAGAAAATTTTAGCCTCAAAGACTGCATTGTTTAGCAAAATTCTGAACAATTAAAGCACAACCAAGATTTCCTGATGTTATAAAATAAGATGTTGTATGAGAATGGTGTTGCCATTCCCATATCTAATTAAGTTTCAAATTGAAGATGATTTCCACATAAGCAAGCAGTCATGCTATTTATGCAATACTTTTAATCCTGCAGTTAAAAAATGTGATGAGGATGGGTAATGCAAATAGATCAGGCACTTCCCTTTTCCCTCCGAAGCTGCCTGCTTTACATAGCGGTAGGTCTATCCACCTGAGAGTCTATAGTCTCTCTTGAATCCCAAGATCTGGAGTCCACCTAGACTCCCAAGAATTTACTTCAGAGGACTTCAAACTTCAGCCTGCTGGTGTTCATAATCCTTAATTGCTAGTATATCTCAACTAAGGTTCACTGTGGTTCAGTCAGCAATCTTAGGTTTGCAGTGCCACCTCGGTTATAGGAGGGTGGACAGGCTGGAGAGTTGGGCAGGGAGAAATTTAATGAAATATAACAAGGGCAAGTGTAGAGTCCTACATCTGGGCAAGAACAGCCCCAGGTACCAGTCTATGTTGGGAAATGACTTGTTGGAGAGCAGCACAGGAGAAAGGGACCTGGGAGTCCTGGTAGACAGCAGGATGACCATAAGCCAGCACTGTGCCCTTGTGGCCAAGAAGGCCAATGGCATCCTGGGGTGTATTAGAAGAGGGATGGTTAGTAGGTCGAGAGAGGTTCTCCTCCCCCTCTACTCTGCCCTGGTGAGACCGCAGCTGGAATATTGTGTCCAGTTCTGGGCCCCTCAATTCAAGAAGGACAGGGAACCGCTTGAGAGAGTTCAGGGCAGGGCTACAAAGATGATTAAGGGAGAGGAACATCTCCCATAGGAGGAAAGACTGAGGGAGCTGGGTCTCTTTAGCTTGGAGAAAAGGAGACTGAGGGGTGACCTCATTAATGCTTATAAATATGTAAAGGGTGAGTGTCAGGAGCATGGNTCTTTCTTTTTTTTTTTTTTGTCCTTCAGGACCCCGGTTCCCTTATTTAGAACCAGAGAAATGTCAGCGTGGCGGTCTCTCGGAGACAAAACAGTGACATCCAGCGGCCGCTTTGCCAAAAGTGGCATCACGTCTGAAAACCGGTGTAACGGTGTACAAGGGAGAGCAAAGGGTGGTCGGGGCCCTGTGGAGCGGGGGCAGCCTGGCAGCAGCTCAGGCGGGAGACAGAGCGCTCAGCGCCATGGGCGGCCGGGGCGGTGGGAGGAGAGGTGACAAAAGGAAAAAGGTTTGAAAGGCTGTGTTTCCTTACCACGCAGAACCTGTGTTTTCCAATATCCCTCCATACAGCTTTGGAATGCCTCTGGCTTTCAGCACAAATAACTTTAAATGTAGGTAAAGCTAACTGACATACACTCTGTTCAAATCAGGAATTTACCTAAATTCACAGAAGACAGTTCTTAATGTGCCACGTTGCAAAAAATGTGACTGGGATCTCAGTATGGTGGAGACATCCTGGTTGCTTTGTACTAACCTGGCAAATCAGCCAGCTCTGCCCTTAATGTGACATTATGAGGCACAGCCACCAACTCCGAGTGTATCTTTAAAGGAGGGGAGGCCCACAGCCATAGGGGACCAGAACTTCGGTGGCACCATATAAGTCCAGCTTTCCCTAGGTCAAGTGTTGCTAGTTTCTGTGCCTATCTCAGCATCCAGTGCAAAGAACAAGTGGTTTTCCTCAATTATTTTAGACCATAATTTCTATTAAAGTGGGTTAAAATGTGTTACTTTGATTGTAGGGTTAATTCTATTGGAACAGAAAGGAGCAGTTCTTTAATGACTTCCCTTTCAGTAGAGGCAAGATAAAGTTCTTGGTCCTTCCTTACACAAGAAAGCGTTATCAGAACGGTTTTAACAAATAATGCGTAATGTGTTGTTTTGTAGTACACATTTTGGAAAATGCTTATTTAAAAGAGAAATTTCAGTGCTATATTTCAACAGAACAGCAACTCATGTTAGGAATCTTCCTTTTTTGATTAATAAGTTTTGAATCTACGATTATTTTGTGCCACTTCTTATGAACTTAAAAAATTCATGCCTAACTTCCTGGTGCACCCAGAACTAACTTCTCAGTAAAACTGAGTCTTTAGTGTCTGCCTCACATTAAGCATTATTTGGATCCATAAATTAGCTGCTTATCTGCTTTGCCTTATCTGCAAGACTTGAATATGGACAGTTTCTTGGAGACAAGGAGAAGAAATTATGTCTTTAAGGCCAGCAGCTTCATGCCCTTGTCTTCCAGAGGGGAGTCTCAGGGATCAGCTTTGTGCTCCAGTGATTACTTGTGATGAATACTCCAACATGCTGCTAAAATCTCTCGTGTATGTTGCTTAAGTATATGAGGATCTGTGCTTGATATATCATTTTACTATGGGATTTGTAAGCCTAAACCACTAGATTTTTTTTTATTTTTATTTTTTTAATGCAACCCCAGCCTTCGTCTGTACCTTGGGCTGCAATGTATTGTTTGGGCTTACAAACCTGACTTCCATCGGGTTCTTACACTAGGGTAGACCTGTACGATATGGCACATGTACTGACATAGTTCCACCACACCTCAGGAGAGAAAGAAAGCAGGAGAATGGGGATATAGATAATTCTCTGTCTTCCAAACTTACTGTCAATCTTGCCTTGAGTAAACTGGTGATAAAGTGCCTGTATCCTTTCTTCCTCCCTCTGCTGGCTGTACGATTTTCTCCTGCCAACTCAGTGCTGCAGTTAAGAGATCTACGTGGGCCTGTCCATCCCCCAAGGAAACGGTCTGTACCTGTCCCTGATGCCGGTGTGAGCAAACTGAAGCACACACTACACAGAGCCAGTGTAAGGCCAGCTCGACTTACCCTAGGGCTAGGGCACCCATCTGTAGCTGCAGAGGTGCTGCAAGGCACTGTTTTCCTCCATCCATCGTCTCAAAGAAAACAGAGGCAGTTGAAATTTTTTATCATCATCATCATCATCAGTAGTCAGTGAGTAGGAGGAGCTGCCGTTAAGGAAAATTTATTTCTCCACAAATGTCCACAGTGCCTTATTGCTTGAAAATATCTGGACATTTTAAAAGAGTTTGCGTTTGGAATAAGGTAGGCTTAGTTTATTTTCTAGACTTATTGAGAAACTGAGTTAGTATAGAAAAGTTGCAGGTAAATATTTGAAGGGCTGCAGTGGTAATGTAGTCCCTAGCTGTGCCTCTGCATAGTGAGGAAAGGGAGAGGAGTGTTCCTGTATTGCTGTGTACTTCCCAATGCTTCCCTCTGATATAGCTGAACTGGAGTGGAGTTGAAGGCAACCTGCTCTCATTAGTAAGCCAAAATGCTTCAGGGAGAAAGTGATCTGGGGAACTGAGGACTGGGCCCCATTTTCTGAATCTTTGGCTTGTTCTTGCAGCAGGACAGCTATTCACCATTCCTAAGATAAGACTGGAGAAAAGAGACAGAACGTCCTTTTAGATATCCATCAAAGAACACTCAACAGCTCCATTGAGATGGGGACTATTTATTCCGTAATACGCACAGATTAACCATTGTTGCTGCAAGTTTTTTTTTTTTTTCCTGAGTTACCATTCTCCAAGGGACACACTATAGTATTGGCAAAATAGATAACATAGTAGAAATGAGTTCCTCATAAACTAACCCTATTACTAGTGGCAAATCTAGGGTATAGTTCCTCAAGTATCCCCACTGGAATAAAGTGGGTTCTAGCCATATAGTGTAAGAGTCATGTGAATTCGAGAGTTCCTTGTTCATATTTTCCTTTCAGTGGACTAACTTTCCCCATTCCTCACGTGAACACCCCCTGCTTTCTTCTCCCTGCTCTGAATTACAGTTCATATACTGCAGTTCAGCAGCTGGGGGTTGGAATTCAGGTTTGTGACTAATATTTCTAAGAATTTTTTGAAGGAAGTAATTCTTCAATTAGATTTACTATTTTTTACTGATATTTCCAGAAAATTGATTTTTTTGCTACAGATGCAATTTTAGTTTCAAGTTTTTCATTAGTGAATAGTGAAACGGTACATCGGTAGTTCACTTTTTTGTCATCTTTCAAATAAAGGAAAAAAAAAAAGATTATGTGTTAATGTTTTCAGTGATGTCCTTAGAGTCTTGACACATTATTTTTCCAAGCTTGTTAAGAAAATTCTCATCTTGCACACTGTGAACAAAAAACATTGCAATATTTTTTGAGGATAGTTCTATCACCTCCACAGGCTGATGCAGTGGTGTGCATGTGACTGTTTAACATTGGCTAAATGTTTAAGTGAGGAAAGGTGTAGCAAAAAATGTAAGTTTTTGAAGGTGGTAGGGGCATATCTGTCTCTCCAACTGTCTGTACAGCTGTCAAATTTACTGTTTTGAAATCCAGACTAACAAAGGCAGTTCCTGTCATAGCTATTCTTTTCCCACTCATAGTTTTCTACAAGAGTAGCTTGTATCATCTGCAGTGAGATGTCTGTAACTGTTCATGGGCTAGTATTGTTGTTTCACGTAAACACACTGCAGTAACCCTCTCTGAGATAATGCTTGCCATTCTGGGCTCCCAAAAGTATATCCAAATATACAATATTTATGCCTGCAATCAGTTATTTGAAAATTTTAAAACAGTGAAGTTCTGTGGGTTTATAAGTTTTCTGTTGTTCCAGAAACATAATCTGGGTGAAATTCAAGCTTGCTATGCAAAGACAGTAAGGGTTGCTGTAACTGTAAGTTCTTGCTGTATTTAGTCATGAGGATAATGAATCAGGCTTGATTACCATGGTCAATGTTAAATGGAGTTCTTTGCCATTATGAATTAATGAGATTAAAAGACATTAGACCACTGCAATAAAGGCTACAAGACTATAGTTCATGGGGATGAAAAGCCAAGCTGGTGATGTTGCTTGTTTCCAGCATTTACTAACTTAATGGATTAAGGTAAAGTAAGTTGCTGTGAAAAATACCAGGGAGACCAGAAATATAGTGTTACCTGGAAAGGAACATAATGACAACTGTCTGGCACAGATTTTTTTTTTTTTAAATTTTTTTTAGAGCTTCAAAGCTCCCATAGTCTTCACTGAATGGCACTCCCTGAGAAAGGATTAGATAAAATCTGATTAGGGAATTTAGCATTTCCTTCTCAGAAATCTGAAACAGAGAACACCTCTCTGAACCATTCCTCTCTGAAGTGTGACTGATCTGTGTAGAACTGTTCTGAGCATCTGATATCTTTCTCATTCAATTGATAGCTGTTTCCTGTGTTTCTTTTGCATTTAGCTAAAAGATGTTATTATCTCAGTGAAGGTTGATTTATGGAGGCAGCAGATCCTGACCTTGGCTTATTTTGTGTTAGTGCCTTTTTTCAGCATTTTTGTGAGGAANTAAGCAAACACACCGAGAAATCTGTCTGTCTTGGTTAAAACTGGGGTTTGATATTGGCCAGAATAAGGGACACCTGAATGACACCTGATCTCAGAAGTGGAAATAATTTACAACATTCAGAACGTCTGCGTGTAATAGTGTAAACCCTTTGGTTTTCTTTAAAAATATAAAGTTATAACTAAAGCTGTGAGAGGTCCTAGAGAAAAGCAGCTGTCAGTGCATTGTTGCTTTATTGCTTTGAAAGCAAATGACCATAAATAAATGCTCCGGTAAGAACAGATGTTTTGAACTACATCTCTTTTTTTTTATTGCAAAACAATTGTTACAGAAATTTCAGAAAGTTCTACTGTAGTAATTGCTAACTTCTGCTTATTATTACGTATCTAAACACAGTCTAAAAGTGCATTGTGAATCCAGTAGACCTTTGGGCAGGACCGTTTTGCCTAGTGATATACATTTAGACAAATCATACTTGAAAAGCTTCATATTAGTAGGAATTTGTTTAAAATGACATTTTAATAATTTTTCTCCCTTTATAAATGATTGTTATACACTTACAAATGATAGCCCAAATAATAAATGATTAAATAGGTATTAGTATAGTATATTGCAAACACTGTTCCAGACAGCAGTAGCAGCATGTAGACTCTCCTCATGTACAACTGCAGTGGTGGTAGAAGGATATAACTTTAATACAATTTACTCTTGTGCAGGCATAAAATTGTATTTCACAGCCCATTCCTACTTCTGTCCCTTTCCCCTCCCTACCAAATACTAGAATAAACAAGAGTTATCACTTCCCTGCAGCAGANTGCCTTTTTTCAGCATTTTTGTGAGGAAGTATTAGAGCTGGTTGTAGCTGCATGAAAAAAGAAACAATGGCCTCTTTCTTGAGCAAGGTGAGATACTAATTCAGAGGAGATCATAGGTTCCAGTCGATTACTTGGTGCCCTTTGTTTTTAATTAACCTTCTTTGGCTACAACAGGCAGCAATGCCACCCATCTGGGGTGACTGCCATACAAAGAAGCATGCTTCTTCAGTCTGTGCGGAAGCAATTTAGAGAGGATCTGCAATGAATGCTTACATTTGGCCTCCTCCCCACCCCCCCACCTC
>VXBJ01007671.1:28204-48636 GCA_013400055.1 Nycticryphes semicollaris | reverse complement strand
CCTAGTGATATACATTTAGACAAATCATACTTGAAAAGCTTCATATTAGTAGGAATTTGTTTAAAATGACATTTTAATAATTTTTCTCCCTTTATAAATGATTGTTATACACTTACAAATGATAGCCCAAATAATAAATGATTAAATAGGTATTAGTATAGTATATTGCAAACACTGTTCCAGACAGCAGTAGCAGCATGTAGACTCTCCTCATGTACAACTGCAGTGGTGGTAGAAGGATATAACTTTAATACAATTTACTCTTGTGCAGGCATAAAATTGTATTTCACAGCCCATTCCTACTTCTGTCCCTTTCCCCTCCCTACCAAATACTAGAATAAACAAGAGTTATCACTTCCCTGCAGCAGAAACAGCAGCAATTTCATAATCAAACCTTTTTTCCTAATAGCTTTTTGAAATAAGTACTGTGTGGCTCTACAAGAGATCTGAAAGTGTACACCAAAAATTAAAAAGGTCAGAGACCATTTCACAACCAGTCTGGCTCAATGGCTCAGTCATTAGACTGCCCACTTTATGAAGATTTAGGATAGTCTGTGCCATGACTCAAAGTAATATAGAGTTAGGAATGCAGAATAAATCCATCCTCCAACAAAAGTCAGAATGCTCCATGGAAATCAGTGGATTTTCTGCAGATTTTCACTAGGATCAGTAAGACCATAATCATAGCCAATTTTGGCAAGGAGAAGCCTGTGTGACCTGTGGTGTTCACCCTGTGATTGGCTATAAAGCAGGATAACTCTCACTGGAGTGCAGAGACTCAGTCCCTCCACGTTTCAGCACTACTGCTTTTATGCCAACGCGTAGCAAGTGCACACCACGTAGAAGAACGAAGGGTTTCATTAGGTAAGCAGACACTCACAGTGCTTTACGACTGCCCAGTTTGGGCTGTGCTGTTATCTGAGGTGGATGAGGGAAAATTCATGCTAGGAAGCTTTCCCATTTCTTTTGAAGAAGGTGGTCTGTACCTGGTAACTTTTAACAAAACTGAAATTGTGGACTTTGTTGAAACAAGTGTGCATATTTGTGCAAAAATGCAAACATGCTGTTATTTTTAAGCAGGGGAGAGACAACAACTACTTAAGTATTCCTGGGGAAATCCAGGAATAACTAGCTCACATTTTCCCGTCTGGTGATTATCAGATCCTCTTAAGTATATAACCTGAGCAACATAACAAGACATTTATGCTTGTTTTGAAAATTTGCACCATGACTTTAGAGAGAATGTTGTTTCACTGGCTCATTCTAAACTAATACCTTTGATAGCTTCTGCTCTCAGGACAGATACTTGTTTACTCCGACTGCAGTCATTGGACTAAGGCTGTGTGCCGCTACCAGCACTGTTTCTTAAGCAGTTATTCATGTAGTTGCATTTTCCATGTGCTGACAGTTTCTAAGAAACAAATCATTTTCTTCTCATACAAAAAATATACCTAACTAAGATATTTATCCCCTGACAAAAGGCTATCCATTCCACAAAAGGTACAAATCAGTTTTTTTACCAAAAAATCTATAAATGGAAAATGAAAAAAAAAAAGCAATCTATATTTGGAACCCAGAGGGATTTCCTTATGTGGATGAATGGATGTTTTGGTTCTTCATTATATTTTCAAATTATCCCCTCACTGCCATTTGTTAACTGGCACTTGTGCTAAGAACAATAATGTAGCACCTTATCTCTTCCAAAAAAAGAGAGAGCCAAATGTCTGAGCACTGCTGTAGGTTCGCATTTTGTATTGAGTATTTCAATTTCATAAAATACAATTGTCTTTTAAAAATAATAAAAAAATCACTTACTTTGCTAAAGATCAAACATAATGGAAATAATGTAAACATCCAAAATCTTGAATTCATTCCTAACTGGATTCATCTTTACAGGCAGGCAATAGCAAAATGTTAAATCTCATAGTAATCCAAAGAAACTTATGGAACAATGCATGCATTTTCGTTGACACAAAAAAAGACTGGACTGTAAAGAAGAGAAACTACTTCAGTCATATCACACTGTTATTGTGAAATAATGTGCTATAATCCAATACCTAGGACAAGTGTATACCCCAACTGTAGAATAGCATCACTTAAACTGGAAACAACAGAATGAATTACTATAGGAAAATATTTATAAAATACTGTACACCGCTTCCTTAGTCGGCCAGCATATGTAAACAAACAGCTAAGTTCAGTTGAGTTTCAAAATATTATTAAAGTTCATTTATCTTATAATCTTTTGCATAACATGCCAGTTCATCTTTCACACTACCACAACTCACCTGCTGCAGCCCACAGTGGCTCATTAGAGGTTTATACATCAGCTCATACAGACATTTAAGTGGAGCTATACAGAGAAATGCGTGAAACATACCAAACATACACACGGTGACCAGAAATGCATATTCCATATGCAAGCTAATAATTGGATAGTGGAACTTAATGCTCGATGCAACATGTGCTATTTTATTGAATGTTACAGATTTACAAACAAGACCTTATAATGTGATATTAAAACTGTCCTGTAACGTTCACTAATATTACCACATGTCACAGCTATACTGGTTTATCTATGGGAGACATGAATATATGTGTGTATATATATTTCATAATCTATCATTTGATACAGAATATGTCATATGGCACATGCTATAGCTACATGATGATGGATGGTAAGACTTCTACTTTCACTAAATGATCATAATAATATCAGGAGTGGGAAATCCCATCCCATTGCAAGGAATGGATGTTTTACCATCAAATTCAAAAAGGACCAGTTTGATGCAATGTGTAAAAAAGAGGTGAAGATAAAATAATCTAACATCCATCATAATATATTCTATAGACACCACATTGTAGCATAAATGGGAGACATTCAGGAAAAGTAGTGTTCTGACATCTTGCAATCACACTTTTAACATCTGAATTTACATTTTATATATAATGGCAAATTTTAAGAGGTAAATAAAGTGTTCTATTTCATTTTTACCTGGAATTTGTGCTCCAGATCAATAAAGTGCTGTATCCTAAACATTTATACAGCTTCTGGGTTTGGCAAATTCCTTTAACCCTGACAAACTAAGAGATGAAATCTACCCCAGAGGAGAGCCCTATGCCTTGAACTAATTCGCTAAGCGCTGTTGAGGAATTTCTAATGAATCTGAAGTTCCTCTAGAGTAGGCCAGTAATACGGTGAAGGTGGAAGAGTCCACGAACAGTTTTAGCAGACATTCGTAAAAGTAACAAAGAAAACAAAGTGAGAATATCCCCCTCTACTCACCAAGAAAAGTTAGATTTGGAGAAGCCTTAGGAAAAGGCTGCTAACAGAAGTTGGCACATTTGAAGCAGACTGTTAAACACAAGTTCCTTTGCCCCTTGGCATTTTGCTATTGTTCAACAATCAGCCTGTCACAAGCATGCTTCATAATGCACAGAAAGGTTTCTGACCTTTCTCGGTGTTGCCATGTGACTGCAACGCTCCACATGGACTGCAAGGCAATTGCATAAACATGGTGTCTTGGTGGAGTTTAGCGCATTGAAAGCCTGATCAAAATAGAAGAAAGCAAGGAACACGTTGGTACAGGAAGTATGAAACACATTGTGCTTAAAGTCCCCATGCTGCATTTCTTTATTTCCTGAACTTTCCAACGTCATGACTCAGTACCTAAATGTTTTCACCTTCTTTGCCTCTTTGCTTGAGGCTGATGATTATTTTTATGTCTGGATTTGCTGCCTTTCAGACTTAGCTCTCATACAGTGCTCAGAGTCTCCCAGGTTGAGATCCCTGTAAGAAAACGTCAGCCTGCATTTTCAAAGCTGCCTTAGAGATTTGGAAGATAATTCCCATTTAAATAATGGGAAATATGTACCCCACTGACATCTGTTCATTTTTAAAAACAAAGAGGAGCTGGTTCTACACAGATGTTGGTCATTGTAGAGATGTTTTAGTTTTCAATAGCACTAGCTTTGACTCTTTACAAGCTTAAAAGTTGTGCCTTCATAAAGGATGTGAAATTTTGGTCCAGTTGCAGTTTATGCTTCTCCACCCTTTTTCTATCTTCTGTATACCCTTCCACCTGTGACTACTGTGATATCTTCCCATGAGAAGTTTGAAAGTCTGGTTGACATTATGGACCCTTGGAGTGTGGGTGGAGTTGGAGTTACAACTGTCTTCAGCCAGAATACATAACTGCACTACTGTTCAGATGTGCTGTCTCCTACTAAAAAGGAGGTTGTTTGATATACGGCTGAACAGTAGAAGCCTAGTTGCAACTGGCGGCTTTTGCTGTTTAAAGACATCCGCAGTTTCACTTTGGTTCTTTCTTTAACTTACCTTAAAAGCATGTATACTTTTTTAGTGTTTTCCATTCCTCTGCCAAGAACATTTTCGCTTAAGCAACTTCAGCCTAATTGCATGAATTCAGACTGCTTGCTAAATCTTGTATACTGTGAAATGTTCAAATACAGCCATGTCCTCATGAAAAAAAAAAAAAAGTTGTATATTTTTAGATGAGGGAATGATGTGAAAAATCAGCAGCTCAAATGGAACAGCAAGAAGAGCCTGGTAGTATCCTGGTGGATAAATCTCCCCAATTTGTATACATAATTAAATGGAGCACTGAGAACCTGACAATATTACTGTGCTCTGCTCTAATCACCCTGTTCTTACTGTTCCATCACATCCTTTGATTTAGTGAGACAACGTATTGATGACAAATGTGGTAAAAAAATAAATATATACTATTCCACTTAGTTACATTCATCCTGAGCTTGCTCAGCTGTGCTAGAATCTAGAATGCCTGTTTTATACAGGAAATCACCTGATATTTGAACACAAATTCTTCCGCCATCTAAGTTGCAGTACAAAAGGCATTTCATTTCCCTTTCTGCTCTTGAAAATATAAATGTTTTGTGGCACTAGAAGTTGATACAAAAAGAGACAAGTGAATGTTATGGTTGTTATCTTGTTCATCTTTCTTCATTTCCACAAGTGTGGGATGGAAGGGATATGGGAGGCTTCAGGTTTGTCTGCTGCCGGTTCCTACAGAAATAACAAATGCTTTTCATCAGCCATCACAACGGTGAAACAGATGAAAAAGAAGTTGTGATTGAAGTTTAGAACATCTAATTTGTACATCTCTTTTTGCTAGTTAATTTCTGCATCCTAAAAACTTGAATAATGATCAAAGATTTTAGGATGTCTTCTAATAAAAGACAGATTTCTGAACCTACTCATTAATTTCTTGTGACTTCATAAAAGGGATTTGTTATTCCTGTTGTTTACTGAAGTCTTCATAAAGCTTTCATCCCTCCCTTTTTCCTTAAGTGCAAACGTCAACTGGGTCAAGATGCAGTAACTCAGTGGGTGATGCTGAGACTGACAATGTGCTCCCTTGACCAGTGGCTAATGCCAACTGGAGTTGACACGGGGTGATATGTGGATTTTTTTATTAGTTCTGCTAGCAAAATGAACTGGAGAGCAGATGACCCTTAGACTGCTGATAAGCTTTGTCTAGGCCTAGCTGTGCTTGCTTTCAAAGCTGCGGAAGGCTCCTGTTCTTGACAGTCTCCTCATGGACAGGTTGTCCCCTCTGCTTTCTGGTCTTGAAGACTTACTCCTCTGGAAGGGATTTCGAAGGCCTGTTGCATTTCGTTGTCTGTCAAGTTTGTCGCTGATAGAGTAGCTCTTCCGCGTGTGCTGTGCATACAACATGTTGGACTCCTCTGCAGAATAGCTGTTGGCCCGCTCTATTTTTGGAAGTGGGATGCTGTTGGCCAGAGTTCTTGTAGCATTACTGTCTTGAGGAGATAAGGGGATCCCCTTCTTGTCTTTGGCCTCGATATCCTCATGATCAGAGCTGGGGTGGCTTAGTTCAGCTTCTCTCTCTGGGTGGCAGCATCCCAAGTCCTCCACTTTGCCCCCGAGACTTCCAGGGAAACTGGCCCTCTCTGCGATCGCCTGGGGAGCACTCACACACCTTGTATCTATGCAGTCCGTAATGCTTGTGTACTCTGCTGTTTTGACTGGGATGCCAAGGCTGCTGAAGTAACTTCGAGATGGAGAAAACATGAAACTGTGAGATTTCACAATTGGCGTTTCCTCCAAAATAAATGGAGTTGTAGCCAGATAACGACTGCTTTTAGATCGCTCTAAAGTGTGATACAAGGGAGGGTCTGAATCCCAGGGGATTTGGCAATCTGTGATTTGTGAATAGTCTGAAGAAAATGCTCTTGTTTCTATTCCAGAGGTTTCCTCATAATCAAGACTCCTGCCAGCAATTTTTTCTCCAGGTGTGCTGCTAATGTACGCACTATTAGCTAAAATGGAAGAGGCTATGTGAGCCTGCAGAGCTACATCTCCGGTACTGAGAATATTTATGGAGCTGTCAAGAGGCTCTGTGTCAGAATGCATCTCATCCATGGCAGAAACGTAGATGTCTATACAAGACGAAGGCCTTCTGGAGTCTGGGGCAATTGACAAAGTGCTGGTAGGTGCTAAGGGAACCTTCCCTTCTTTTGCTATCGAGTGGGAACTGATAGCCCGATGCAGGCTTGGTGATCTTTCCTTAAAAATGCTTTCAAACTTTTCCAAGCCACACTTGTCCTTCATATTTGTTGCATAGAAAGAGTGACTTCGCATGCGGGGTGTGATTGTAGGAGACGTTGGGGACATGGACTCCTCTCCCGTGGGATCTATGCTCTCTTGAAGCTTGTAAGTATTTCCTTCCTGACTATTGAAGCTACTCTGCCTCACAATGTAGGCTGCATCTGTACAGTCGGATGAGGTCCTGGATCGTATCTTGGTTGTCTCACCTCTCTCTATGCCGGTCAGTTTTTCTAAGGCGGTAACCATTCGTCCCATCATATCTTCCAGCTGAGCAAGCCTGATGTCAACGGTCTGCAGAGAGGCCTTCATGCAGTGCTCTCGCTCATTTACTTCTTCCAGTCGCATGGCCATGTTCTCTACCCTTAAAAAAGGGAAGAATTAAACAGATTAATTTCTACAAAGCAGTGATGTTCAGCTAATATGTCACCAAAAGAAACAGGAACATAATTCAAAGCCAAACTACACCACCTCATCTGCTTCAAAAACCTGTTAAATAGGTTCAGCAAACAACTATTCAGGAAACTGCTCCAGTGGGTTAAACCAGGAGTGTAGAGGGGGGTTTGGGTGTGCCCTATCCCAGGGATAGGGATTATTACAGAAATGTACTATGATTTGGTGCCTCTTTGCTGCTGAAGCTTCTAATTAGGTTATTGTTAATGAATAACACTTAAAGCAGACAACACATGATGTTGCCTCCAATTGTGCCACAGGCAAGATCGCTACAGTTAAGTGCAGAACTAAATGAAGTAATGAAAGTGGGCAATATGCCATAGAAGGTGGTTAATATCCCATTTTTTTCCTGGAGTTTGCCCCAGCCTTACACTAGCGCTATCTGGATCTTAGGAAATAGTTATTTTTGTTTTCTGCTTAATTTTTAGCTCACACATATAGAAAAAGAAATATGTATCAGCTATTGTATAAAATGCAGGTAACGTCAGGTGAAGTATGCATGGCAACTGCAGGGAGGAGAACACTGATCAAACCAAATACAGCCTACAGTAGGATACACACAGGAAGATTACTCCATTGTGGTGATTGTGCTTTGGGTAGTCTGTGTTAATAGTTTAGGACTAGAAATGATGGATCGTAAAGTTATTTTTTAGCTACTTATCATTATATATAAATAAAAAGTTAAAGTATTAATAAGTAATAATTGAATGTGTGATCCTAATTTAAACTTCATTATATCTGTTCTGTGCTTTTGATCTGTCTCATTTTAAAATGTTTTCAACTTTAAGGTGAATTGTGTACTATTTTATGCCTGTGGCTTTCAACCATTTCAATTTTCTAGCTTCTAAAACATCTCTACTGAAGGATTCATATGAAGTCCTCTAATTTTACACAATGAAATTGCCTTTAGCACATATGAAATTTCTTCTCATAATTATTTTCTCTAGTTGTAGTCCCTAGGGTAGATGAAGGACCTCTGTTATCTGCTAAAGAAGTATTAAAGGCAACACATTTATATAGTTATCTTTGTCTGATTTTTAGTACTGCAGTTCTGTTTTTCCTCATTCCTGTAGTCACTGAAAAATAAACAGAGAAGTGACAAATGCTAAATGGTAGGATTTCCACACTTTTCTCTTCACAAGTCTCTTACACACTTACACTCTGCTATTCCTACTCAAATGTTAATAGGTGCCTTATCAATTGGAGCCAGGATTTTTGAGGAGATAAATACTATTTTCTAGGTGCCCTATCAATTGGAGCCAGGATTTTTGAGGAGATAAATACCATTTTCTACTACTGCTAGTTCAACTTCCAACAGTATGAGTGACCTGGAACGGGCAATGCCATAAACACTTTCACTCACTCAGGAGGAAACCAGATTTTAGCAGTGGATTGGGCAGCATTAATGACTTGTTAACTAATGCACAGAAATTCAGCTGGTGAAAAACTGAGGTCTGACTACCTTGTGGTGATGAGCAACAGCCGCCCGCCTGCACAAGAGGGAAGGGAGGAGTATGCCACCACTCCCTCCAGCAAGTCCCACATTCCTGTGAAACATAGGCTTTTTCTGTTGAAGGTTGAGTTTTGAAAAGCTCAAGCACAGCAAATCAAATGTGAAGCAGTAACTGTATTGGTGTCATAAGTATTCAATAGATGAATGACCAAATAATCACCACTAAAAATGAACTGGTAGTTTCAAGGAATCTCATTCTACTCATCTCATTATCGTTTAAGCACCAAGCTAACTCTAGTCCTACCAGCTTTAACAAAACACATTAATGTTATTGCAAGCACAGGATATAATTCTGTAGTGAGAGACTACTTTGTAAGGGAAGCAGTTGAATTTTCCCTCATGTTATTAGCTAATAACTTGAACTGCTATTTTATGAAAACATCATGAATACATTAAAAATACTTTTGAACTTACTTTTGAGCTATTTATCAGCTAGTAATCAAGTGCCTTGACACTTTTATTATACCTATTACATATGGCCACTCCCAGATTTTTAACAAATATTTATTATTTTAATTACTGATATTCTGTTATATTAATTTTATATTCAGTTCTGCAATCATTCATCACATAGAACAGCACAATGCTCTGGGAGAAATTCTACTAGAAACACGATAAAATTACATCGACCAGCGACCAGACACTGGACATAAGAGGATATGTTCTGGAGAAATACAGTCCTAATCTGGTCCTTAAAATGTTTTAATAAGTGAAATATTCAGTTTCCCCATATGTTGGATGATCTTGCATTCAGTGAATAGCCAGTTAGAGCTACATTTCCTTCAAGAACAGTTCTGAATTAAAGGACCTCTTCAAAATAAAAATGCCCAAGTTGAGATATTTTTTTCCTCACATGTATTTGAGATAGCATAAAACTTTTGGCAAATTTCACAATGTCCATGTATGGTGCCCTGATTGCACCTGTACTTTTCCTTATAGCAAGATTTATATGGTGTATGAGAAGGTGCCAAGCCATCCTCACAGATGGGAATGAGAATAGAAAAGAGAAGGCTACACGTGAAATGTGCATAAAGCATGTTCTGCTGAAGCTCAGCAATTTCTAATAGAGAAACAAACATGGACGATTTGTGGACAATATTCAGTAACCAGTAAAAAAATAAGAGGTCAGAACTGAGAACCTGGCAAAGGTTTTATATAACCTGTGATGAGCTTTTAAAATTGTGGTTTGGGAGATGATGGCTTTTGCTGGCATTCATTTTGTTTATATTTATTTTTAATCTTTGTACATGAATTCATCAATAATTTAAGTAATGATTTAATGGCAGTATGGTGCTCTTTTCAGAAGCAGATGTCCTAATTGAATGCTAGAATTAGGTTCACAAGTCCCTTTGTGAAATCATGACCATTTTTAAGGCATTGTTTATACTCAAAATACTTTTCAACTGCCACAAAGACTGTAGACGATGAAAGTCACCTATATTCACCCTGCTTGTTATAGGTGACTGTAGAATGGCTTTATTTAAATGAAACATAGACAGCAGTTCCCAAGCCTGTAACAGGCTATTGGTACTTTGTCTGACATCTTTTGGTAAAGCATCGCTGATACAAGCGGGCAGCCAATTTTCCCAGGTGCAGTGGTTTCTGCAGGCTAAAGACATTGGGTTGTCCTGGCTGCATTCCCATCTGGAACCTAAGACTGCTTAAATCTTTGTGACTACAGAGAGATGTTGCTGGATTCACAGACCTTACCTATTGTCCGTCTAATTGTGTGGCTGATCCAGTGGTCTCCATAGTGGCCCTTTTACCAACCTAAACCTATTCCTGTGCACTTTATCCCCCCATCTTTGAAGTCAAGACAGTAACAATGTCTTCTTTCACATGAATGCTGTTATTGTAATTGCACTGCAGACTATAGTGCTGTAGTAATGCACACCATATATTACCAAAGATGACATAATAATATCTACTCCAACCAGTTTGTCTGCTTTTTCAATACTTTTAGGATATGACCCTGCTCCCTTTGCAATCAACAAGAGGTTTTGCACTGGGTTTGAAAGAGTTGAGACCTGTTCATATGGAAAAATGCCTACTGAAGAGATTGTTTTAGTGGCTTCATGCCAGATCAAGAAAAATAGTGCAGTCTTTCTGGATCATATTGTGCATGTCTCTGTGCTGAAAGTTTCACCATGATTCGACAGGAAAGCTCTCCAGGAAAAGTTGCGATTCTTCTGCTATGGTGAATATGTCCAGCTTTGCTTTCCTCATTCCTTTCTCCAGGAGATTCACCAAGATTTGCCTAACCTGATAAATGCAGTTTTAGGAGACACCTTACAGCTTTCTACGGCTTTGTATTTTTTCACTTAGTTAATCACCTCCTCTGATGTGTATCACTAAACTGCTGCTACTTCCATGTGCCTGTGTGAGATCCTAGCAAGCAAGCTACTCCTCCAAGTTACTTAGTACTGTGTGTCAGGAAAGGACAAATATCAACTGTTGTTTCACATTTTGAATTTTCACATTTCTGACTGCGAAAGGACCATTTAAAGGAGAGATTCTGTACGGTGACACCAAATCTGGACACCTCTGTAGTGTTCTTTGCTACAAGAGATGCAAGGTGACTGCTGAACCAATACAGGGTCCAACAGGATGCCAAGGTGAACTATTTGAAGGTGAGAGTATAAACTGCAGCTTGTTGTAGGTGAGTTAGACAAGACACTGTGGTCCTGACCCAGCATGGCCACCGACTGCTTAGCTGAAGTTGTTCATTTACATCCAAATCAATGCAGTACAAGAGAGGATCTCTTGTTCTTTTGTTTTCCTGAGCTCCTAACCTGCCTCTGGGACCCACCTAAGCTGAGCCTCAAAGCAAGACTCTGTTCCCATCTCCTGTTTCCCTTCCAGTGCTATCCTGCTACTCCCTCTTCCAGGCCTACTGGGCTTTGTACCTATGGTATCCAGCTGTTCTTCCTCCAAGCAGGACCTGGGGTGCAAGTACAAGCTGCTCAAGCAAGAGGTGAGCATACTGCAGGTGCATGGAGCAGAGGGAAGGCAGTGAGCAGTCCAGGTCAAGACAGAGGTATGTCAAACAGGGCTTGTCCCAGCCGTTTCTTCTTGAGCCTAACAGCATCCTCAGCTTCCTCAGCAAAATGAAGGTCTTCAGAGGGAACTGCACTCACATTTTCAGGGCTTTCTGGTTCAATTTTACACCATGTAAAGCTGACTTAACTGGACAGATGGTTAAACTGGCGTCTCATTATATGGCTATAATGTAGGTATCATGCTTTGTTTACATTGAAAGAGAAACCATGTAGTCTTGCATCTTCTCTGTTTTCTTTACATCTTGTTAATTGTAGAAAGACATCTCTAAATAGAAACTATGAAGTGCAAATCTGGAATTTAAATATTTGAATGTCCCACAGATTAGAAAAAAGGAGTTTGGTGTTTTAGATCAAGAACACTTCAAGGGATACTTCCCTGGCGATAATTGCATTCAAAATGACAGACCTGGGCATCCAGGTTTTAAAATTTGTGATATTTAAGATACTTAGATAGCCCTTATTCCTTAGACATCTTTAAAGTATTCTACATATCTTTGAAGTATTTGCACTTGCCTTGTGTGGTAGAGCACTGCACTTGGTTTGGCAAGGGGAGAAGAGAGCTATTATGAGATAAGAACTGCATTCACCTGGGATTTCACTGCTGCAAGTCCTAGTAGTGTTCTTGGGTCTGGGAATGGCCACTGTCCCCCATGGGCTCCTACCTGTGTCTCTTCTACAGAGCTGGGACATGCTGCTTTCCACATTCCAACTGTTGGCTCAAGTAAATGGTTTTTTAAAGCACTATTTCTCTGTTGGTCTCAGGTGTTTGCCTTTAGGATTCATAATAATGAACTCTATTCTGGAACAAGGTGCTTTAAGCACTTCATTTAAAATAGAAATAAGGCCCCTTGCCTATAAAATAGGGCCAGCAAAGAGTGCAAAAGCAGACTCTTATGTATTAATTTTCAGGGACTTTGAGCATTTTCCTACTGTAGGGGAGGTCCCAGCTGGATTACTTCCTATTTACAGAGGCTTCAAACATCTCTTATTTTCTTGGCCACCAAAAAGAAAGCTATGCCTGAACACAGATTTGAACCTGCATCTATGATTTTCAGGTTGTTTGTGATCACTGGAACATCAGAACACAAGAAAATAAGGTGCTCAGTAGGACCACAGGTCAATTTAGCCCACTGTCTTACTTTGAAGTATATGTAATTCTTCCCCCTGTATTTTCCAGTCTTTAAACATTTTCTGCTCAGGAGGTTCATGGGCTCACTATGATCCCTATGTATTTAGCAGTTCTTAGTAGATTCTCTTTCATATGCATGTCTAGTCTCTGTTTGGACCCAACTGGACTTTTAGCTGACACCATCAGCTTCTGTTAGACCTCATCAGCTTTGAAGAATTTACTACTTACAGCGTGAAAAAAATCACCTATTTCTGTTTATATTGAACATGGGCTCCTGCTAGATTATTCTGTTGCTTCCCTGTATCTTGTTCTGGGAAAGACAGCAAACAATTGATTTCTACTCACCCTCTCCTTGCACTCATAAGTATATAGACCTCTATTAATTTGATTCTTCATTTGTCTCTTCTAGACCAAGTAGAGGTGGATTACTTGGCCATTCTTTATAAGGAAGCCATTCCATGCCTTACCATACTTCCCTTCTAATATACTTTTCTAAACTATGTGCTTTAGGAGTGCTGTTTCATTAATGCAGATGATTAAAGGATATGATACTTCTAATCCTGCTCTGAAATAGATTTATTTCAAAACCAAATGAAAAGTGTGTTTCCCTGCCTACAGCAATCATATTTTAGGCATAGCTGCATCAGGGGCAGGGCTAGAAGTTTATGTGTAAGAAAAAGAGTGTTACATCTGTTTAATCGATTACAGTAGCAACTCACGTGACCTCAGTTATTCAAATTAAAGTGGAGTATTCAAGGAATGGAGTATTCAGTGATTCATTCATAAGTTTATGAATATCTGACAGGATATTGCCCCAAAATATTTATTGGTAGCAGTGCTATGAACCAAACAATAAATTCTGTCCTCAAAACTTGACACTGTTGTTCAGCTGCTGTGTGATGAAAACACATGAACCCCACAGCAGATGAACAAATTTATGAATTTTCAGGACTGGTAAATTAGAAGCCTGGCTATTTCCCTATTTCCACTAAATTAATATATTACCTTTGTCCTCTGTGCATTTAATTGGTGTAGGTGAAATGTCTAGTTTCTTTAAAATTAATGTCAAGATCCCTGTTGCTGTCAGTGAAGTTACCTTACTTAGCAAGGCCACCCTGAAAGAAGTCTCACTCTTTATCTGAATGGCAAGCAGGGCAGTGCTAAAGTGATAATTTTCATTGAGGAACTCTCATTTACTCTTCCATTTACTCTCTTCCATGTTCTGACCACTTGTGCCCTAAAGTTCTACTTTAAGAACTGAAATGCAAGAATAAATTGTGTTTCTCACTATACCAGTTGTGTTCTAAATGTGAAAAGTTCACGTTTTCAAAACTTACAGGAACATTTGCTTGATCAAAAAAAGAAAGAGAAAAGAAATTCACCACTTTTTATCACCCTACTTTTAGTTAATACTTATTAAAAAATACCTGAAATGTTTCCCATTTCAAGAAAAAGAAAGAAAAGGCAGAATAAAAACATTTCCAGATCAATTTATGACAGAACAAACAAACGAAGTGCACCTTTCTGAAGTGACACGGATTCTTTCATCATTGGAGGAATTGAATCTGTCATCCTTTTCTCTAAAATATTCTTCTATGCACTGCTCTTCAAAATCATGGACTTTTTTCAGTTCATCCTCAGTTATGAAAAGTTCTGTGGAAACAATGGAAAAATCATGAATTTGGCAAGTATTAACACATGAAATTAACTACATTCTTCTAATTGTGGAGCTCATGGACTAAACTTTTAAAGGCAGGCTTCAGATTTATCTGGATTTTGTTATGAAAGCAGATAGATGCAGCTAATTACCAAATTAGTGTCTTCAATTACATATGATTCTGGAGACAGAAATACTTAAGGCAAATGCTGAGCAAACATGAATGTGTTTTGACTGCCTGAGATCTATACACAGCTGCTGGTCAGGTCCGGGAAAGATGGTGGGAGCCAAAGCCCACCTGTAACCTAATACAAATATAATCAAATTAGCAGACAGCTAGGAAAGCATTTTGAGAGTACAGAGGGTCTATTTAACATGGCAAGAGCTGATATCTGTAGGTAGCACTTGCATCTCCAGTGCCATCGCATGGCTCCATCTTCCTCCTCACACAGAGGTGAGTTGTGGCATGGCCTAATGTTGGGAAGAGATGCACATGCCTTATCTCCCTGCCTCTGGCATATACAACTGGGGAAATCTTCCATTTTGAAGAACTAGATAGAGGAGAGCAGAGAAAGTGTTATCAAAATAATCTGACAGGTTTTCTATCATGTTTATGGGAATTCATATTAAAGCGTCTGGAGAAACTATTCCTCCAGTCTGAGACAGTGTCAAGGAAAGAACATGTGTCTACAAAATAATCTCACCATCTCTCATCTTATCTAGGCAAAATGTGTGTTGGGGGGAAGTATGTGCTCTTTGCTCAAAAAGTAGGAATTCTCTCTCCGCCTTTTCAGAAGTAAAACTGAGATCTGGAAGAAGAATTCCAGCAATAACAGACCTCTAGCAACAGCAAAACAAACGCCTTTATTTTGAAGGAATGAAGGGAGGAACAAACCCCCAAAACTGCAGAAAAATAGACCCACATGAATGCTCTGAGGAGAGCTAAGGGCTGGCCAATACAGATAAAACCAATTCAGGTAAGATTTCTGCACTTAAAAGTAGTTCTCTGCTGGGAAGTTTACCAAGGTGCTGGCCTTCATTCATGTCAAACACTAGATATTACCAAAGGCATTGGAAAGTCCCACAGTCTGTAAATTGTCTAAGACTTACTTAATCCATAGTCTCTCTCATCTGGGTCACTTTCATGCTTCCGCCATCTGCAGCAGAGATGTTGGAATATCATAGTCATGTGGCTGAAAATGATCAGAGGTGGTGGAAGCACAGGTCTTTCATGAAATGTCATGATTAGCTGGTATCTTTGAAACTTCCATACTTGGTTGGATATGGATTTGACTTCAAAAAATGTATTGCTAGAAGGCAAGAAGAGGAATATAACATCAGATTAAAATGGTTTTAGGTACTTTGCTGAAGATGAAATGAGAGCAGAGCACTGTAAACAGACACATTTCACTAATAGTGGTAAAAGTTTCTGTGTCACAAAAAGAGGAAGAAGATGAAAAGATATTTTTGCTTCAGAACGGCACAGTGGCAATCAGCCATTTAAAGCATCTTACTACTGTGTACGTCTGCTCTGTACAACCACTGAGTCTTACAACAACCCAGTGACCCACAAAGTATTTTTATTCTTGTTTTCCATATCACCATGGGAGTGAATGGTGCCATGACTGAACTTTAAATTTTTTGGGTGCTCTGCCCTGATTTTCATCATGTGTCTGTTCTTGGAACTGAAGCAATGTGAAGAATTTGGCATTTCCCTTATTCCCTGGAGGCAACATACTGCCTCTTTCCGTCTCAGCCTCACATTCTCTGAACGTGAGACTCAGCCAAAGTCTTTAGTTTAGCAGTCTTCTTATGTTGTGAATAATGTCCACCCCTCCCAGGCCCATACTTTGTAATGTGTTACTTACTTGAAAACAGCAATGAGGAGGTTCACCAAAAGGATGTTTGCAACCAAGAGGTAACAGGCCATGATGGCAGGAACGATCCATGCTCCTGTCTTGCAGGGAGGTAGCTGGATTATCTTGCCATCTTCTCTGGTTTCATTTTGACCACAAGGAGCTGGGAACAAAAATGCAAAAAAATGCAAAATGGGAATGAATCTTATTTTTTCAGTGCTTTTTACAGAAATATTTAAATATTTATAAAGGCCTGCCTGCCTGCCAAAGTGGTATCTTCCAAATAAGTGGCATTGATGTATATAAGAAGTATGCACTTGCTATCACAGATTTTACAAACTGCAGTTCTTGTTATTGTGTGTTATTTGCCATGAATATCAAGATACTCGCCTCAGAAATTGCAGGAGACATGCCTGGTGTAAGTAAGCTGCCTGGTTGCATAGAGCTAAAATATCACAGTACTCAGCTAGTAATTAGTGGCTGTGCAAATAAAATGATCAAAATCTTTAATCCTTGAAAAAAGCTTGTGTATTATTTTTAATGGTCAAAGCGTTGTCTTTTTGATTGATGGAGCAAATGTGATAAATAGCATAAGGAAAAAGAAGTAGATGAAAGTAAATTAAAAAGTAGACATTAATTGCTGTGGACTGCACTGTCCCAAGTCCCCTTGAGACATACTCATAATGATCCTCTGCTATTAAGGACTTTTGACTGCATGCCTAGAAACAGTGGGGGACATTATCAAGTCTTTACCAGGTAAAGGGACATGTAGGCAGCAGAGTTGCCACCTGTTTCTTCCCTGAATACTTTGGAACCAAAATGTTCTCAGTATTACTGTTGTAGAAGTGAAGCAAGGGGAGAGAAAATATTGTGAAATAGTTTTCCTTGCTTGTTTTTTTACATGCCTTCATGTGCCATAGTTGGTGACCTGCATTTACAAACATAGGTTCAGTTTGTCTTCCTAGCCTCAGTCCTAGTGGCCTTAAGTATGTCTGTAATCAGCTCTTCAAGCAAGCAATTGAAGCAGTAGCTTACATATACAAACCATTTTAGTACATATACAAACCATATTAGTAAGCACAGCACTACAGCTAGCTTCTCCCTGTCCCTTTCAAAAAGGACTTTATGAGAGGAGTTTTCAAAGCGCTCAGCACTGTCTCAGTTCCCACTGGAATCAATGAGAGTTTCCCACTGACTTTGCAGACAATAGTTTGCCAATGATACGTGTTTTGTAAAATCCCACCCTATATCAACAAATGATTTCCAATACCAACTAACACTTGTTCTCAAAAAGGTCCTTCTGAACTTGATTTACAGAACATGGGGTTCAGCTGTGGGTGTCTGTATTTGCAATGATATCATGTGTGATTTGGGTACTTGGTTTTGGGCAGTACATATAGCTGTTAGGCTATCACATATAGAAATAGCTGTATGGGATAGAAGAATACTTGATACATTAGCTTAAAAACAGATCTCTCCCAAAATATTCAACTCACAGGAAAAGAAATAGCAAAGCCAAATACAAGCAATATTACTTTTATAAGCAGCTCTGTTGTGTTTGGATCCATAGTGTCAATAGTCCTTCCTACTTACAAAAATACATTTTATTACTGGAACAGGCTCAGAGTGTGCAATTCTTTATTTCTCAGAAAGTATCACCTTGCAGACTGTTTTAAGTTAGTGCCGATTTCATGCTTCTCACACTGCTCCAAGCAGTGTTTTCACTCAGATGTTCAAAATGCTGTGAACTGCTGTGTGGTGTTATGTGCGCTCAGCCTTCACCCAGCAGAAACTGGGACATTGCATACCTCTTCGTAGCAGCACTCAGTGTAAGACTTACATTTCTGTTTGTGTGGAAACACTAACTTGCTCACATGTCGCTTCAGAACTACAGAGTCCAACACAACACAGTACTGAAACCTGTCATGATATCACTAGCAGGAGAACAATCATTCTATCAGTTGATGAAACCCGTTATCCTTTTGTGTGCTGAAGAACAGAAGAAATGTGTTATATAGCAATGAGAGAAATTGATGAAAAATATTTTAAACTTTAGATCAATGAGATCAAAAACTCAGTGCAAAGTCTGGTTAAAATTCTGTTATCTTTTTTTTTTCTATTGAAAAACCCTCCCAGCTTTGACAATTACCAAGACAAAAATGATTTCTCCAGTTTCACTTGCCTACAACAAAGTATTCAGGACACCACTGATGCATCTCTCTTGGTGTATGCCGCACCGTGATGGACAAATTAGACTTCCTATAAAGACAAGCTCTAGTCTATTCTATCCATGCATAGATGTTTGGTTTGTCCTGAAGGTGTGCAGAAGTTTTTCTCTTTTTCACATTCTGTTGCGGGAAGAGTTTTTAAATAATATAGGAATACTAATCTCATGACTTACTTTATGGAGAACTAAGCCACTGCTTAACGTTCGCATCTGCAGCTGCATGCAAAAATGTATGATGTGTGTCCTGGGTTCCATTTCACATCACTGAACATCTTCTTCCATTTTAAACTATAACATTAATTTTAAAGATTTTCCCCCCACTATTAAATAAACTATTTGTTTAAAATAATTGTTCCCAGGAAACCTAAACCAAATTTTTCTCTCTCTGTGAAAAAGAACAGAAGACTCTGGCAGGAGGTTAAAATCAGCAATGATATTCTTTTTAGATTATAAAGATAATTGTTTACATTTAAGAAATTAAAATTCTGTTTGCAGAGTTCAAGAAGACTTTGTTATGGTAACCTGCGGCAGTTTCCCTCCCCTATCTGAGTATGTAGAATCCCAAGCACTTCTTATCTTCTTGTTCCAGTAACCCGGGGTAGCTTGCTTCCCCACCGTCTGCATGTACTCTTGCACAGGTGCCAAGATGGTGGCCTGCCATGGATCTCAGAATTTGGACAACAGCATGTGCATTACATCAGCAAGTTCACTAACGAGTGAAACAGGACAGTGCATATGCATGGCATGTTAGGCAGTGCAACTGCTTTCCCTCAAGCGGGGCTCTATGGCATCAGGACTCCATCTGATTAGTGTTGGTGTCCCAGGGCTCCCACTGTGGTAGTGCTGTGCATTCCACAAATCCAAGGCTTCTACTCGCTGAGTGCTGTGCCTTGTCCCTAAGGGATCCACATCTGCCTTTTATGTGTAACATGATTTGACCACTTTAATTATGTTTGGAGAAATGGAGCAATTTTTGCATTATGTGCAGTAACATACTGTGATAACAAACTTTTTCAAAGCACAATTTTAACTTGTATGAAAAAATACTCATCTTTTCACATTGCAGTTTTGCTTATACAAAAGATTCAAAGAGTAGTACTTAATTAGAGTGAAATGTTTTACTGAAGCAAATTCTGTTACATAATTATATGCCTATTTCAGGTAACTGAAAAACTCAGTCAGTCTGATACCTAAAGGCCACTGGATAAGGGTCAGACATTAAAGATTGAACTGAGGCTCTAGAAAATAATAAATAGCTGGAGTTTAAATTTCAATTACATGTGTTAATGCCACTTGCCTTTCAAATATTGCATCCTGACATCTGTGGGTGTACATTATTTTTCTCATCTCTTGTTTCCTTTTTCACAATCTACTCCTATGCTTATTTTTCCTTCTTGGCTCATATTTACAGTTTCCCGTATGGGCCTTTCCGGCTACATACCAAACTCTTCCTCTTTCCTGGCCAGCAAACAGTTGCAAAGAAAACAGCAGTAACCCTTGCCTCTGTGTGTTTCAGGCCTGAATCGGCAGCAGCGCACAGGAAGAATTTGTTTCCCTGCTGTAATTACTGTCATGACATGGACACTGCTCATTTTTACTGTGTATTGGGTGGAGGGCTTGGGAAACAATGCTTACAAATTTCTGCGTCATGACTCTTCCCCCAGCTGCACCCTTCCAAAGCGCTTGTGGGAGATCAGGGAGAGAGGAAAGTGTATAACTGAACCCCTTTGTTATGAAATAGCTTTATGCCTTTTAAGAAAACTTCACCTGTAAAGATAGACACCACTTGTACAGTACAAGTTGGTTTATTTGAAACCTTAAGAAATTAGAGAATGGGTTCATATGACCACAGTTCTAAAGAATAAGGAAACCAGTAAGTGTGCATTAACTAACATTGCAACCCATCTTTTTTTTTTTATTTTTTATTT
>VXBJ01007671.1:0-27539 GCA_013400055.1 Nycticryphes semicollaris | reverse complement strand
AAAGGCACAGGTATGATGTATTATCTTTTGTGCCAAGCTGATCTGTTTTTTCTAATTCCAGAATGTTCCATGCCCTTACGGAAAGCTTATATGGAGACATGAAAAGAATGAAACATCTAAGATCATATAGAATTTAGTATAAAATCACCATTTATATTAGGAAGCCTTCAAGAGCTTTAAAAAAAACATCTAACAGGAATTTGAAGAATTAAAACAAAAGAATTTTCTAGTAGATGGGCCTTTTGGCAACCAGATCCAGTGTGAGGTGTCCCTGCCCATGGCAGGGGGTTGGAACTAGATGATCTTCAAGGTCCCAACCATTCCATGACCTTATGATTTTAATTATACTTTTCTCATAAGTTAATTGGAGAGTTAAAACTTGTGTATGGTCATCTCTTATCTTCTGAAACAGCATTCTGGTTATTTGGCATTCCTCCAATACAAGGGAAAGAGAAGAAGGCCTCATCTTTTTCTCTTAAACTATGTAGGTTTTTCCAGTAAAGGAGTAGATACAGGGAATAAACACAACTCAGACTGAACTTCAGAATCCAGATGGTATTTGAAATACTGTCAGCTGGAACAAAAATCCAGATGCAAATCTGACATGTGAGACACCAGATAAATCTGAAAAACAGCCCAAACCAAACCCCCTAAGTTCGTGTTGGCTAACAGCACTCTCAGTTGCTTTGCTTTCTGAATGTAGGAAAACGTGAGGTCTGCTACTGCTTTTGTAAAGGTGACCATCATTTCTCAAGTTCCCATTTATGTTGCCTATCTGCATTTGTTACCAAGCAATCTCACTCCATGAATAATCCTTTCCTTTTCTGTATGTCTTATATACTTCATTATCCATAGTATTTTGGACAGGATGATATAGCTTGGTAAGGTGAAAATGAAGTTCTTTGCATGTGACAACTGTGTTGCGATTTTATTTTTTTTTTTCTTTTTTGCTAAAATTGCTAGCAACAGTCACAAATTAAGTGAGGTGAACTGAGGGAAAGATTTTACAGCATCTGTGGATTTCCTTCCTAAAGCAACAAAGTGGCTGCCTGCTGTCCCGTGGTTCCCAGCAGGAAGCACAAGGTTCAGCTGGATTTGGAGAGGCAACCTAAGATCTCTATTTTAGATTGCATACACATCACCAGTTATAAGCTGGATCCCTCCTCCTCCCCTATCTAACATGGCTGTGATGAACTGTCAGTCTGAGAGGAACTGTTTTGAACCTGGGTCCAAAAATTTGAATACAGTTCTAAAATACTTACTCTGTTTATTTTTTTTCCCTTTTTGGCCTTTTTTTTCAATCTTTGGTAGATAATCAGAAATTTGTAGGAATGTAGTATTTATGTACATCACTGACAATAAGCAACCCCTCTCAACAGTGTATTCATATTTCCAGAAGGGAGGATACAATTCTGTCCCCACATTTAAATTAATGATGAGGTCACATGCGAACTGGACACTAATGCACACTCTTGTTAACATACAAATTTAAAAGCTGAAATGAAGTTATGGGTAAAACGGTATATAACATGCATTATTTTAGAGTGAGGAATATTTCTAGTGTTTTAATAGTGCAGTGTGTTGAGGTAAAAATCAGAGTAGACCCACTAGATGGACAAGGCTACCAGCTGATGACATGGGTCCAGATAATGTATCTGGTCAGCCTTAATAGCATACTTCACAAATCAACAGAAAATTAAAAAACAAAGAAAAGAAAGTTGAAAATTTTAGAGTAGCATACTTTTTTTGTACATTTCTCAGACAACGGGATAATCTCCAGGAGCGTGGCTCAAATGTATTTGCACTTCCAAGATCAGAACTTTTGCTGAATCCCAAACTTGCAAATAACCTTTTTCATTTGCTAAAATAAAACTAATAAAAAAAATTCTCCAGGCTACAAAGTTCAATTGCAATTTAGATGTAGCATAAAGATTTTAGAGCATTTAACAAATTTGAGAAAGTACAAACACTGTAGTACTCTAACATGAATACAGTGGCTGATTTAGCTTAGAACATCTTGGAAAATATATATAACAACAAAGTTCAAATAGTGAAAAAACACAAGTGTGCTAGTAAAACTTTTTGGGTGCCAATCAGGTCATTTTGATTGTACAGCAATATCACTAACCATTTGCTCATACTTCCAGTCTACTCCAGAGGTAACATTTTTGAGACAACCAAGCCTCAGACAGACATGACATATTGAACATATTTTGTGCTGAAAGAGTGGCAGATTCTAATTCCCTGAATCATCTGTCTCTCAGGAAGGAGGAACTAGGTGCTGCTTTTCATTTTGGCATCATCACTTCTGCTGCAGCTCCTAGTTTCCTTGATGCAGACAGAATAACAACATGTCTACACTTCTAGCTGGAGTTGAAACAATCCGGACTTTTGCTTTCCCTAACCCTTAGAAGTAAATACACTGCATCTTTTTGCAAGGTTTAAGTGTTGGGCATCTGAATAACACACAAGACTACACCTAGATCCTCATGCAAGGGTATGGAGCCTGCCACCCTCTGCTCATACTTAAAAACAGTGATTAATTCGAAGACACGTTTGTTTCTCATGTTTTGGGGTTCTAAACTATAATCAGCACTTCTTTAAAAAAAATACCAAGAACTTTTTATTCAGCCAATTGCCATGTTTGTGGGACTATGGTAGTTAATTAGTACAACATCAATAAATGGCCACTTGTAGAGGGACAAATAGAATTCTGCTTGTGGAAGGAAGTCATAGTTTAATGGGATAAACCTTTATCCCTCTATTAAGCTTTTAGAGCAGGAAGAAGTTTATAACCCCAGCTATCATGCCTTTGGAATGAAATGATTTTTTAAAAAGAAAATAAAAGGAAAAAGGATAAAAATGAGGGAACTAAGTAAAAAGCTAGACTCAGTGAGAAGGTTTATGATTTTAGGTAGTTTTTTATTTCCTTGCATGGCATGCTACCTCTGAAAACAAAGTGGGAAAGTAAACATAAAAAAAAGAGGTTTTGTCTGTATCCACAGTAATGATTCTGTACTAACCAAGAAGAAGAAATGAAAGTGGAACTGATGAAATATCTGCCATGTGATATGTACACATCTGTCCATCAGAAACTCCATTAAGTGAGGGGGGTGGGAGCATTATTTGTGATATAGTTACATTTGTTACCTTAACCAGCTCAGGAAATGTCACCATCATTTTGCCATTCAAATCTGGTCAATTCTGAATAAGTAGATGATAAATTATGAAAACACCGCCCTTTCCAAAGGTGGTATGTAGAGTAAAAAGGAATATCCTAAAGAGAGCTTTAACAGTGGCCATCTGCCACTGGAAGATACTTACGTCTAAATGTTGCCAAGACTTACACATATTTCAGTAGACATGATGAACATCAGTTGCATGTCAGTGTTTGCTAAAGATTCATTGTGATTTTTAGTTTGTTCTTCTACTGCATTATTTCTCATGTCCACCCCTCTACTTTGGCATAACGCACCAAGTGGCACCAGGAGGTTTAATTTAAATATAAAACTGGCGTTTTCTTGATCATGAGCCAAATGAATCCTGAGGAGATCGTATATGAAGTACTGGCTTCTGTTCTGTTTGCACTGACGTGAATACAGTCTTGCCTTCCAACAAATAAATATAGCAAAATTCTAATAATGGATCTACTGTCCCCAAAGAATTGCATCACATGGTTTAGCATAACGGTGGAGGCAGTGAGAAGGTAACAGAGAAAAGAAAATACATTGGATTAGATCCTCATGAAGTGAAGGAGCCGAAGGTCTAACCCAATATTATTAGACTTGATGCTCAGTATGAAGTTAGGTAAAAAGTAAAATCAAACCAATGGATGAGAAAAAAAAGGTGACATTTTATGTCCCATGTATACCAATGAACACATTCTAGATATCTGGGAGTGTATCCCAGTGTATACCTGGGAAAATACCAACTGGTAAAAAGGAACCATTTAAAACTTTCTTTCTATGCAAGACAATTTAGCATTACAGATTTCTGGTTAAGTAATTGTGAAGTGATGCCAGAAACGTGTTCTGAAGCTATCGCCCCAATATTAGCTGAAAAAGATATGCTTGTGACCATTTTCTGTGATGAAGAAGTTCCTCTATCCTGAGCCATTTATTGAGCACACACACATAATCTAATAGAACATCATCTGATCAAAGTTGGATACCTGACTTTGGAGTATGAGAATCATAAACTTGCTTACGGTCTATCTGGTCTGCAAACACTTCCCCATAGATCATCCAATAAGGCATGTAAAATATGTTTTTCGCCAGCTTCCATGAAGGTTCCTCATTGGGGAAGAGAATAGCCTGTCTTGCGACACCAAAGCTCATGAGAACCACCAGCATGATGATGACAAAGTACATCATATCTATCATCTGAATGTAATGACAGAAAAAGACAGAGAGAGAGAGAGAAGGGAAAAGAATTAGAAGAATGTATTTGTCCATATTTGTATTGTTATATGCTGCAAAAAAAAATAAATTAAATTCTCAATTTTACATGTAACAAAGTTTATTTTCATATGAATTAAGTGGTATTATTGTCTCCTTGGTTTTACCCAGTGTTGCTTTTACAAACAATTTAGGTGTTATGAATAGTCTTGAAAATACAAGATACCATCTGGTCACACCAGTTGCTTGATCAAGAATATAGGTTCAATGGAATCAGCAGTCTGGTCTGGGCAAGAATCATGAGAAAATGTATTGTTTATAGGCACCTAATGGCAACTGTACCAAAACAAAAGGTCTAAAATGGGTAATTTTATTCACTGGTAGTCATTGTCTTGGAGTAAAGGAAGGAAGCTGCATCTAACATAAGGAGTAACGGGTGGCAGAACAGCCTGTTACTGCAACATAAGGGACACCATGGTGGTAACCAGTGAGAAAGCAAAGCTGTGATACTGGCTGGACTAGAAATCAGCTTGGTGGGGGAGTTTGACAAAAGCCACATTAAAAAAAATGTAGAAGCGGATAACACAGGCGCTGGACTCTATTCTTATCCATTGTTTAAGGCCTTATTAGCATATGCACAAGATTAATTAGTGCTTGCAAACAGCGCCTACCCATTGAAAATGTTCCTTGAAAAAGTGGGACGGCAACGCCAGGAGGTGCTGCATAGAGGCTGAAGATTAGAAAAAGAGTTGTGCTAGAAAAGACTTCAGAGATCAGAGCAATGGGCATCAAGCAAGTACAGCAGAGATACTTTATAACCCAAAATTAATGTGAAAAAAAATGGGAATCCTGTAAAGTCTGTGTTAAGATCCCTTTAAAACCTTTAGTGATGGGCTTACTTACAGGTCTTTATAAGGCTTGTTACAACAGAGCTGTTTTTCACAGCTTTGGATGTAACTTTTGTCTCTGGGCAAACTGGACCCCAAGCTCCTCTAAACCTTATGAATTTTAATCCCTTCAGCCCCTGCATTTTCTGGCTCAGCTACATTCTCCCTTCCCTGGGAGGCAGGTGTGGCACTTCAACTGGTGGTCTTACTGATTCATGGGGGACGTGTTGCAGCTCAAGAGCAGGGCTGCTCATGACGTGAGCTGGTGGAAGAGGGGACTCTCTTGCAGCAGATGGATCTGGCACTGCTGCAGGGGTTCTTCAGTTTTAAGAACAAGGCAACAGACCTGAGGTCAAATTAACACTGGGAGAGTGTTTAACAGAGAAAAGAGAGGAATACAGAGGAGCAACCAGGAGAGGATATTCACATATGTACTGAGTGAGAGGTTGTAGGAGAAAGACACCTGTAGCGGAGGGCTCTGGCAGGAGAGAATCAGGGCGCTGTAAAGAAGGAAATGGGGAAAAGTGAAAAAAAGCTTGGAAAAACAAAAGTCTTGAGGTCCATAAAAATGCAGAAAAGAAAGAAAAAAAAAACTGAAGAAGTGACAGTGGAAAATAAACACCTTAAGGAATTAAGAACCAGACAAGTAAATCACCAACATTACTATGCTATTCCAAACATAAATGTCTTAAGAAAATCTAATTCCAGAGGAATTCCAGATCATTGTATCTCAGAGAGCATTCTGAAATGGGAAAGCTGTATAATTACATTTGTTCTTACAGATTTCAGGAAAGGAATTTGGAGACAAAACCTGGTTGCTCTGTTCTTCTCTGATTAAACTTTGTTTCAGGTAGAAATATATGACATGATATGATATAATACAATACCAATTTTAAAATGTCATGCAAACAAATAACATGAGTATTTGGTGGCAATTTCTTAAATGCTCCCAGTGTTTTTCATCAGGAATCACACAGGTTTGATCTTGTTGCAAGAAATAAAATTTTCAGTGCTATTCTCTGCTATTCAAGCTGCATATTAGCTTTTCCCTCCTTTAACTGGGTATCTTTCTAAAACCTTAGTAGCTTGTCTGAAATCCAGTGAAACAGATTCCACTGTTTCCACAGTGAAACAGAGACTGACTGTAATAGGCATTGTATCAGGCCCTTTGGCCTGTAGACTCAAATTCCAATTGCTGTTTCAGCAAGAAAATGGCCATTTCAATTATTCTAAAGAACTCATTAGTGACATTTTAAAAAGTGATAAAATTAGGAACTGTTGGTGTGGTTTTACAAACAAGCTGACTCTATTTCCCCTTTTTTATTTGCAGAGATGATAAAGAAATGTAGACACCCCACGCAGTAAGGAAACATATATACCTCTGACTCTTTTGACATGCCAGAGTGATTTCATTTCATTCCTAAATGAAATGGAGTAAATCTGTCACTATGCAGAGATCAGAAAAGCACATTATAATAATAAGCATATTCTGTCACTGAAATTAGTAGAGAATAATAAATTTGGTCATTCAGCTTCCTCTTCCTATCTTCACCTTTGTTTTAGCCCATTGCTTTTAAACTACACCAATCATTCCTGCCCTTGCATACTTTCACTTGCATATCTGTTCACAGTGCTCAGAGGAAAAAACTATTATGGCTATTTTGTTAGTGTAAAGGCAGGTGAGAAAGTTCCTTAATACTGGAAAGATAGAAAGAGTCATCTTTCTCCTCCTGAGTCTAAAAATTACTCACAGTAGAAGCTCAGATGTTAGATGTGGTCTGTTGAGGAAGTCAATAGTTGCAATGGGCTTACTTTATAGAAGAACCTGTTACCAGATTGATGGTCTCCATAGTACTGAATGGTACTTGCAAGCCCATTAAATTAACAAGACAGAACTCAAGGAGATAAATGGATGTGTTTTAAGCAAAAGTAAGAGAGCCCACAAGGAGAGCCCACTGCAGCTGGAAGCAAGGAGATGCAAGTCCCAGGGAGGTCTATGTGTGATATAAATGGGCTGGCTGTTACACAGGGGAATAAATTGGCCAGAAAACAGATGCGAGAGGCAGATTTGTGTAACTCAATCCAGTTGGGCACTGCATGTGTGGGCAAAGTGGATATGTCAGAGTTGCTGAGTGCATGGAAAGTTGGATGAGGTATGAAAATCAAATAACAGGAAGGCACAAAATAAAAGAACTTCCCTCTTTTTAACAGTTGTCCACACCTTCAGTGTACTTTGGTAGCTAAATTCAACACCCTCTGAGTGGGTGCTGAGCCTACAGAGGCTCGTAACTTTCCTGCATCTGTTTTCCACAGAAAGTGGAGTGAAGTTTGATTTGTTATACATATGTGAGGATGACAAAGGAATGGAAATGATACTATTTTGCTGATTTCAACCACTTCCTTTCTGTGTTGACCCCAGGAGAAAAAAATTAACCACTGTTTATATTGGTGAAGCTGGACTCCTCTCAACCATCCATAACACTACCATAAGTTTGTTTTTCACAGCCAATGTGTTTATTATTGAATTGGTTTTCAGGCCGCCCATGCTAGCACCACAGCTCTGAAACTTTTTGTGCACGCCATTTGTGAAAAATATGAAAGAGTAGGACAGTAGTGTTTTTGTAGGAGTTTTACACAGTGTATTTATTGTAAGCCACAGTGACCACCAGATCCCTTGATTGAAGGACATAATTCAGGTAGGGCAGGAAAGAAACAGATGATAATATAGTGCTTTCCATTTGATATTTGATCCTTGGCAATTTCTCTTGTCCTGCTGTCTTTTAGCAGTAATCTCCAGAAAGAACTGTTGAGTGTTTTCACCACTTGTACTCTGGAGCTCTGCAAAATCCCTCCTACCAACATTATCAACATTTTATTGGCTTCCTTGAAGGAACGTAGTACACTTCAAAATCCTATTTTCAGGAAGTAACAACAACTTTCTTTTGTATTTTTCCCCCATCTTTTTTTTTTTTTTTTTTTTTTTTCCCAGTAAGCTGTTCTGTTTTTGTCAAACCCACCACTGTGGGTTTGGAGTTGAAAGCTGGTAAATTTAAGAGATAAGACAAGGGTTCTCCAGTCACCTGTTGGGTAGGGAGCCCAACTGGACGTATATTTACATTTCAGCTTTATATCTACTTAGAATCACCGAGCTTGTTGTGACTGATGTAATATCAAGGAGGGCTTGTAGTCCATGCTAAGGGGACATCTGGCAGCAAATATCTCCTGGTTCTTCTTGCATGCATTTACAATTACATAAACTATTCCTGCTTCTGCTGTGTTGTTTACATGTGATATGGCCAGGGGACAGGTGCTGTAGTTATGCAAAAGAATTTCTCATCTCACAGGGACACATCTGAACAAGAAAGATGGAAGAACATATGGATAAGGAGCAAACTATAGAAAGGTGACAGTATTCGTGATAACCATTATAGTTTTGAACATACCACGCCTATTAAGACACACTTTCTTTGAGAGTATCAAGGTACCAAATGCTTTTTGTTTTTTACCCTTACAAACCACCCTCCTTTACAACTAGTTGAGAAATAGCATCCTTTTTATTTTCTGCAAACGGCCCACAAAGGTGTAGCATGAATGGCTTTGCTGTTGAAGAGAGATCTCAATGACAGACAAGCAATACATCATCTAACAGAACAGGGAGAGTCTAACTCTCAGTTCTGGGAGTCTATGCTGAGATTTTGATTCAATAAGACACTGATTTCTAGCTTACATGAAAATGCTAATGTGTAAAAAATACAGATAAATCTGCAGCAATGTTATTGGCCAAAGACATTAAATGAAGAAAATGCTGCTAAAACACCGAAGGGGTATACCAACTTCTCTTACCATTTTCCCAATCATCATAACATATGGTCCCAAATACTTGTTTACTCCGAAGATGTCTAATAACCGTATATACCAGTAAATTATGTTAACACAGTATATCACTCGGCCATCGCTCCGGAGTGGCAGATCTTGCAGACGGAGCACCATCCCAACAGAGAACAGGAGGATAGCTATGAGATCAGTAACGTTCCAGTACTCCTGGAGCCAAACTTTTACTTTCTGCAACAATTTTCCGGGCTCTGACATCAGTATCTGAAGGACAGAGGACATGGATAGGTAAGGAGCTAATCTGTCTTGATTTAAGCTTGAAGTAATCTATTAAACATGCATGCCACACAGGTCAAAAGTAAAGCTGATAGACTGCTATCATACAAATATTTCATGTACTTTCTGACTTTTTTGAGAAAATTTCCATTGCAACCATTCTTAGCCTGTATCTACGTGCAAGATACTTAAAAAGGACAAAAACCTCACTCACTCTAAAACCTCCATGAAATCAGAAGAAATATATGTATAACTTTCTGTTTTCTGAATTTATTGACCCTACTTAGAATCTTGGAGTAGAGGAGGAAATACAGAAAGATATTTCATCAGAAAATTCACATATAAAAGCTGTAGATGTAAAGAAAATTATTCTAAAATGTGTATCAAACTGTCAAGAAATAATTAATAACCATAAAAATCTGGATTTAGCATTTATCTACAGACATACCAGGTACTTCTTGGACCTGTTTTGGGGAAATAAGTTCCACAGCTAAGAATATAATTCACAAAAATATTCTTACCGTGCGAATTTACTGTAATTCTATTTGCAACATGATTTGAGAGGCTTGATTGTTTTCCCAAGTTACTGTTGAAACTGTTCCTCAAGTGATTTCTATGAATAATTCCTAGCTTTTAGATAGTTAACAAGCTGTTTGTTTTAATTTTCTATATTTAGCCTGAGAACATTTGAGTAAACTCATACAGTTCCTTAAAAAGATGAATGTCATTCTTATAATTTTCTTATAATTCATTTTTAGGCTCATATTATGTGAACAATCGCCAACATCTGTTTAGAAATCTGTCCCAACAAATGTTCTTGATAAACTTTTGTGGAAAGGACAATTTGGGGTGAATGATTGGACAAATATGGCTCACATGGTTCCTGCCAGCAGCCTCCCATCTACTGAGCCAGTAGTGCTTTGTCTCTATCAGTATTGCAGAGTCCTCATGTGGCGATGGCCACTGTTCTCCTTTTTCTTTTGGTTGGTGAAGGACGCTCATTATAGGCAACACAAATACTGTCTTTTCCTCTGTTCTTTTTACTTATAACGTAGAGTGTACCATACAGTACTTGAAATCTGTCTTTGAAATCTAAGTGGCCGTTGTGAGACCATTTTTAGCCTAGGCCTCAAAAGCATTTGCCACAGAAAACACAAATGTAGATGGTAACAAATTCAGCCTAGGGGTACAAATGTGCTGTTTCAGCCGAGGTCAGCGGGACTCGCACCCACTCACATCAGGACTGAATTTGGCCTCTGGTATCATTGTGGAATAAATGTGCACTTGGCCAAGTGAAAAGGCCACAGCAGTAGCTGCAAGTGGGAGAGACCACAAGCAGCAGGGGATGGCAAAAACCCCCTTCACTCTGCCTATAGACTGAGTGCCACCTTAAATGCTCTGTCTATGATCTATGTGTCTGTTTTGGCATCTTTAGGGAGACACATGCTAGTGCTTGACATTATCAGCAAAAATTTCCGAGATTTAAAGGGGAAAAACCTATTTGAAATGTGATGCAATATTTAATGTGGATCTAAATTTTCCCCCTGTTATGGTTGGTTTTGTTTAAAGCCTTTGCTTGAGGTACTTGGACAGACAGAACAACTGTAAGTTTTGAATAAACTCTATTTGGGGTTGATATTCAAATACAGGCTTTTCATTTATCATGCTATCACTGTGTTTCCCTGTCCATTCTGTTGCAGCATATCTCCTTTTCCTCTCCATGAAACATACTTTAGTTTCTAGGCCACATGTCAAGGAATATAGCTGAGCCTTAAGATAAGTCAGAAAACTGCCCCATACTTGTGAATACTATTAAACACGCATCATACGGAAATCTGAACAGAGAAATTTCATGGGAGAAAGAGAAAGAAAGAGAGATATTCTTGATTTTAAAATGAAGGAAGATAGATTTGTTTAGTGCTGTTTTTCTAGCAAACTGCTTTCCTTCAAAAAACCCCACAATTTTATGGTAACCCCATTAATCAAAAATCATCTTGAGAAAATAATAAAAACCAGATATTTAAAATAGAAAAATGCTTATTTCCTTTTTCATTGTGTCTTTCTTAGTTGGGGTGCTTTTACCTCTCTCATCTTCTCTATTCCCAGAGTGAAAATGTATGAGATGACAATCCATTCCTGTGTAGATGGCCAGCGATCCATCTTCACCAACACTATATAATTGAACAGCATCAAGTAGCCTATATAAGCCAGCTGTAAAGAAATAAAATGAATGTCAATAGTCACTAGATTTATAAAACTGAGCCAATTTCTTGGCTATTATTTTATATTCCAATTCCACTGTAACCAGAGTTAAACAGACAAAAGACACAGCGTTCTGGCTTGTCTGGAAAAACTCACATTACATTGTATACAGTGTGGAATCTGCAAACTCCATGCACAAATGTCCTCTCCTCCAGTACACATACCTGCCCAACAAACTGTATTAATGTAGTCCCTTTGGATCATCCCGAGTGACGGGAATTCCGATACCACTATGCCAACTAAATAACCTCTGCAAACCTCACCTGCTTCTTTACTCCTCTAACACCCTCCTCTGTGCTTTTTCTCCCTGTTCACCTAGCCTAGGCTAACTCTGGCATTCCAAATTGGTTTTGTACAATCCCTGCCAGGAGCCCAGAAGGTCCTAGGTGGTGCTAAGTTGCTAGAGGTCTTCCTACCCAGTGTAGTACTGAGACCTAACCTATACCATGATTACAAGAGGAATCTTACAAGAGGATCACTGCTACTTCTACTCACATTGTTGCAGAAAATAGCCAGGCGTAGCCATACACTCATTTGCTTTATATTTTTTCCAAGTTTTTGCCTACAACTCTTTTGATTTTCCTTCTCTAACATATCTGCTTTCTGTCTTAATTTTTGATACAGTGAAAAGTGTGGATTATATTTATAGTTTCTTTTTCCTTTCTTTCTATGTGCTGAATGTAATGAAATGATCAGTCAGAAAAAGACAAGACAGGCAAATTGCATTGTCATGTTCATAAACCTCAGAGAAACCCAACTGTCACAATGGAGCACGGGCTGTAGCAAGGGTGAATGGCTGTGGTTGGGGTCTGTGGTGGCCAGAATCCAACTGCCCATCTACTTTGTCTTTCAAACAGCAGCCCTACAAGAAAATTAGGCTTGAGCCTAATTTAAGTCAGAAAAGATGATTCAGTTCTGTGCATTAACATTTAAGTCATTGTTGCAGAAAACTTATTCCATACATCTGTATTTCAATACAGTTTTCCCCACTCACCTGCACAGTAGTCACAAGTATTGTGTACTTGATGTCAGACTTAAGATGAAAAAACCACAGAGGGGCTTGAGACATTTGGGTAGGATTATTTCAGTGTTCAGCACCTTATAGAACAGGATTTATAATCTTGTATTTGTTAGAGAATGTAACTTCTGCTCTGTATAAAATCCACAGGGTTCTGGCTTTTCTTCCAGCTACAGGTTTGAAGAACACTCAAGAGAATTCTTTACATTGGCCATAACTATCAGTACAGAGAAGGCAGCTAGTTGAACCCCTGCTCCTTGTTTATATAAAACGGGAGGAAATTATCTCCTATGTCTTTCAGTTTGTGTGCAATGACGGATTGCAATGCTTAGATCTAGAGTTTGGTCTTCTCTTAACACGCCTAAAGGAAATGGAGAGCAATATTGGCTTAGGTCAGCACCTAAGGTATCAGCTGAGTCAGCAGAAATGGTGTCGGGCGGGCAGTACTGGATGCACAACTCCCTCAGTGAAATAACACTTTCTACTATAGTGCAAAAAGCCAGGTGATACTGACACCTAACATCTATTCTCTTAGATCTTATAGATAATTAGTTATCAACAAATCTTACTAATTTGGTCTGACGGTGAAAATTCGCAGTTAGTATGGCAAAAGAATAAGGACACTCAAGTTACAAAGGTGACAGAAACAACAAGACCCTCAGCATATAGGGGGCTTTGCTGCTTCTTTGTTTTGTTTTGGTTTTTGTTTTCAATCAAAATGTACTAAAAATTTAAGAAAATTTTTGTTTAGAAATGGAAAAGTAAAGAGAAAAGAAAAGGTGAGAAAAGAAGAGGAAAAGGGAAGGGAAGGGAAGGGAAGGGAAGGGGAAAAGAGAAGAAAAGAAAAGAAAAGAGAAGAAAAGAAAAGAGAAGAAAAGAAAAGAAAAAAGAAAAGCATCTTGATTTAAGAATAAAATGCTGAAAAGGAACCATTTTAACACAAGAAACAAGCTCTTCAGATGGTGAGTGACATCCTCAGACCTGTCACACTCCTGCCTTCCAGAAGGATATCCTGATCTCACACTGTGGTCAAACAGCTGTCCATGCTGGTACTCAAGGTTCTTTGAAAGTACTACTACACGAGAAGCTAAATCCTATTTTTCTTGTTATTATATGGTCTGACAAAGAGTTAGGGGCTGCCATTTTCACCTTTGAAGGCCATACACGAAGAAACCAAGGGGAGGAATCCCTGCTAAGAATTTTCTAGGGTGGATTGCTTCCTGCCTTCATATGGATAGCGTCCCATTCTGTAGAAAATACTTGAATACCTGTTACGGCAAGGGACGAACCTGGAAACTACCAACAGAAGAATGGTTCGAGGGAGAGTATCCTTCTGTGGGTGCAATAATTAAATGATCATAAAGTGAAGTAGTTTCAAATTAGAAAACTTAGGGCAAGTCTGGTTTTATGTTTAGAAGATGACTCTTATTTAGGGTTCAATTCCCTCTGCACCTATTCTTCCTCAGGTAGAGGTAGAAATAATGTGGCCTCTTACCTCCTGCTAGCATCTCAGCCTAAAGCTAGTAGCTAAAAAGGGAAGGCCATCCTGTTCTCAAGAAATCTGTGAGATGAAATCTCTAAGTCATAGTTTTCAATGCAACACCCACAAAACAGAATGGAGTAGTTGACTTCTGAAACTATGCATGTACAGAGAGAAAGGCTGAAGTTTTTTTTTTTTTTTGGTTTGAGAAAAAGCTGTTTATTTTGGCTCAGCTGCTGAGCCAAAATGTTACTTACTCAAACATACCAACATGTAACCCACTTTTGTGTATTTTAAGGATGAAGGTGGACATAGCTATAGCGTAATATCGGATAGGTAGACATAGACTATTCAAATTATTTTAAATAGCATAAAATGGTCATAATATAGCTACTTTTCTTGCATTTTGGACTGTGGAATGTAAAATTTCGAGGATTTCTTTTTAAATCTATAATTAGTATTTCTACCTGTGTGCTTGTAAGAAGTGTTACAGGCTGTGAAATTTTACCCCTCATCTGAAAGTTATTTTGCTGTTAGTCCCCAAGAGTTTCTCAATACATCCAAATAGACCAGCACTGCAGCCAGAATCCACCTTAATTTGCTCTTCAACTTCAGTGAAGCCAAGATCTGTCTTTAATAAGTGACCTTGATTGAGACCTGCCTCAGGACATAAAACTGTAGGAATAGGTCTAAATGGAAATACAATATTGATCCTTTTCTCTCATTTCGGAATTGAACTAACAGGGAGAGCCAGGATGCTTCTTTCTGTTTACAATGTAAAGACTTTTGTGGTTATGCATAATACATATTGCACTTGATAATGAGGCTAAGCTGCTGATGAGCAGTTTCTAGACTCATCATCCTGATTAATGTTCAATGGAGACACAGTTCAGCAAGTAGTTACTCCAGCTTGCCAAACTGTAGCTTTTTGCTAGCATAAGCTGTCCACCACAGTTTAGTCTCTGCTGAGTTGAGTTGTTCCTGCTGTCTGTAGATGTATTGTGTGGATCTCAGCAACACAATTTTTCTTATAAGAATTTATCTGTGGAAGGATGCACTCGTGATTTGCTGTGTGTTCAGCAGAATGATGAAAAATATAACTGAGAAGAACCACCTGAAATCATGTGGTCAATTCCATGGTGCTAAGACTGGATTAATTGCAGTGTACCATAGTGGACATATGTTTTTATATGATAGACTCAGAAAACACTAATAACGGAAAATCTACTATATCCTACACAGTTTATGATGGTACTTCTCAGAGACATTAGAAACTGTTTCCTAACGTCTTACCCAGAATTGTCTTGCTGCAACTTAAACCATTATTTCTTGTCCTGTTCAACAAGGATTTGGAGATTATTCCATTTTGTTCCTGTCTGGAGGTACTTACAGATATTTGAAGACTGTTATATTCCTTCTGCAGGTTTTTTTTTTATCCAGAGAAAACAACCTTGTTTTTTTAAATCTTTCCTCTTAAGTCTTATTTACAGACCTCCAGGAGCATTTTTCTTGTTCTTTTTTTGTGTCCTTCAAACCCATCCACATGATGCAGAAGTTGTACTGGAATAGAACATTCCAGCCACAGAAACTGAAAGCATTACTTTCTGTGTTCACTTTACTTTTTGATCTCATCCTTCTACATTCTAGTGCAATTTCCAAATATAATAACTAATTTCTACTCCATCATACAAGTTTTGAATGAAATTGTCAGATAACACCTGATGCAGGAGAGAACCTATAGAAATACTTCCCAATCCCCACTTCCAGCTTGATGGTGAATTATTAATATCCACTCTTAAGTACTAATTGCCAAAAAGTTCTATATTCATGCAGTAACTTGAATATAGCAGTTCTTAATTTTTACATTAGAATGTCCAGTAAAGTTTTCGGTACTGTCTTACTTTACTCAGAATATATGATATAATTTTATTTCTGCTTGAGCTGCAAGGTCTGTTTCTTTATAACACAGGGAGATTAAACTGATTTGACATAATTTGTCCCTAAAAAATGCACATTAGCTGCTACTCATTTCTTTGTTGTTTTGTGGATACTTACACAAACACTTTCTCTGCAGACTAGTCAAAACAGAACAAAGAAAAAATTTTCCAAGAAAAGATGTGCTCTATCTGCTTCTTTTTGTCATCAATTTTTATAAAATTCGATATTCTGATTCAGCCCTGCCTCCCATCGGGTGTACTATTTGGAGCTCTCCTACTGGGAATTCTCCTACTGGGAATTCCTTGAGAGCACTGACTGCAGCAAACTGCTACTTATTGTTGTATTTGATGAAAAACACACTCAGTCACTCAAATTTTAACTATTAACTTCCTAAATGATATGGCAGTCTTTAAAAATCTTAGACAGCTTTGAAAATGTTAGCTCACTTTGACAAGGGATTTTTTTATTAAACTATTTATGAGTAAGCCCTCCAATGCCCGCAGATGCAGACTTGCAATAAAACACACAAGATGGCCATAATCCAATTTCAGTACTTGCCCAAGCATCAGTAACACAACAGGAAAGATTTCTTACTGTGTAAAACCAAAATTTAACGATAGGAGCATTGTAGAACTCATAAATCTTTCTTCCAACAGGGATCAGTCTGTGCCTGCTCTGAACTTCCTCTTCCTCTTTCTTTCTTGAGGACTCTCCATTCCCTCGTCCAAGCATTGCCTACAAGAAAGAACATTTTTGTGTTTCTTTCTTTGTGAGAGACAAAGTAAGCTAGTTTTTGAAATTTCAAAAGGAAACTATTCAAAACTTCTCTGATTTCTTGATATTTAGACAAAACCAGGTGACCACATCTAGGTGTAAAATGCTTTGTTCTCACTTTATCTTTTTTTGTAGGGAAGCTGCTGTTAAATACTTTATGAACTGAAAAACCAATGCTTTTGGCAGCAACTGTCAGCACCTGTGTGAAATCCTTGACTGGTGAACAAATAGAGACATTTGGAGAACGTTTCTCCTTTTTGCTGCATGGACAGCAAAACTTTTACCTGACAACAGTTTTTTGTGGTATACTTCTATGCAATAAACAGATGTACACTGAAAACAGAGAATCACAGAATCACAGAATCACAGAATCTCAAGGATTGGAAGGGACCTTGAAAGATCATCTAGTCCAATTCCCCTGCTGGAGCAGGAACACCTAACACCATAAGTTTTGGTTTTAAACAAAGAGAACAGAGGGAGGGAGATGAGCTGGCAGTTGCTGGACTGGAAGCGATGAAGCCAGTGACTCTTTTTCACGTTGACCACTGGATCTGTCACAGGTGATGATGCCACAGTGAACTTCACATGGACGCAGAGCAGTGACCAGTAGAGTTCACTGCAAGATTAAGGCCTTGGATTAAAAGATCCTATCTATGCTTTTAGCTTCTTCCATGATGAAGTTCCAGACTCCTCATGCACTGCCTCTATTAGGTTTGATCTCACTATTACCGTTTCAGTTCAGACTCACTGAAGATCTATGCTGAACTCCAGAAACACATACTGTAGAAGTCCTCAGCTGTAAGTGCAAACCTAATAGGCAAAAGATAGTGACATTTTGTTTACTTTTAATTTCATGGTCAGCTGCAGAGAGTTGTTAGGAGTAACTAAACTACATACTCACTGAAGCTAATGATTATAAGAAGGTGTCCCTTTGTATTTAGAGTACAGTGTGATCTATTAAATGTTCTTTCTGAAACAATTCTTTTGTGAATAGTAGACTAAGAGTGGATTTTAGGTCTCTGTGCCCTGACCAAACTCTTACTATTTATTTTGTGGCACTTGTGCACATGGAAACAACTGTAAGAACTGAGGTTCAACTGTCGTATCCAAGTACGTAGGGATTGCACTATGAAGCTTTTATTTAAGTGCTTCTATAACATTTTTCTACAAGTAGATCAGAACACTTTCACACTTTTATGTTAACTGAAGCAAACTTTCACCATCCCCCAAAATAACCTTGTTCTCACCTGCAACTAAAAACTTGGAAAACTAAGTCCCTAAGGAGAACAATTAGATGCTAGACATATTATCTTTCAATAACAAGCTCTTTCATTTATCTATCTATGTGCTCTCTGATTCAACCGGGTGTTCAGCTCGTACTTAACTAATCAGCTATAGGTGAGCCATTTGATCCAGTCCTAGAAGGATCAGGAAGATGCAGGAACAGAAGATGCACTTCTCACATATTTAAAAGTAAGAATCACAGTCTTTCTAGGCTGCATGTGGAGCTATTCATGTAGGTCATTGGTCTTCTAAAATAGTAATTTGTTATGATAAACTGATGACCACAAATTTTTTTTTTCTTTCACTCAGTGTAACCCTATTAGGACTGTGCATAGTCCTAGATAGCTACTGCATAATATTTCTCTTTCATTTATGCATTTCCTTTTTGCATCATGCAGTTAGTTTTTTCCTCTGGTATTATTACTTTCTGTGTAGTCACTTTTATTCTTCAATTTAATTATGCATAGATGTTGCCCTGCACTGAAACTAACCTGCTGAGATCCTCTGAAAACTGTAGCCTGTTTTGATGGCTACCTATTTCCTTTACCCTTTAATGCCTGCAGATTTCTAAGTTCGTTGCCATAAATGTAGATGAAACAATGCATATTAAAAAATTAAATATGCTTCCTGTTGATTCTCACGGAGCAGATAAACCCCCTTAAAAGTCCATCAAGAGTTTCATAAATATGGAAGAAAGATGAAGAGGCTGTTAAGAAGAGAAAGGTTCCTATTGGATAAGCCACAGTCTGCAAGAACAGGAGACTTACTGAATATAACTATAGTAGCTTAGGTTACACAACCTTCACTGAACTCCAAGTATCAATACCTGAAGTCTGCAAAACCAAAGTCATTCCCTAATGTATAGCAGAGACTGTTTATTTTGGGGAAAAAAAATAGTAGAATATGATCAGAATGTTTTGTGAAAGTTATAGCCCAAGAAGGAACTATTTTTTTTGCTTCTTCCTCCTGACACTGTTTCAGGGGAAGCTGCCATCTGGTGCTACAGTTTTCTGTAGCTTTTCCCAAGGCTTTGCCTCTGCTGTCCTCTGGTGCTCAAGAATTTTGCAGCAGAGTGAAATGCATGCTGGTGGTTTTAATAAATGAGCAGTGCCATGTTTTAGTGAACAGTATTATTACAGAGTTTAAATTCTCCACAATTTTACAAATTTACTAATTCTGAGACACCCTTAGCTCTTTTTGGAATCAATAAGTTGTGGATGTTTTCAGGATCATGCTCTTTCAGTACCTGGATTTATGCTTTAGCTCATGGATGCCAATTTCCTGTTTGCTATTGCTTTCTTGGTGATATATGATGCTGTAATTTTACCTTGTTATAATTAGTTTTTAATTAATTGTATCATATAATACTAACCTCTCCCCTCCCCCATGCTACAGATGGGGAATTGGTCTGAGATGGCTAGGGATTAGATTTGACCTGGTGTCCCCGACTGTTAATTATATCACAGTATTAACAAACTGAAAAGCTTCCCCATTAGAAACATACAGAAATAACCTAAGTGACAGTGTTAACAGAATAGCTGCAATGCCAAATGTGAACAAACGTGTTTTCACTTAGAGGGGGAAGCAATAGGGTGGGAATAACTCAAGACACTGCTCTGTGTGGGTGGCATCTCTTTCTCTAATACACAATTTTGTCCATGATTCACCATGAGTCATGCAAGGTAAGCCCGACAGCAGCTCAGCTACATTGTAAAGTACAGTACAAGTGCATCATTTTAGCCTGAGGGGATTGATGTGTGCATCATTTTTACATGGAGATTTTTCTAATCAGGATTCTCTTTTGGGGTTTTTTTTGCCAAATTTTGTTTTATGTAATTGAGGACCATTCACTGATAGGGAAACAGGACAGTTTAGGATTGTGTATTTTTGCATTAGTATATGTTAATGATCCTATAATATATTTATCTGTTTTATAATTAATAATAGGAATTTCAGTCCTGCTGGAATAATCACAGGCTCTTCAAATTTTATCCTTAGTTAAATCTGTGTGCTACATATAGGCTTACTCCATATTCACACAGAACTGATGTGGAACTGGTACACAGCTGGGTGGATATACTGTACTCTCTCTCCACACACCATTGTATACTGTGGTATTTGTGGAAAACTACTCCGTGGTAGTTGTTCTAGAGTTACTGTTCTCTGCCTTGAAATACTGGTAGGAAAAAACATTTAATGCCTTTGAGTCACAGATGCGTAAAATTGGATTTTGCCTGTGCTCAGTGGTTCTTTAAGATGAATGCAGAGGAATGGGGTTAAGCACCAGGAACCCAGTCATCCTGGTTGCTGAGCACAGAAAGGGCAGTGCCAGGGCAGGTGTGTGGTGGTGATACTGGGGTTTCAGAGAAACAGAAGGAAATCCCTCATTATAGAGAGGGCCAGCACTTCTGCCTTGTGACCACTAGCAGTCTCTCACTGTCTTTTTCGAGACAAGCTTGAAGGGGTGCCTTGCTGCTGGCATGGGAGATGATGCAAGTACTGTCCACCATCAGGATGGGTGAGAGGGACCAGGGGCATGAGGGCACTCGTCTTCAACCTTTTGTATCTTAAGAACTGTATTTTTAGTGACATAATATTTGGTTAGTTCTCACCACAGCATACATACTACAGATGAGGCAATGTGAGCCCAGAGGCCAACACCACTTGCTTTGCGGCTGCTGAAAAGTCCTAACTAAGAATCTCAGTGATGCCCATGGAAATACAAACTTCCTATTTGATGTGAAAAATTAGAAAAAAATGAGAAAAACAACATCTTCTAAAGGACTTAGATGAATTATTTGTGTTTTGAAATAAGATCATTTACTGGGGAACTCTAATACACAAATAAAGAGGCACTGACTAGGGATAACGATGCTCCTAATTATGGCTTCCAGAACAAGCATTATTTTGGGAGGAGGGTACACTGCTGGGGTTTCTGTCTGACCTAAAAATCAGTAACTAATTAAGGCCTGGTCAGGACATTATATAAATACAAAATGCCCCATGCCTTTAGAATATAGTGCTCCTCTGCTCCTCTGTGTCTAATATTCAGGATTAATGACTAGCAGTTCATGCAGAAATTGTGGTAAATTCCTTGATGGTGAGGGAGTGGTGATGAGAGCAGTATTCAGGCTTGTTTTTGTGAGTAGCTGCTATAAGGAAAGTCTGTTGCCTAGCATCTAGGTGTTAAAGAAATGTAGGCCCGGCACCCTCATGTATCGGTTATAAAGTTAAAAACAGGTGTGAGTAACAAGTTTACATTGAATAAACACTCATCTTTATAGTATACCCAAATGTTTAGCTACCCGCCAGATCCTTTGAGAGGAACATAAAAGAAATACGCACTTGCAGGCAGTTGCACTCATGCAGAGATTTACTTCACTGTTGCTGTAGACTGTGTGATCGCATTGTTCTGTGCAAATGAGGTGTAAGATGTGTCCCTGTACCTCATCCACTCTGCACAAGTGCAGTCCAGAGGAAGAAACTGACTCTTTTGGCTTATCATTAGTCACTCTAGGCTTAGCAGTGCAGAAAACACACAAGACTTCACATAAAATCAATTAACAGACCTTGACTATCTCAAGGTCTCTTTTATCTCTCTTTATCTCAGCAGTACTTTCATAAAAATTCATATGGGGTTAATATTACAGGAATATAGGGACTTGAAAAGTATTCACTGTGAATGACTAGAAACAGAGTTAAGTAGATTGTTTAGATGATACCTTATTTACCAGAAATGGATTTTTGAGCTGACTAAAATGATTTTTAGTTCATCAATTTTGTTTGCTTAGGCTTTAAGCTGAATAAAGCTCAGAAACCTAAAGTATGGAAAATTTTTGAAAATATTTTAAACAATCCATGTGCCGATTAAGTAAATGAAAAAAGGAAAACAGTAATAATCACTTAAGGAAATAATACCTGTTTGTCCTGAAAGGAAAAAATGTGGATTAAAAATTGCAGTTTATTTTGGATGAAAGAGTTGCAAGCTATGGTTATGGTGAATGNAACTTCACAAAGGCACTTCCCAAACGGTCTTGCAGGCATTCTCTCATTGGTGGAGAAGAAGCCCAACCTAACTTAAGGCAGGCTATTAGACTAAGGGTTGAACAATGTGAAACTTCAATCTAAATTTTTTTCTTATTTTTAAACATGACAGGTAGGAACAATCTCCCTTGCATGGTGCTTGAAGGTGAATAACCACAACTAGCTATGGCAACTAACCACAGAAATATATGCAAAATTCTCTTTGCTACCAAATCACCTCTCCCCACCACTGAAAGGCACCTGAGTGACAAAGCTGTGTTAGAAGTCCTAAAGCAGTATTGTACCAAAGATATTGTTTCTAAACTTGTTGGACTCCACAGAAATTCTTATTTTCTAGAAAACGCTGTATGTGTCTGAAACTTCAGTAGAGTGATTTGAGGGAATTAAGGGCAGAGCCAGTGACAGGAAAGAGCAATAAGACTGTCAGGACATGGAAGGGAGAAGGGAGGGAACTCATCTGGAAAAACAGATCCAGTTCAGCACATCACTTCCTTGTAGCAGGAGTCAGAAGGTAAAAGGAAACACAGTATTGTAGACAAGAAACCAGGAGCTGGGGTAAATGCAGAGAGATGGAAATGACTTCCTCCCCAAATTTCTCCCCATTGCCAAGAAAAAGGCAGATTGCAAAGTGCTTATTTGATTTGAATAGGCACTTCATAAGTGGATCAGAAGCCAGGGATAGTAAATTGCAATTAAAAGGTAATGAGCAGAGAATGGCCCATCGCTGCTATTCTGGCTTCTGGTCCCTCCCAACAGCCAGGTTCTTGCCTGCAAACGGGTCCTGTAGGTGGGTCTTGTGGGTTGCTCCTTCGGCTTGCCTGCATATTGAGTCCTGTAGGCAGATCCTTCTGCCTGCCTGCAGACGGGGTCCTGTGGGCAGCTCCTGCTGTTTGCCTGTGGGANATAATTATTTCTATTTCTTTATTTTTAAATTACACATGAAAATCCCTTTTACTTCTATGCCTCTGTCCTAACCTTGATCAACTGGGCTTGAGTTGTAAGCTTTTTAAAGACAACACAATCAAACCCAAAACAACGTAAGCCAAAAAAAGCTAAGGCATGCTGGAATATGGCCTATCACTTTTAGGATAATTGCCCAAATTAAAAAGTGTCAAACAAATTTGAGAACAAGAGTCTGGAAGTAGGTGATTTTTATATTTTTCAAGGTTTAAGCTGTCTGATTCTTTCTGTCATGCAGATCATTCCTCTAAGGCTATTTAACTAATACAGACAAGTCCTTCCTTAGACAATTCTTCTGAGCTTCAGAAGCTCTTAGTAATGGCTGAGCTGTCTCACTGCTTGCTAATGTCTTCAGTGGATTAAAAACTGCATGAGTGTATGTGTGAGAGGCAATGACCATAAATAAATACACAATTTTGAAAAAAACATTCATGATTTTTCTTGCCTATTTGCACACTTACTTGCCATCTAATAAAGTTAACAGAAAAAAAATAAATCTCTAGGTTCTCTTACTCTTTGGGCACATCCAAAGGAAGATGTAGCGAGCTTCTTTTCTATGAGAGAGGTCCATTCATCTATCATGTTGAGTACTTTCAATTCTGAAATCTCATGAGCTTTTTTCAGACAACACGGCATCGAATTGAATCAAAATATGAGGATATTACATCATGATGTGATGCTTCAACATCACCATGTACTGCTGCAACATTGAGACACAATGATGCCAACTTGTTTGGTTTGAGTCCCATCAAGAAGATGGGAGTGTTAAGAGTGGTATCCTACCATTTGCTAAGTTCAGCCATTAGACAGCCTGCAACTCCTATATAGGTGGGTATAGCAAATTGACAACACTGAGGCTGGCAATTTGCTGTCGGCACTTACGGTGAGTTCCATATCCTCCTCCTCTTTTTCTTTCACTGGTTTCTCCGGTTCCTCTGGTTCTTTCTCTTGAAGATGGATCTCATTAGCCTGGGACATGTAAGGCATATCATCTTTGTTCTTGAACTCCAAGCTGAGGATTGAAGGAGGAAGTAGAATTCCTAGAATTACCTAAAGCAATAATAATAACAATAATCATCACAGTAAACAGAGTACAATCATGATGATTACTTAGTATCAAATGGAACAACTCCCCCAGGACATCTAGGAAAAGAAAGATTTGCATGCATGTGAGTTTCTATGGCAATAGACTCTCTGTCACTTGGGGTAATGTTGTCAGAGCTCCATAGCGAAACAAAGCACGTAACTTCTTATTAGCATTGCTGTGAGTGCTATGGCTAATTGCCGCTCTTGAATATTTCATCTGCTTGCTCATCAAAAGCATATTGTTACATAGCAGAAGGTATTTGCAAAATATTACATAAGGTCAACTGAAAGCGGGACCATGGGGGTATTCAGATCTTGGACCTACAGATTTCTGTATTGTACATAATAGACAATATCAGTGTAAAAGACAAGCAGTATTAATTTCTACAGAGTGGGTTAATAGGTCTCAAGCTCTCTCTGTCTGTACTTAATGCACGCAGGTAGTCAAGGCTAAGTGTGTGTGGATCTGAGGTGATAAGGTAAAGCCAGCAATAGTAAACGCTGATGTGCTTAGGTATGCAGTCCCATTAGATTTTGCTTCAGTACCCTGGCAGCCATGTAATGCTCATGTTATTGCCAGCTCCTTTTCTACCTTCATTCTGTTATGATGTGGGAGTGCACAAACCATTAAAATTACCTCATGTGGATATATGCAATGAACGATGTTCGTGGTTAAATCAGTGGTATAACTGAAGAGATATCATAAAAATACAAAAAAATGTGGCCTGTCTATATTCACAAGCACAACTGCTTTTCCTGGTTTTGCTGTAACCTGGAAAATTATTTTGTAATATATATCTCCCTAAATGACAGTGAAACCAGATAGTTAGCTTGTTGGCAGGTCAGGGAGGGTGACTGCTTGTGCTCATCATACCAGCAGACAGCATGTGTGTTGTCGAACCCATCCAAAGTACTGCAATTATGAGCAGTTAGCATTATATGAACGCTGTGCCTAGCCTCAGCAGAGCTGCACACCAGGCTATCTGTGCTTCTCCTGCATCCGGCTTGTCAGAAAAGGGGGGGGCCAGGGAGAGGGAGTTATGGGAAGACCTGGCTTCCCAAAGAAGCTATTTTTAAGAACAGGCAGGATTAACAATTGCCATTGGTGCTACATATCCCTGGTGAGACTCTAAAGAATTATATTCAGCCTTCTTGCCATTTGTCAATTTCAAGAAAATTGTTCATGGGAAATAATCCGTGAGTCATGCCTGCAAATTTATTTCTTTACCATGCTGCCTCATCCTTGTGTAGCTTGTAGCCTGCTTTAGCTTTAAACAGGCCCTGCTAATGAGCTTCATTGAAATAAAACACTGACTAGAAACTGAGTAAATGATCCTTGTGAAGCCCTGATGTTACAAGAAGCTGAAAGGAAACAGAGCCTGTTACCTTCAGCTATTCATTGTGAAAGAAAGGTCTATTACATGGCTTATGAGATGCATGCTGCAAAGAAAAAAAGCGTACAGTAGGAAAAGAGTTGCTGCACTGATTCACCTCTACCCAGGTTGAATATCTGCAAAGCCGAGCCATGAATAAGGCAGCAGTCCCTCTGAAGGGCAACAGGCCTGTGTGTTGAGTTAGAAATCTAGGTAGTAAAGATGTCTCCAAATGTGAGAATGCTTTCTATCTGTAAGCAGAGCAATAAGCATGGTTCCTGCAGGAGGATGATGAGAATGCCTATCAGCCGCTTACTCTCATTCATCACTGCCATTGGATTAGACCCAGTACGATAATGGTGCACGTACTCATAAGCATTCTTGCCATTACTGAACATCTTTTCATACAGCAGAACAGCTGAGCAATTACCCCTTTTCACACACAAGATTAATGTAGGAGAGAGAAACTCCTCACTGAATATATTTCTCAGACATCTGGGAGGAAGAGACAATTCCTGGTTAGGTACTGTCTGGTGAGTACTTTGGTGAAGGTGAGAGATGCCAGCCCATGGACAAAAATTCACCTCCCAGAGTTCTTATTCTGTTAGCAGTTTTGCTAACTGTGGTAATAAAGCTTAAACAGCTTTGAGCATAGAATTATTCTCTAGATCCTCCAGGGTAGTCCCTTCAGGTCAGTCCTCAGGAAGACTGGCAGGGGATTGCAAGAAAATTTGTACTGCTTGCTTTGGCCTGTTCTGGGGAAGGCTGTCTGATCAGCACCTTTCACTAGTAGTTAATTCACTTACACATACGTTTTCTTTATTTATCTTTAAAAACTTGGCGAACTCCTCAAGTATCCAGGCAGGGCCTCCTGGCTCAATTCTTGTTCTGGCGACTTTCACTGATGCTGGCGGGGGCTTTGAGAAAGACGGTGAAAAAACTAAGTGACATGCTTTGAACTTGCATTTGTGATAGTCTCTGTACTGAAAATCTGAAGAACATACCCTGCTTAATGTTGCTAGAAATAAGCACCTGAAATACAGTTAATTGAGCCAGCTGTTACTGATTTCATGTAAGCCCCGTCACCACCTATTAGAGCCCCTCTGATTGTTAATGTTATTTTAAAACAGTGCTGACCTTTAGGCCAGAGTTTTTGCGCATCCGGAGACGACCCATCCACATGTCTGTGAGCAGCATTTGGCTGCACGTGTGAGCAATGAAGTCCCTGTGCTTGGCTGCCACTGCGAGCTGCAGGCACGTGGCATTGCTCCAGTTCTTCAGCTCATAGGTCAGCAGTTTCATTGCCAGTTGCTCATCCTGCTTGTACGACTGGTCCAACAGCTCCACCGCCAACTGGCCAAAGTCTCTGCAACAGAGGGGCATGCGATGATTCCCATTAGCCCAGCAGGCTGCTGCAGAAAACACCCCTCTGCAACTGACAGCCTCTGCAAGGGGGAGCATCACCTTCCATCATGCAGATCGTGATATTGACTGCACATATGGAAACCCACATTTTCAAATGTGAGTGGCTAATGGTAGACATATAAATAAGTGCCCTGACTTAGCAGTGAAGAGCACCCACACCTACCAGCTGTCTGCTCCCACTTGCCTGCCCACCTCCCTGACATTTTCTAGCTGAAATCCTCTGATTATCTGCAGTTTAGAGGATTGCTTCTGTGCTGTTTGCCCATGGCTTCATGGCCAAGTCTCCTAGACAAAGGAGCATCCAATGCCCTTTTTTAAATTCTGTTCCTCAAACTTTTAACATCAGGAAAGATTATTGTAGAATCTGGTGTCCTGGCTTGCTCACCTAAGTATGAGCTCTTGGATAATTAGCGTTTCTGCCTGAATATTATGCTTGTAAGGATTTCCAGAATTTTACTGCTTGGAATGAAGAGAGTGTCTTGAAAAAGCACAGAGAAAGGTTGC
>VXBJ01007662.1:0-42465 GCA_013400055.1 Nycticryphes semicollaris | reverse complement strand
GTGCTGAGTACAGGGGGACAATCACCTCCCTACTTCTGCTGGTCACACTATTTGTTATACAAGCCAGGATGCCATTGGCCTGTTTGGCCACCTGGGCACACTGCTGGCTCGTGTTCAGCCACTTGTCAATTAGAACCCCCAGGTCCTTTTCTGCCAGGCAGCTCTCCAGCCACACTACCCCAAGCCTGTAGCGATACATGGGGTTGTTGTGGCCCAAGTGCAGGAGCCGGCACTTGGCCTTGTTGAAGCTCATCCCGTTAATATTGGCCCATTGATCTAATCTATCCAAGTCCCTCAGGCAGATCAACACTCCCGCTTAACTTGGTGTTATCTGCAACCTTACTGATGGTACACTCTGTATCTTTGTCAAGATCATCAATAAAGACATTAAACAGAAATGGTCCCAATACTGAGCCCTGAGGAACACCACTTGTGACTGGCCTCCAGCTGAGTTTAACTCTGTTGAGCTCTTTGGGACCGTCCATCCATCCAGTGCTTGATCCAGCAGATCATACACTCATCCAGGCCACGAGCAGCCAGCTTCTCTGTGTGTGGGAGTGTCAAATGCTTTTCGAAAGTCCAGGTGTATAATATCCACAGCCTTCCTCTCATCCAATAGTCAGGTGATCTTGTCATAGAAAGAGATCAGGTTCATCAGGCAGGACCTGCCTTTCATAAACCCATGCTGACTAGGTCTGATCCCCTGGTTGTCCATTACATGGTTTGTGATGACACTCAAGATGATCTGCTCCATGACCTTCCCTGGTATTGAAGTCTGACTTACAGATCTACAGTTTCCCGGATTCTCCTTTTTGCCTTTCTGGTAGATGAATGTTACGTTAGCTACCTTCCAGTCCATCGGGACCTCCCCAGTTAGCCATGACTTCAGGAAAATAATGGAAAGCATGTCTGCCAACTCTTTTAGTGCTCTTGGGCGTAACCCATCCGGTCCCATAGACTTGTATGCATCCAGGTGGGGCAGCAGGTCACTGATAACTTCCTGTCTAATTGTAATGTCCTTGTTCTACTTCCCCCCCACTGTGTCCTAGCTCCTAATGTTGGTTCTCCAGGGAGCAGCTAGTTCCACTGCTAAAGACTGAGGCAAAGTAGACGTTGAGTACCTCACTCTTTTCCTCATCCTTTGTGACTATGTTTCCCTCCAGATCTAATAAAGGAGGGAGATTTTCCCAAATCCTTCTTTTGTTGTTAATGAATTTATAGAAACATTCTTTATTAGCCTTGACAGCTGTAGCTAGGTCGAAGCTTTGGCTCTCCTAATTTTCTCCCTGCATAGCCTCACTACATCTTTATAGCCTTCATGAGAGACCTGACCACTCTTCCAAAGGTCATAGACTCTCCTTTTATTTTTTAGATCCAGCCAAATGTCCCTGTTTAGCCAGGCCAGTCTCCTTCCCCATCTCCTAACTAGTTTTTTGGCACACAGGGACAGTCTTCTCCTGTGCCTTTAAGACTCTCTTGAAGTATGTCCAGTCTTCCTGGACTCCTGTGTCCTTCAGGGCAGCCTCCCAAGGGATATTGTCAAGCAATCTTCTGAACATGTCAAAATTTGCCCTCCAGAAGCCTAAGGCTTTTCTCGTTTCTCCGAGGATTACAAACTCAATCATCTTGTGATCACTATGCCCTAGATGGCCTCCACCCTTTCCTTCCACCACAAGTTCTTCCCACCACGAGAAGCAGGTCTAGGAGACATATCAGCTGTGTGAGGAAGTTATCCTCCACACACTCCAGGAACCTCCTGGATTGTTCCTTCTCTGCTGTGTTGTATTCCCAGCAGATATCCATGAGGTTAAAGATCTCCATGACAACAGTGGCAGGTGACTGCGAGATTTCTCCCAGCTGCTTATGGAAAGCTTCATCCACCTCAGTGCTTTGGGTCTATAGCAGACTCCTACATCAATATCAGCTTTATTGGCCCTTATCCTAATCCAGACACTCTTAACCCCACCATCACTGTACTTGATTGCTGAGCTCTCATAGCCTTCTCTAACATACAGGGCCAATCCACCGCCTCTCCTTTCCTGTCTATCCCTCCTGAGGAGGTTGGAGCCATCAATTGTGGCACTCTAGTCCTGAGAGGCATCCCACCACATTTCTATGATAGCCACTGTGTCATAGTTTTCNGACAGGCCCAGTTATCCCCCCTTCCCCCCCCATATCTAGTTTAAAGCCCTGTCAATGAGCACTGCTAACTCCTGCCCCAAAATTCTTTTCCCTCTCTGGGACAGGTGCATCCCGCCTGCCACCAGCAGGCCAGGTGTCTCAGATGACAACCTAGGATCAAAAACCCCAAAGCCTTGCCGATAACGTGTCCTGGAGCCACAGGCTGACCTGTTGCCTCTTCCTGTTAACTTCTTCATTCATGTTTGCCATTCATTCCAATGTGAGGAAAAACTTCTTTACGGTGAGGGTGACAGCCCTGGAACAGGCTGCCCAGGGAGGTTGTGGAGCCACCTTTTCTGGAGACCTTCAAAACCCGCCTGGATGCAGTCCTGACTAATGTTCTCTAGGCAATCCTGCTTTAGCAGGGGAGTTGGACTAGATGATCTCTAGAGGTCCCTTCCAACTCTGACAGTTCCACGATTCTGTGACCCTTGGACTACTACCAGCTGTGGCTCTTTGAGGTGTGTGGCAATACATAGCAAAAGAGTAATCAGAAGAGACTTGAGGGCCTTGGGAAGGCTAACAGGGGAATCTGGGATACATGTTATCTTTTCTTCTTTTCTTAGTTATAGGCAGTGACTCAGAGAAAAACAGACGTGTGCAGTCTGTCAATACATTGCTCTGGTGTTCCACCACAGTTTTGGGTGTTTTTGACAGTAGGATGGCCTATTCTTCACCAGGCTTGCTGGCATCAGATGAAGTTCATCTTTCTGAAAAGCGGAAGAGGGTGCTCGCACATGAGTGTGGCTTGGTGACTGAGCTTTTAACAAGGCTTCTTGAGGGAGGGGATATTATAATGGCTTCAAGCTACAACAGGGTAGGTTTGGGCTGAACATTAGGAAAGATTTTTTCACAGAAAGGGTGGTAAGTCACTGGAATAGGCTGCCCAGGGAGGTGGTTGAGTCCCCATCCCTGAATGTATTTAAGAGTTGTTTAGATATGGTGTTGGAAGATACGGTGTAGGGGAGGAATTTGTAGAGTAGGGCTGATGGTTGGACTTGATGATCCCAAGGCTCTCTTCCAACCTGAATGATTCTATGATTCTATCTGGTTTGCTTGGAACAAGCCAAGGGATGATGCTCCAAGGTCTGAGGGATGAGTCACTAGCAAATGCCCTCAACCTGTTGTTCCGAGATGTGCTGAGTACACTGGAGCACACTTGAAATCTCATAGGAATGAGCCAGGGGCCCCTGGGTTGATAGAAGCTGGGGAGTCGCAGATAGAACACCTCAATGGAAGGCCACCTGAAGAGCAGCATGAAGGAAATGCAGTCACTTCAGCCAGTAAGTCAGCTCCATCAGGTGCCCAGCTGAAATCCCTTTACGCAAATGCACTTAGCATAGGAAACAAGCACGAGGAGTTAGAGATGTGCACATGCCTCCAGGACAATCTTACTGGTGTCACAAGAGACACTGTGGGATGGCTCTTGTGGTTGGAGTGCTGGAATGGAGGGATATAGACTCTTCAGGAGACGAGGAGGGGGCATTGTCCTCTATGTAAATGACCAGTTGGAGTGCATGGAGCTCCACCTTGGGATGAATGAGGACCCAACAGAGAGCTTATGGGTCAAGATTNGGGGAGGAATTTGTAGAGTAGGGCTGATGGTTGGACTTGATGATCCCAAGGCTCTCTTCCAACCTGAATGATTCTATGATTCTATCTGGTTTGCTTGGAACAAGCCAAGGGATGATGCTCCAAGGTCTGAGGGATGAGTCACTAGCAAATGCCCTAAACCTGTTGTTCCGAGATGTGCTGAGTACACTGGAGCACACTTGAAATCTCATGGGAATGAGCCAGGGGCCCCTGGGTTGATAGAAACTGGGGAGTTGCAGATAGAACACCTCAATGGAAGGCCACCTGAAGAGCAGCATGAAGGAAATGCAGTCACTTCAGCCAGTAAGTCAGCTCCATCAGGTGCCCAGCTGAAATCCCTTTACGCAAATGCACTTAGCATAGGAAACAAGCACGAGGAGTTAGAGATGTGCACATGCCTCCAGGACAATCTTACTGGTGTCACAAGAGACACTGTGGGATGGCTCTTGTGGTTGGAGTGCTGGAATGGAGGGATATAGACTCTTCAGGAGACGAGGAGGGGGCATTGTCCTCTATGTAAATGACCAGTTGGAGTGCATGGAGCTCCACCTTGGGATGAATGAGGACCCAACAGAGAGCTTATGGGTCAAGATTAAAGGGAACACCGGGGCAGGTGACATTACAGTAAGGTTCTGCTACAGATCACCTGACCAGGACAACAGAGTAAATAGATAGGAGAAACATCACATCCCTGCCACAATCTTCAGGGGGGACTTTAACCACCCCAATAACTGTTGGAACGACAATACAGTGAGGCACAAGAAATTATAGAAGCATAGAACGTATATGGTTGGAAGGGACCTTAAAGATTATAGAGTTCTAACCCCTCTGCCATGTGCAGGGACACCTCCCACTAAACCAGGTTGCTTAAAACTCTATCCAGCCTGGAAGAGAAGGCACTAGGGAGACTCTGTAGCAGCCTTCCAGTACCTGAAGGCGTCTTACAGGAGAGATGGGGAGGGACTCTTTACCAGGGTATGTAGTGATAGGATGAGGGATAATGGTTTTAAAGTGAAAGAGGGTAGATTTAGATTAGATATTAGAAAGAAATTAATTTTTCACTGTAAGGATGGTGAGGTACTGGAACAGGTTGCCCAGAAAAGCTGTGGATGCCCCACCACTGGAGATGTTCACGGTCAGGTTGGATGGGGCTTTGAGCAACCTGGTCTAGTGAGAGGTGTCCCTGCCCATGTCAGAGGGAGTTGGACTTGATGATCATTAAGGTCCCCAACCTGAACCATTCTATGATCCTCAACTCTAGGTGCAGGGTGAGTTGAAAGTGTTTTTTCTGCTTTTTCATACTGCTGTAAGTATTCTGTGGGAGGGAGGTAGCAGAAGGCTTGCCCTCTTTCTGCCTCTGCTGATGAGACCTCAAGAGCTTCAGAGGAACTACTGGGGCTTGTTGTGGTTTTTTTAGTTCTGATTGTCAACATTTTGTCCTGTCTTTCTGAATTCTTCATGCTGACCTTTTTGTGTGTGTGTATGTGTGATAAAGGCATTTCTTTGTGTAGAAAACACCCCAAATATTTTCTTATTCAGTTGTATGGACTTATTTAATACCAAGAACTACACTTCCAGAAGTGTTATACTGCTAATAAGCTTTACAATGGTTCAAGCATTTAAACTATCATTCTCTTGTCTTACCTTTCCTGTTGATCCCTTAATACCCTTCCATAACATGTTGCTATTTTAAAGAATCTGTGCCTTTCAGATTTCTAAGTTGCTGTGACTATCTGCAGAGGTGGCCAGAAAGTACATGCTGGAAGCTAGCTGGTCGCCTGGAGCTCAGGACAAAACCACTGTTTTTGCAACTCATGCTTCAATAACTGTCCCTGGATAAACATTTTTTCCCTGCAGGTTTTCAATTTCTAACTTGCCTAAACTCCAACATGAAGAGCTCGTGAGAACTATAGACCACAGTGGTACAGGAAGGGTATGGTTGAATGAATCTTTTCCTTTAAAGAAAGTACCAGCAGCAAAAAAAAAAATATTTTTTTTTAAAGAAGCAAACAAAAAACCCCAGGGGCTTTGTTTGCATTCTGGAGGAAGATCACTTGCTAGCTTATTTGTGATTTTAATTGCATCTTTCTCCTGAAATTTTGTTTTGCAGGTACAGATGTGAAAGATGCCCTGGTAATAAGTGTTTCTACAGGAACAAAATGCATCAATGGTGAATACATGAGTGATCGTGGTCTTGCATTAAATGATTGTCATGCGGAAATTGTTTCTCGTCGGTGCCTGCTTAAATTCCTATATACACAACTTGATCTTTATCTAAGGTGAGCTGGAGAGAAAAGGAAGATGAGCTGATCATATGGAGCAGAAAAGTGTATGTGTAAAACATCTGTCTTAATTTATTTCAATGTGAAATGTCCTGTTGCATTAGGGTGCTTAATTGAGAACTCAGGCCCTTTGCCCTAAAGTTTGACTTTACCAAAACATGTATTCAGTTAGGTGTCAATCATGAGAGGGAGGACAGAAAAAATAATTATGAATACTTTTGTCAACTGTAAATATGTGAATGAAAATAATCTCAAGTGAGCTAAAAGGTAGTGATGTTTCATTTGCTGGTAAGTGCCTGAAACCTCTTGGCATCTGGAGATATCAAGGAATATCTATTTCCATCTTAATGGTCTTTTGTTATTTTTAATAACTGTTAAATTTATACTATAAAATTTCCAAACTTTCTGTGTTTCTTTTTACTGCCTATTAATACTGCCCAGCTTATGGTTATTTATGTGTTAATGTTAGTTTTGACTCTAGCTTTATTCTCTGTTTCAGCAATAAAGAAGATCAACAAAAATCCATTTTTATCAAATCGGAGCGAGGCGGGTTTAAGCTGAAGGAGAACGTGCAATTTCATCTCTATATCAGCACATCTCCTTGTGGCGATGCTAGGATTTTCTCACCACATGAAGCAGCACAAGAGGGTATGACAGCACCTACTCAAGCGAGAGAATTTAAAGTGTTCTTTGAGCACGTACAAGTTGCACAGTTAAAATTTAGGTGTCTTCTTTCCTTTTTAGTGTAGATGTGCATTAGTAAAAATCTCAAAAAAAAAAAAAAAATCTGAGCTGTTCTTCCTGTATGGTAGAAGTTAAGTATAAACTGATCCACCATGTGGTCTTGAAGAGGCTGAATGCTAGCCAAGATAAGCCAGTGAATCAGCAAGTATTTGTACAGTACTAACATTATTTCCATCTTTTAAGGGTGGTTGCCTGCCTGCCCCTTTCTTGATCTGTCCATTAACCTCATTCTAATGCTGAAAATGCAGAACACAAGTGAAGAGCTGTCTGCTGCATACTGCTTGTTTATGGAAAGCTTGGTTTAACTGCAAGTGTGTTTTGGAAGACAGTATTTGAGATAGATGTCTGATGCTATAGCTAATTTACAGGGAGCAATAGAAATTTTTATGCAAGCCAGCAGTAACTGCTGACAAATAGCTTTAATCAACTCCGCTTCTTAATGCTCTCTGTAAAACACCTTGAGAATGTTTCTCAACTGATTGTGATTTTTGTCATTCAGATCAAGGGGACAGACATCCAAACCGCAAAGCAAGAGGGCAGCTACGAACAAAAATAGAATCTGGGGAAGGGACCATCCCTGTGCGCTCTACTACCACTATCCAGACCTGGGATGGGGTATTGCAAGGAGAAAGGCTACTCACTATGTCCTGCAGTGACAAGATAGCAAGGTAAGATATCAAATGATTGGTTTCTCTGCTATTGCTTTTTATTGCTGAAAAAGAAAGGAGGGTTGCATGATACCCATAATGAACATTGAGGTTATTGATTGAATTATTTAATTGCTTAGATAGTGTGAGGGTGGCTGTAATTCGAGTGATAAAGCTCTGAGTCTTCACCCTTAATTGGTGTCAGAGCTCCTGTGATGTGAAATGATCTATCATGACAGCCACTTTATCATGACAGCTTTGTTTTCTATTTATATCACTGGGAAATAGAGGATTGCTTTTTGTTTTTCCTAAAGTAGCATAGCAAAAGTAAAACCATGCAATAAACGTATTATTAACATATTACATTTCAATAACTTCCTCTGGTGATAGACATCCTTGCCCCATTATTGTAATTGTTCAAAGTCAGGTTAGACGGGGCTCTGAGCAACCTGATCCTAGTGAAAGGTGTCCCTGCACATGGCAGGGAGGTTGGACTAGATGATCCTTAAAGGTCCCTTCCAACCCAAACCAGTCTGATTCTGTGATATCGAACATACTACATATTCCATAGGTAGATTTAGATTTGTATTATTTTATACAGGGAAAAAGTGTTCCAGAGCTAAAAAAACATAATTGATGGGCACTTTCATTTTTTAACTTTAAAATTATTTTAATTTCTGTTTTAAAATTTTTACTTCAATTAATTATTTTGTTTCAAATACCAGCACTTTAATTAGTATTTTACCTGATGCCTTCTTTGCTGTACTTCTTGACAAAGATTGAAAGATTTTCTTTTTGTTCAAAATTGTAAATGGACAAATGATTACCCCCCACAAAATTTAGCAGCAGTATTCTTTAACAAGTATCAGAAATATGGGAGAGTTGCAATGTAATTTTTTAAGAGTCTGTGTGTTTGCAGCCTCTGTGTTCTTGCAAAATCGATGGGAAATGCCAAGTTTTTCAGCTGCTGATATTTTAATTATTTTTTAATTAAAATAGCTCTGCTGTTTCATCAAGTTACAGTTAGTCTGATGAAAAATTTATTAAGTGTATTAAGTTGGAATTATCTTTTGAACTGTGTATGCCAAATCAAACACGGGAGAAAGGTCATGTAATTGCTTTTTTCATTCAGTCTTGTCTCAAGTAATCAGCATCTCTACTAAAGAAAGATGCTTTACTTTCATTTAAGTCCCACTAATGTAAATGATAGGGCCTTTCAGAAGCCAGAACCAGAACAAGGGGATGTTGAAAGGTAATTATACAAAATTGACATTTCTATTTCTTTATACTATTTTCAATAAAAGTCACCAAACAAATTTTCCAGCTTCATGCCAGGGACTTCTCCCAACCATCTGACATGATAATAGTGTCATGTGCATTTGACTTACATCATGTCATCATTGCTGCTACTGCAAATAAAAAAAAAAAAAAGAAGATAGTTGTTGAGCTAGAACACATTTGACTATTTTGTTGATTTTGTGTGATGCAGAACAGAATCCATCTCTCGCTTGCGTAGCTAGCTGTCACCTCTCCTTGGGGCTAATGGGAATAATTTTGTTTGTGCCCGTGAAGGAAGCAAATAGAAACCCTTGACACAGAACAAAGACTGTATTGACGGGTAAGGAGGCCCAAATTTTCATATTCTTTTTTTTTTTTCTTTTCATTTTTTTTTTTTACATTTCCCTGACACTTATGACCGTGTTTTGTCCATTTACACTTGAAAGAATGCATTGCTCTGTAGCGTCCGGCAGTCAATCCTTCAGTATGTCTGAGCCCTGTGAATTTCCGCTGAGCTTTCCCAAAGGTTCACAGTCCCAGCCTCAAAAAGACATGATTAAATTCAGGGTGCAGGATTCCACAGGCAGGAAATACTCCTGGTATCAGAACAGCCTCATCTGTGTGGATTATATGTATAATCCAAACTGTTATTTCCAGAGTCTGAGTGCTTTGTTGCAGTGTGCGATCTAGTGCCCTCCTGAGCCTTGTAGGAATGTCCAAGAAAAATTGTGAGGAACATGGAAAGGCTATGAATGTAATCCCATTTGGGTCAAAAGCATTAGAATAGGGATATCTTAGTGTGTTAGTCCCTAGTGGCACTGCAATATGGTGTTAGGGTGGTTTCTGTGACCAGAATAACTGTTTTGGGACACTAATATACATGCATTTTTTTAAATGTATCCTTACCTTGTTCTGTGGTACTTTATTATATGTATTTTTGGAATTTTCCTTTTGATGTGTTTTTTTTGCCCATGTTAATTTTAAATTTTTTGGGCCTCAAATAATTATTTAACTTCTTGTGAAGCATTCCAGTTTTGGCTAATGTCTTGCTGAAAAGAGGAAAATTTTTTTCATTCTGTTTCATTGCTAGAAAGGCTATAGGAATTGAGAAGTGCTTTAATGTTAGGTCGAATTCTTAAAGGGAAAGTCATTGGTGCTCCTCTACTCTAAAGAAAGGAAAAATTATTTCTGATAATCTTTCATGTGAGAGAACATTATCTCCCATGAACTGGCCTCATTTCATGCTTATTTAGAGTGTGAAATCCGAATGGATGTTTGTAACTCAATCTTTCTCTTTATTTCCCCAATGGCTTTGTCACCTTGACCTCACCAACTAGTTTTCTGATGAAGTTGCACAGACACATCTTAAAATCCTAGGCATGCTCATAGAAGGCTGCATGTTCTGCAGCTATGTTTGTGCCCATCCAGCTGCCTTCAAGTTTGAGAGTTACTCCTAAGTGACCAGCTCCATGGCAGAGGCAATGTGATTTCTGAACAGAAGTAGCAAGAACAGTTCTTTACCCAAGTGACAATGGCTCGTGTGAATGGCCACTTTGATATGTGATGGCTGTGTGACACCTAGGTAAAAACCTGGGGGAAAGTGGTAGGAAACCACTACCCAAGATGTAATATCTAAATAACCAGATCATGTAACCTCTCAAACAAGTGACCTGAGTCTTGACCTAGGCTTACCAGGGTACAGCAAATCCAGGCAACACAAGAAAAGCTGGGACATCTCAGACAGAGCTGTGTATCCTCAAAGCTGGTACAGCTAGAAGGGAAAAAAATCCTTGTCTGTAATTGCAAATCTGACCTCCAGATAAATAAAAAGATGTGTGAAAGACGGTGGATTTCTTGCACTTACTGATTTATAGTGTAGGCTGCTGACTGAGCCATTTCATGTAAAAGAAGCTCCTACTCCACTCCCTGCAAAGATGTTGCTGCCTGTTTATGCTGTGGGTCATGAAATGCATGGGCTGGTTATAGAGATTCAGTTAGTCTCTTAAGGAAACAAAGAGAAATCAGATTTAAAATCAGAAAAGAAACTATTTCGCAGTTATCCGAATGAAGTCAGCTCTGCCCCTTTGTTCTGCCAAACAATGAGAGTAAAGCCCCACTGGATGGCTGTCGATAGCAAGCAGATCATGACCTGCCCAGTACTCATCTATAAAACCTCAGGTGAGCACTCTACACAGAGCGTGTCCTCTGTAAATAGTCACATGATTCACGTGCACAAATCTACAAAGGCCATCACTGGAGGTCTGTGAAGATGGTGAGATGTAGTGATTTGAAAGAGCATTTCTATGGAAGCTCAGACAAAAGATTACTGCATAGATAAGGTAGAGGACATGGCAAAATCTTAGTGACAGGGAAAATTTGGTCTTTTCAAGCTAAGCTGCTGAACTGTGAACTGTAGATTCTGGGGATACAAGGCACCCCAAGCTATACTCTCAGGGAGACATCTCAGCAGTGTTTTTGCATTGAAGCAGTTTTTAGTTTACAACTAAAATTTTTCAGATGGCTGGATTTTTCATGTTTAACAGAAATACTCTATGGAAAGCAGGGGTTTTATATAAGAAAAAGACTTCATCAAAAAAGATCATCTGCTGGTACAACTTTGATGGAAATTTCTCAACAAAACAATAAACCTCTTATCAAATAAGGGAATTGAATGTAATTACACATTATTTCTCCCTCATAGCAAACCATGAATATAGGCATATATGAAGTAATCAGGATTTTAGAGAGGAATAATAAGAGGTTACTAAAAAGATACATGTTATATGTCAGACCAAGTGTAATTTATTGCTTCTCACACAGTTTGTTCCATCTTGCATCATTTTGCTCAGCAGAATGGGCTCTGTAGCATCCAGGGTCTATTTACTTTCTAAAAGCAAGCTAACTTTCAGCTGGGTTTGGGAGTGCATTCAGTAGTGTACTCTTTGACTGAGAAAGGGTTTTAGAAGACTCCCAGCACACATGCCCAGGTGTTGCACCCCTCCTGCAGTGGTCCTGCAGTTGTTTGTGGAGCTATGCTGTAAACTGAACTAGAGAAACTACCTCTTCAAAATACAATGCCAGGATTTTGTTTTGTTTGAAAAAACTTGACTTGTTTCTCCAATCTGACTTTATGGAGAGCTGTACAAGCAATAAAATCAGCGGACTGAGGAGGATCAAGGTGTTGATAGGCAGAATCCACTTCAATCAGGCTTGCTGCTGGGGAGATGATGGGGTGGAACTACACACCTTATAGCAGCAGCAGATTACAGCATCCATTGAGCGTCATCCTCCTTATGTTTTTTAACTGTTTGGAGCTGCTCAGTGGCCAGATAAAGTTATAGTTTCTTTTTCCTTGTCCCAGAAAAGCAGCAGTATCTCATACCTGTAGCGAAGAACACTGAATCTCCTAATCCAGGTGCTAGTAAACGCCATTGTGATGTTGGCTGACCTGTCTGAAGAAAAAGGAGAGCTGTAATTTCGATTTGTAGCTTTTGTTTCCCTTCTTTTGCTTAAGTACTTCTCTGATTATTGCTGGAAAAGCTTTAGAAATTCTGTTGCCTTGTCAAACATAGTAGGCTTAAATATCCCCTCAAAAAGCCCGTAGCAGAGAGTGAACCAAAATGCTTGGTGACTTTAAATGATCATGTGTCTCACAAAAGGGAGCTCCAAAGCAAAGAGACAGTTCAGGATGAGTAAATATGCCTTTGTTTGAAAGTTCTGGCATCATGTCAGGTTGCCTTTCCTTGCTTTGTGCATCCCTTGCAGAACTGCAGAGTTGAAGGTTGAAAAGAGTATTGCAGGTTACTGAACAGCATGGCTGGCATATGGCTACAGGTATACCCAATACGCACCAGGTGTCCCAGTGGTATTAGATGGCTGACTCATTGATGGAGAGCTGTTCAGCCCAACAACCATGGTCTTACTCAGCTGCTGAGTAAATCACCAATAACTGTAATGAGATCTAGACCCTCAGCTCAAAGCAAGGAACTTACATACAAGTACTGGTAGTCTGGACCTAAATCCTGTGGCTGCTTTATATCAATATAGAAGCTTATATTTGAAGTGTCAGCTTTATTTTAAAGTTTTATAAAGATTGTGAAAGAAAATTCTTGTAGTAACTTAAAACTAGAACACTCAGACTGTAAAAGTACTGTCACAAGAGGCACTGGTTTTATGCTCAGTTGAGACAAGCTTCTCAGATTTTTTTTCCAGTGAGACAGTTTATATTGGAGGGTGTCTCCCTGTGGGCTGAGGTGTTCTGTGCCTTCAGCAAATCCTTGTCTATGTGCTGTGCTTTAGATTTTTCAGCATAGCCATTGGCATGATGCAGCATTCCTGTATTCTGCTTATGCTGGTGCTTTAGTGCTTTTCTCAGTTACCATTTTCCTTCTTTAATGGTGAGAAAAGATACTGCATGAGTTCAGTCTGCTCTGTGATCAGCCCAATAAGACTGGACACAAGATCATGTAATTTTGCATGGGTGCGCTGCTTTTTTCCTGGTGGTGGGTGCAGAAGATGTTTAAACTGCTGAATTAATGCTGGGACAGTTGTCTTCCATTGTCACTTCCTTGACCCATCAAATGCTTCTAAATGAGTACTGAGATGCAGCCGGGGTCTATGTCTGCTCTACTGCAGTACGGAAAGGTTCATATCTATGTAATAAACTACACCAGAGCCCTGGAAGTTTTCAGTTTGTAAGCTGGATTAAGTTACTTCAGTTACTTAACCCTTTTCTGATACTATTTTTAATGTGAAGAAAAAGTCTTGCTTAATTGTTTCACTGGAAAGGCAACACTGGCTTTAATAACGTTTTCTATAATAACTTTTGCTCTTTCTGCTCTACACCTGCACCTTGCAGTTTAAAGTGAAGTACAAAATTTTCACATTAACTTCAAAACAAGTTGTGGTTTCAGTAAACTTTAGTACTAGATTTACAGCGTTTGTTGACACACATACTGACAATTTGTGCATGTAAACTGGAAGGATGAGGCACTTTTACCATTTCAGGAGGCAATGTCTGTTGCTTTTTGAAAACTGATGTGTGTTATTGGTGTAGCTTCTTAGTTTATATATGTAAAGGTTTTTAGCGTACATGCTAATGGAAGTGAAAACTTACTGTTTGACAGGAAGAAGTACAGTATAAAAAAAGAACAAGAAGAAAGTCATTATGCAATCTTTCCTTTTGACTCTGTTACAATCTGTGGAAATTCATTTGGATTTCATGTTTATCTCTGTGCTCCTATGAGTTTCTGATACAAGTATGTGTATCTATAGATAAGTGTATGTTCTTTTATTGAATTTAAATTTAAAGCTAGTTGTATAAGCCTAACCACTATCCAGCCCTGCCTAATCAATATTAAGAGCTTGAGGTTTTGGTTGTATGAATGCTTTCTTGCAAGCCATGTCCTTGCGGCAAGCTAACTGCTCCAAATACAGTGCTCATGAGCATGTACCCAGGGATACGTGTGATGCAGCGCAACACAGAAACACAGTAGCTCTTGTAATACTAGTTTGTACAGTTTCTCTTGCAGAAGCTTGTTTAGGTATCCCCGCTCCTCTTAATTTAATCAAAAGACGTTGAGCAAGACAAACTTCAGCTTTCATTTTCTGTGCCAAATAAGGTCACCAAACATGGGAGGAAGCAGCAAAGCGCAAACTCTGGAGATAGTGAAGGCTGAAGTAAAGAAAAAGGTTTGAAAGAGATTTTATTTAGGGAGCTAGGGCTTGCTGGAGGAATGCTTTGACCTTTTAAAAAAAACATGTAATTGAAGTACTGTTCATGAAATGTAAAATATAATGTGTCTCACTGAAGGAAGCTTGGATTGTGTGTCTGTACATTTCGGATCATCATTGTAAGACCCCAGTTTGCAATGCTTAGTCTTGAATTCTTCCCAGATGTTTCTTCCATAATATTATCTTCATCTGTAGCAGTCCATGTGCTTCTCTATACTTGATGTAGGCAAGACTGAAGATAACAAGAAAATACTATTGTGATTCATTCAGCACTTGAAATACCCCTGTGCTTACAAAATTCATGGTACGGTCCTTAGAAAGTTGTCTAGGGCCTAGGAAGCAATAATTTTCACTTTATATCTTTACCTTGTCATTTAAGTGTTGATTGCATTTTCAGAGTTATACAAAATATGCCTTTATTCAATGTAGAATATGCCTTATTTTTTACTAGCACAGTCTAAGTACTCATTCATCAGGGCCAGCTTTTTTTTATGACAGGTGAGTAAGCTACTCTGCATTGCCTCCATTTTCATCCTCAGTAAAGATATGCAAAGAATTTTTTTCTTTGGATTGCAGTTTTTGTTTTACCCTTTTAAAAAACATTTTGGAAGTCTCGTAGCCAGCATGTGTAGTTCAGTTTTTGCAGCAGTAAAGGAGTTGTGCTATGTAGTTTCTAGCCTGAACTAACGATGATGTGTAGCCATGTTATCTGAGCACAAGCTGCAAGAAATACAGTTAGCAACATCAGAGTTCCCCATTTTCCTAGGAGAAACTTGCAACCCATTTTAGGATGGTGTTATAGTTTGAGAAACTCACAGCAATTTGTTGTTATTTAGACAATTATTCTATCACCTGATGACCCCTCCCCACCCGGGAAGAGGAATTGCGAGGGAAAAACAAGGAAACCCAAGGGCTGAAATACCAAAAGATTTAATAGAATAAGATTAGATAACTAACATTAGTAACACTAAAGAACCAATATTGATCCCAATATAAAATAAAAGGATTATACTCAGCCCATTCCATTCACAGGAAGCTGTGCGTTCCCAGTGGGGGACAGCAAATGTGAGCACTGCGGCTTCAGGAGGAAGGAAAATGCTTAGGGCTCCGCACCAGGGCAAGGAGTTCTTGGGATCACAGACATCAAGAAAAAAGAGGGCTTCTCAGTAAACTTTGTAATTTGTATTGAATATGATGTTCATGGTATGAAATAGTTCTGTTGGCCAGCTTGGGCCAAGTGCCTAGGTCTTGCTCTTCCTCATCCCCGTGCCTGGCTAAGTCAAAAGCACTGAAACCTTGAAGCTCACATACCATAGCTGGCTATGAAGTAAATGTTTTCACAGATTCAGACACTAGAGTCTTCTAAAAGTATGGCTTTCCCAAGCGTTAGAATAGGAATTAGTCCTGTGTTGTTCAAACCAGGACAGATGGGCCTTTCAGTGAGGACAACCATTCTATATGAGCATGTGAGCTTCCATTGTACTCATCTGTTTTATTCAAGCACCAAAAGAAACTTTCCTGCTGCTTGTGTCTCAGTGTTGAGTTGTACTCAGGTATGCTTTAATAGTGCTAAGCTGTTCACAAGTGTATCTCAGAAACAAGGACAGTGAAAATACTCTGAAGGGGACTTGGAGGTTTTAAAGAGTAATTTGCATGACTGTTACATACAGCTTTAGAGTCAAAGCTTGATCAAAGGAACACGGGTATAAAAAAAATTCAGTACTTTGCTCCTATGTCTGATCCAGTGTAGGTTGTGGTGATGCAGATGGATTTATGGTTGGAGTCCATGAATCAGCTAAAGTAAGCAGAGTAATGCTGTCTTTGCATATTTTCAATTTTCAAATTCAGTTTTCTCCCTGCCCGTGGATATTGCAAGCAACTACTTAGGTCCTTTCTGGCAGTGAGATGTGGACAGTTTGGCTAGAGTGCTAAGGACAAGATTTCCCTTATGGTTATGAGGTCTTGCAGACACACACAATCCTTCTTACATTCTTGCCAGGTGTCTTTTGGAGGCATCAGCTGCTGTTTCTAACTGAGGATCTCACAGTTTGACTTTCTCCAGTCAAATGATCCTGTCCATCTCTGCAATTAGAGAATTAGAGATGCTGCAAAATGCATCACCAGACATATTCGTGGGGGAGTAAAATTATGGAGTTTGCTCCTGAAGTGGATGCTGACAGACCTGTCAGATAGGTCATCTTACGCAGGATTTCATTGAACATCCCATAAGCTGATCTGTGAAATTCTGGCAGGTGTCACAGCTATGCTACCGTAGTCATGTGCTGGTCAAGAGGAAGGGTTGAAAGTCTGGTCCATTGTGATTGACTGCTGTTATATCTGGCAGATGTTACTTGTTCCATTAAAAAGAAAGTATTTTGTTTTTTTGTTTGTTTTTGTTTTGTTTTGTTTTTCCCTCCCTCTTAGGTGGAACGTATTGGGTATTCAAGGAGCCTTACTTAGCCTCTTTGTGGAGCCAATTTACTTCTCTAGCATCATCTTGGGGAGTTTATATCATGGGGATCATCTATCCAGAGCCGTATACCAGAGGATAGCAGAGATAGAAGATCTACCACCTCTTTATACACTCAACAGACCTTTACTTAGTGGCAAGTATCTAATGGAGAAGGCCGTGCCGGTAACTAAGTCTGTTCCAGTAGCAATGTGATTTTGCAGTTCTCAGAACCTGGCAAATTATGTACTGTGAGTAAACTGCTTTCTGGTTACAAGAGGGAACTTATTGTCCCGACCTGATATAGATACTCAGTCAGAAATACCATAGCAAGGATCTTTCATGAGTTAAAAGATGGAAAGAACTGGCGTATGCACCTTTGAATGCAGTTTCACGTGATTGCTAGTATGACCTAGCAATATGTGGGGCAAGTTGAAGGACCCAGAGTAGTGAAATCTCATCCCACCCATAAAACACTGTGTTAGCTCTCACTGTCGCTTCTCTTGCCATTGCAGATTATTTGTTGAACAGCCATGTCATTAATCAGTATGCCAAAATAGACACATTTGGTTCACAATTTCTAGGTCAATAACCAACTAAAAACAGATGTAAAGAACATCTCCGCTGCCACTGGTTGTATTTTCTTTTTGTCATCAATCTCTGCTGGATGCAGCATTGGCTTTAATTAGCATGGCAGCCAACTTGTTTGCATGACCTAATAATCATAATATTTTAATTTCCACTTTGTAGGTTAATGCACAAATGCTGCATTCAGAGCCTGGTGGCACATTCTTTGGGAGTATTTTTAATAGAGTACTAAATATATCTGACAGACAACAATGTGGCAAGCCCCAGCTGGTAGCTGGTGTAGTTAGCAGTTGTCTTTTGCAGTTGCTGTTTAACATTTAAGTACTGTTCTTTGGCTTTGCACTGATCCTAGCTTCTAGTGGGGCTCAGAGGAATGACAGTCTTTGAATTAACAGGTCATAACTTCTAATTGAGCTGTGACTTTCAAAGGAAAGTTCTGAACTGTCTTAAATTTTAAAACTGCTAATTACAGTAATGCTGTGAAAGCTTTAAAACTGAAATCTCATATGCTCCCTCTCATTGTGTGCGTTACTTTGTTCTAGAGAGCTTGGCTTTTGGCATATGTCTGTTTATCTTCCAGGAAAAAAAAAGCTGAGTATTTTAAAGCATGTTAAAAGCTTGACACTAATTTTTAAAATAGATTTAGGAATGCAGTAGGGAAAAGAGCCTATTGAACAACCAGCATTTTAAGTAAGAAAGGTAATTATAAAGATTCTCTGAACTAGGACATACTAAAATGTTAACTAGTGTATTTTTCCTTACCTTAGCAAATAAGTAACAATTACAACACTCACAGTACCAAATGTTAAAGTGCTGTTTGGGGACTGTAGCTGATGCATGGACTGTTTCTGCCTGATTTGGGGGAATTTTTATCAGTTCTCCAAAGCAGTAGGTTTGGGGTGGAATAGGAGGAGTTTTTGTTATCCTTTTCACACAATATAATAGTAGTCTTCCTAAAAATCACCTTTCTGCAATAATATCAGCTATTTGCCATGAAATAGGACCATCTATTTAAAGAGTTCACCATCTATTTAAAGAGTTCACCCAGAACTTACTGAGCCGTAAAGGGAGTTCAGGAATGTTCTCAGTTCTTGAATTTTCATGAAAATACATATCTCAGAAATGTACAGAAAACTTGTTTGGGACATTGGTCAGAGAATTGTGTTGACTAATTTTCTTCTACTGGTTCAGTCTTGAAAGCTAGTATTGGATTCAGCTGAGGCATTTGTGGAGCTACCTATCTGCTCATTGATTCACACATTTATGGTGTATTCTTATCTGGAATAAGCACTACAGAAATACCTGTCCCCAGTTCTATGTTCCTCCTGGTACCACACACACAACTGTATGATGGTGACTACCAGAGGGATGAACTAAAAGAGAAATAGCTGTCTTTCCCCACTGTCTCAGCTGCTTAGCTGAGAAAGTACTGTAAAAACTAAGGTTTTTCCTCTTGTAAAACAGGTTTTATCTCTGCAGGGACAATTGTATTAAGTCAAAGTCAGACTGAGTTATTGTTATCTACTGCTAAAAATTCCTTTTGTCATCTTTCTTTCCTCATAGATTTTTAGTTATACCCCCTTTTGCCAGCAAGTTAAATGTGAACATGCATATCGGAGTAGCTCGTTTTCAGCTAGGGGATGCATGAAACCCATAGGTTGGTAGAAAAAGTCCCTCCCTATGCTGACTCTTTGAAGCCTTGGATGCAAGACTCAGCCTTTCAGGATGCCTTTAGCATCCAGTCACCAGCAATCAGCACGTGAGCTCTCCCTGAGAATTGGAAAGCTTACTTGAAGAGAAGACAGGTTTGAATCCTGTGACTTTCTAGAATAATCTCACAAGGGATTGATTTCTCAATCAAATAGAACAAAGATGATGATATAAATCAGCCAATAACAAATTTCCAGTCTGCAGGGTAATCTGCACAGAGTTTTTGGAGCCATTGTGGGAAGCAGGTGTGAAGATTTTAATCTGGGGTGGAAGTAGAGTGGGCAGAGCTTAGAAAATCAGAGAATCAGCCCTTGAAAATCCTTGGGAGCAGAAGTCATTAAATATAAGAGAGCCCATTATGTATAAACGACAAGCTCTTCATAGAAATCATAGAAGCACAAGGTTGGAAGGGACCTACAAGATAATCTAGTCCAACCATCCTCTTATCACCAGTACTACCCACTGAGCTACTAAATCATGTCTTGTCCAGACACTTCTTGAACACCGCCAGGGACGGTGACTCCACCACCTCCCTGGGCAGGCCATTCCAGTGCCTGACCACTCTTTGAGAGAAAAAGTTTTTCCTGACATCTAATCTAAATCTCCCCTGGCGCAACTTGTGGCCATTTCCTCAAGTCCTGTCATTAGTTATCTGGGAGAAGAGGCCGACCCCCTCCATTTTATCACTGGAGGCAATTAGTGTAAACCCAGTTTCACCACAAGCTCCTCTTCACTGGAGGCAACTACTGTGAACCAAATTTCATCAGGCATCTGTCCTGTTCCTGTTGCTGTAGGTGTGCTCAGATGCCCCTGCCCTGAGGACCTGGGCTAATGGGTCTGTGACCACAAAGCAGACAGCAGGCTGGGCTCTGATCTGTTGTCTGTGATGGCTGCTCAACTGTCTTTGAACCCTGCAGCAGCCTCTGCTTATGTGGACAGTGCATTTTTTCTTAGCTGTGATTATCGTATTAAACAGCAAAGTTTTCCCTGTTTTGATGTCCAGTCAGTTGATAGTTCCTTATGATGCAATTTCTCTAGAGTTTCCTGTCTTTTCCTGGAGTATTGTCAGAAATTATTTGTTGGTGGTTTTGACCCATTCCTTGTGGTGCTTGCTGACAGGTATTTCTTATTTTGGTTCTTGGATGAAGCATCCTGGAGCAGTGTCACATCTGCTGATTATCTTATCACCAGTGTAAGAACTGTCTTAGGTAAAACCAAGACCTTAAGGTATAATCTGTCTAACCCAATACTCTTTCCGACAGGTAGTTAGGCAGTGAAAAATAGAAAAAAACAGTAATTGCAGGGAGACCTTTCACATAAGGATCATCCCTTCCATTTTACAAACATGTTTTTGAGCTAGTGAGCACCTGATAGTCAAGATAAAGCAGCAGTACTGATTTATATGATGGCATCATGATATACTGTTAGGTTCCATGATCCTTCAATAAAAACTCCGAACATTCAGTTTTCTTCCTTTGATTGCAATTGTCATTGATATGACCTTTTGGTAAAACTGAGTATTAGAAAGTAAAACACATTCCTGAATTCTAATATCCAGCTCCAGGTCCACCACTCGTTATGCAAAATTGTTTTGTTTTTTCCTCATATGTGTTACCTAATATTTATCTGTAAGGAATTTCATCTGCCTTTTTATTCCCCAGTCACCCAGTGTTGTGAGGGTTTTTTTCTGCTACTCTGAAATTACTTCTCTTATTTACCTTCTTAAATAATTCAGTATCATCAACAAGCTTACTCACTTTGGTTTTTTCCCCACATACACAGACACTTTCCAGGTCTGCACAGAGCTTGAGGCTTTCCACCTATGCTGCCTCTATCCAATGGACTATCTTTATCCAGGTTTCCTTAACTCTGTTTTTAAGGTAGACATTGAGCATGCAGGCTTCTGCTCCCTGGGCTCTTCAAGAGTTTGTGTTACACTGGCCACTTCCAGTGTTCAGTTACTAAAGCAGTTTTTTGTTGAGTTGTTCCCAATATTGCTGTTTTTACATCTTTGGCCAGTAGTGCAATATCATAGAATCATCTAGGTTTAAAGGGACCTTTAAGATCATCGACTCCAACCATTACCCTAACATTGCTGAAACCACCACTAAGCCATGTCCCTATACTTTTAAATACCCCTCAGGATGGTGATTCAGCCATACCTCTGGGCTGCCTGTGTTTGACAACCCTTTCACACAGAATCATAGAATATCAGGGACTGGGAAATTTTTCCTAATATCCAATCTAAACCGCCCCTGGTGGAACTTGAGGCTATTTCTTCTTGTCCTGTCATTTGTTACATGGGAGAAAGGACTGACCCCACCTGTCTACAACCTCCTTTCAGGGAGTTGTAGAGAGCAATAAGGTCTCTCCACTTAGCCTCCTCCAGACTGAACAATCCCAACTTCCTCAGCTGCTCCAGAACCCTCACCAACCCTGTTGCCCTTCTCTGGACTCATTACAGAATCTCACTGTCTTTTTTGTAGTGAGGGGCCAAAACTGGACACAATACTCAAGATGAGGCCTCACCAGTGCTGATACAGGGGAACGATCGCTTCCCTAGTCCTGCTGGCCACATTATTCCTGATACAGGCCAGGATGCTGTTAGCTGCCTTGGCCACCTGGGCACGCTGCTGGCTCATATTGAGCCTGCAGCCTTCCTGGTGGAGATGTCAAGTTTATGGACTGGTAACTAAAAGTGGCACGCCCTGGCACACCTCTGAACTTCTTGAAAATTGGAGTTGCACTGATCACCTTTCATCCTGAAGAACTTGCTTGATTTCTGATGAGTGGTTATGTAGTATGACTGCTGATCCTGCTGCCTCTTCTTTAGTTTCCTCAAAGGTAGTTGAATATTGTCTGGGTCCCATAATTCTTGTTTGCTTACTTCATACACATATCCTAGAACTATTTTTACTGGCATTTCAATTTGAGATGGCTCCTCTGGCATGTTGCATGTGAAGAGGGGCTCCAGCCTGGGAACCCACCCACCCTTCTCACAAAACATTCATTTGTTTTTTGTACACAGGAGGACTTCATTCATTATGGCAAGAGTGGTTATTTTAAATGTTCATGCCCCAGCACTCCTCTGACTGCTATCTACATTTGCATTTATTTATTTTTTTAACAAAAATGAATCCTTCAGCAGAACTTTGGTGATTTTTTTTGGCTGTTTCCTTGGTACCTTTATCCTCCTGAATACATTGATGTTTTTCAGCTCTCTGTTTGCTTTTTAGTGAAGCTTTTTTTGAGTTCTGTCCTCAAAGATAATTCAAGCAGCACTGGCACAAAGAGCTGTGACCTTTACTTTTGCTTATTATAGCCCATTATAATAATATTCAACACTAAGTTCTGAGTGGTTTGTTAAATAACTTAGTTATATCATTTTTCAAAGGAGAATAACATATTTTACTTTCCCATGAGTATAATGAGATTATTGTGCTACATTAATGTCTAGATTTTGAGGGGGAAGATATGATCCAGCTAAAGTGTTATCAGACACTTTGCTTTTGAGGTTACCGTTATTCCCTGTCCGTTCTACCTGTGATCCACTTTCAGGGACTCCTTTGACATCTCTCCAGGGTTCATGCAGATAATTAAGCAGCTGAATAGGAGGTTGCTATTTAAGTCTATTTGAAATTCTGAGTCTGGGGGTTTCTCTATGTGTTTAATTAATCAAAATAACCTAAGGAATACAGTTGTGTGATTGCCATGGAAATGCAGTGCATGTGGGATCTTCAGCTTCCTCATCTTAGTTTGATTTGCTTGTGTGGGTGCTTGTGATGGCACAGGTGTTGGAGTAGCTGATAGGGCAGGAGAAGGCTCAAGGAACAAATGGTGTTTTGCAGTACTTGGTGCACTATGTCTGCTCACTATACTTGTTCAGTTGTGTAGGGAACAAAAGCAAAGGTAGTAGTATAGCTAACACTAAATAAAAGAGAAAATATGACTGACCCACTTGTCATGTGGTGTCAATTTCTTAGTCCTCTTACCTCAGTAGTTTTGGTAAAACCAATTTTTGATTAAGAGGTTTGTCTGCATGGGTCTGTTTCACATAAGCTTCATGAAAGCAGGCTGAATTTATTTGCTTTTGGAGACTCAGAGTTGGGATTCGTTTTGTGTGCACCCAAAATTGTAAATTTATTAGGTGTTTAGGTGTAAGCTTCATGTTGTCTGACTTAAGGAGCATCAGTGTTTGCTCTGCAGTATTTGGACTTCAGTGGCACAGCACATGCACTGGCATTGTACATGATCAGCTCCGCTTTTCAGAAGGTGTGATGCATATGTTCATTGCCAACTGCTCAGGACTGCAGAAGTTGTGATGAGGACTTTTTGACTCTGGTCATAAAGCCCCATTCTTGCTGCGTCTTCCCAAAATATTGCTTGCAAGATATTCCTGATGGTACCTACTCAGCCACTGTCCACCCTGTACCTCTCTGACCATCCTCCCAAGTTGGTCAATGTTGTGGATCCCACACCCCTGCTCACCAGTTTACAGATAGGTGGATGTAGAACCTGTGGATGATGCAGGTACCTCTATTGTATTTCAGCTCCTAAACACATCTTTCTTAAACCTCCTAAAAGAGCTCTTTAGGAAACTTTGCTCCAAGTCTCAATTTTTCCAGCCTATATTTTAAGAAAATGGAGAATGGTAGGGTTATTTCTTATTATTTGTTTATCCACTTAATTACTGGTTATCAGTCATAGTGACCAGGTTGACGTAAACCAAGCATAAAAATAAAACAGCTTCAGAAAGTTCAATAGGATTGATATTTCAAAATTAAATACTTATTATTAATTTATTTATTATTTATTACATTTAAAAACTGAATTTTGCTATGTCATTCAGACCTCACATGTCTTGCATGCTCTCAGTGCTGGCTCCAGAGGTGCCATGAGACCAGGGTCAAGCAAGCCAGTCCTGCACTTGTGTGCCTGAGGTTGGCTTAACTTCATTTATTAGATTGTGTTTCAAGTATCAGCAAGAAATGCATCCTGCTGCAATGCTTATTCTGGGGAGGGGTCTGGAGCACAAGTCTTACAAGGAGCAGCTGAGGGAGCTGGAGTTGTTCAGCCAGGAGAAACGGAAGCTGAGGGGAGACCTTATTGCTCTCACGAGTCTACAGGCGATAGGACAAGAGGAAACAGTATCAAGTTGCACCAAGGGAAGTTTAGATTGGATATTAGGTTAAAATTTTTACACTGAAGTGGTTATTAAGCATTGGAACAGGCTGTTCAGGGAAATGGTCGAGTCGCCATCCCAGGAGGTATTTAAAAGATGGGTAGACGTAGTGCTTAGCAATATGGTTTAGTGATGACTTGTGTCAGTGTTAGGTTGATGGTTGGACTAGATGATCTGAAAGATCCCTTTCAACATAGGCAATTGTATGATTCCCTGTTCAATTAAACAAAATCACTAGATTTTTATAAAGCATAGGACCTAGCTTGACCTCAGAGTAGATTTGAAATTGTCTCTCACTGAGAGTTGTGTTAAAATAAAATGGGTTCTTTACATACTAGAAAGAAAAAAATCTCCTGTTCATTTGTTCTCTCCTGGTGAGACAACTGAGATGTCTTAAAGGTTAAGTTTTGCCACACCTGGAATGTCTGCAGAATCAAAAGCGATGTGCTCCTTAACTTTTCTATGGTGCACGCAACTCAAACTTGTGGCCCCAGCTGCTCTTTTGAACACCAAGTGCTGTCTTGTTGCACATGCAGGAGAAGAGTTGCACATGGATGGCAGTGGTTGCCATGATTTTCAAGCATGGTGCTGCGGTCATTATATACAGGGCATCTCTGCATCACTGGAGTGCCATGGGGGAATAAGTCCTGCCCTGGACAGCCTAGGCAGACAGCTGGCCTTGCTTCGCAATTGGATTAGACTTTTGATAGCTTTGCTTCTCCATCAGTAGGTCTGAAGCCTTAGTTCAGAGGTGTCACACAATTTACCATCTGAGCAAAATGATCCATCCATGTCCTCTCTTGAGTCCTGTGGTTCAGCATTTCTGGGCACTGTTAGTAGCAATAGACACATAGAGTGGGCAGGCAGCTGAAGCACAGCCAAATTTATGCTGAAAGACTCTGATAGTTTTCGTCTTCTGTGGAGGATGCTGAGAATAGGGCTTCACTTTGTGAGCACCAGTGCTGCTGCCTGTGCTAGTCCTGCCATGCCTTAGCATTGTCTGTAAGAAGGAGGAAATAGATTGGTAGTTTTCAATGAAATGTAGGCAAGGCATCCTTCCATCTCATATCGCTGCTCTGACTTAACTCCATTTTTATGAGGGAAAGTGAAAAATACGCATTGTAAGCGCTTCTAAATAAACATGACCTCTCTGAAAAAGACTGCAGTCCAGAATTGTTAAATTGTTAGCTCAATTCTGTGTTTTCAAAGATGACCATGATTCATAGTTTCACATTTGTTTTGAAATGAGATAAGCAACGTGCACCTACATTTATACAACAGCAGAGTGAAAGGGAATTCTTTGGAGAGTTATAACTGTCAAAACCTCACAGTATCTGCTCTTTCCTGCACTTGGCTCATCCTGCTACTAAGTGAGGTCTGAGAGGAGCGCTTTCTTGTGCCAGGAGCAGAGCAACTTTTTTCCTGCTTCATAATTATTTGCAGGTTAATAATTAGTTCATTGGTTTTCCCTATAAGCAAGACCAGATCCTCCTGAGATGGATGTGACAAGGTGCTCATGTTACTATCCCCATGGACCCTGACCACAAACCTCTCTGAATCTCCTCCACTGAGGAGGCTGGTTTCTCACAGCTTCAGCCATGCACACTTGCCCTGCTAGCAAGGACAGAAGGAGTGATCACTTTAGCCAGGATGAGAATGAGATGTTGTGGTGCAACCCCACCCCACATTAGGCCACCTAGTACATGGCACAATTTCCCCCTGCCTGGGCCACGTAGCAGCCTCACCTAAGTCAGGCATGAATTGTGAAAGGCAACAGACCAGAACACGATGGCAACCCCTTAAGGCATCTGGTTTCCATGTCACCTATTGCTTGGAAACGGAAATGGTAATCAGTCACCCCCTGACAGGTACCTGACAGTACCTGGATTGTGGCCCAAAGGAGGTGGCACCAGAACTTCAATATCTAGCAAGTTCTTGGCCTGTGCATCTGGTGGAAAGTAGCAGGATATCCCATCGTTGGGCAAGAAAAACACCTGATGAAAGTCAATTATCCCAGGCCCTACAAATGGTGATTCGAGCAAGATCCTTTGAACTCTCCTGGATTGCAGCAGGCTGTGACCAGAATCTCCCTTGAGTTAGGAGCTGCTCAGGCAGACACCTTGAGGCTTAAAGGACCATGGTGAGTCAACCCTCTCAAGGCTCAATTATCACCTATTGAGGAACGCTGATGCATTGCGAGTATTTAAACTTGAGAAGAGGGAAATTTTAACTATAAGCTAGTCTCTCTCATCCACCTCTCTATCTATCTATCTATGTGTCTGAATGTATGCATTAGCCTTCATGAATGTGGGTGTCTATATATGTTACTGGATCCAAATATTCCTCTCTGTGTATAGTCAAAAACGGCACCCATCAGCCCTCTGGAGTTGCAAAGGGACTTTGGTCCTAGCAGTTACAGACTTCAGTGGTGTGTGTGTCTCGTTGAACAGTGTGTGTTTGTATGTTTTATGTTTAAAAATATGTGCATACATGTCTTTTGATTTAGGATGCTCTCTAGTAAGGTAGTGTGAATCTTGTATTTCTTGAATCTGCAACTAAGTTACTGTTTTAATTATAACATATTCTAATGAATCACCTTGTAAATCCTTAAATTGGTTAGTGATTAAGTGCTGCTAAAATTAAACCTTTTGATCTACCTCCAACAATTAATAAATCTTAAATTGTTGCTAAATCATAACTGTGTCAAATATTTTAATCTGCAATGGATGTGCATGGAGATATCTCAGAGTTGGTGAAAAATCTACAGGAGCATAGCCTTGGAATAAAACATCTACTTGTAAGACTGCTTAGCCATGTGATTTTAGTAGCTCTACTGTATCGCTTACTCCTGGTTTTTATTTTTACTGGAGAGTTAGTATTTACTATTGCCATTAAACATCACTGTTTCTTTCAGGTATCAGCAATGCAGAAGCCCGTCAACCAGGAAAAGCACCGAACTTCAGTGTGAACTGGACAGTAGGAGACACTGCTCTTGAAGTTATTAATGCTACAACCGGCAAAGATGAAATGGGTCGTGCATCTCGCCTTTGTAAGCATGCCTTTTACAGCCGCTGGATGCGTATTTATGCAAAGGTATATCTTCCAGAGTGCTAGCTTTTCCACTTCTTAATTCTAAATGAAGTATCTTTGTGTGCTGCTTTCTTTATTCAGAAGGCCCCTTCCAAGCCTGTTGTAAGCTGAGCCTGATGTTAACTACTGCTCCATGTAGTAATGGAAAAGAGCTATGCATTTGTTTAGCTTATTCTTTAATTTGATAATGACTAGTCCAAAATGTATGCTAGGATCTAATAATCCTTGGTTTCTAGCTGCGTAAACAAAGGATGCTATCTCCTTTGAGGTTGCCAGATTTTAATTTATTTGGAAGGATAATCCCAATTTCACTGCAGTTGAACCTACTGAGGTTTCACTCTGTTCCTCTCGGAAAGAAAAAAGAAAAGCTACAAGAAAGTATCTGTTAGTGGTTTTCTAGTGTCTAGATTTCTTCCATCAAGGAAGTTGGTAATACAAAGCAAAAGGCAGGCTAGCTGGAGTGTGCCTCTGCCAGGATGCAGCACTGCAGAAGGGTTCGTTTTGCCAGAGGCAGATGGGTCAGCTGATTGTAGTGAAGCTGGGTAGGGAGCTGTGATGGCCAGAAGGAGCAGTACTGTGTACTCATCTGCCTTTGGCTCAACATTTGGTTTAGTAGTTAATTATGTTATTTTAGCAATAGTTTTTTTGATAACTCAGTAACTCAAACCAGTTGGTTTAATAGTTTCTTGTCTCTCTTCTTTTCTTGTCTTTAATCCACACAGCTTTCCTCCAGCTTGCGCTCAAAGATCCTCAAGCCTAATCTGTACCATGAAACCAAGCAAGGAGCCACTGAGTATCAAGCTGCCAAAGAATGTTTGTTTAAAGCATTCCTGAAGGCAGGACTTGGAGCTTGGGTGGAGAAGCCCATAGAACAGGATCAGTTTTCTCTCACAGTCTAATTCACAGACTACACATCACTTTGTAAATGGGGTTGTTCTGGAAATTCCTGGTATCCAGCGTTGCTTTCTGGCATCTTCACAGCTGTCAAAACATCTTTTTACTTTTTGAAGTTGGGCTATTTCCCCTCTGTTGTGATTTTTGTTTTTCTTTCTTTTGAAACTTCATAATAACTGTTTCTGTTTTGCCTAAGTACTGAAACTCAATGGTGATATGACAAATAATTGTATATTTTGTTATGGGAAGGTAATTTCTGGTCTATTTCTAGAAATACTTTTACTGTAGAAAACTTGCAGTAAGGCTGTCCTTACATTATACAATGACTCATTTTTTCTGGGTTAAGACAATTTTATTTCAATGTCATCAAGTTCATGAAGAAATTAAAGTTTCTCTGAGTTTTACACCACACTTTTAGGAAGTAGCATAATATTTTTGAAAGAAAATAAGTGACAAAGTTGATTCTACTCCTCTGTTAACTTGTTTTTGAACTGCATAGATTTCTAGCATATAGACAGAATGTCTATATATATGGACAGGCTACATATAGAGCCAGAATGAAGTCTGGACAGCTTGTTTTCCCCCACTTCCTTGCTCTTTAAAACCAGAAAACTCTTTTAAACCATGCTGAAAATTTCATGTCTTTGATGTATGTATTTATTAGCCTGTGATCCAGTTTTTAACATGCAGCTTTTTATTCTGTTTTTAAAAATACATTTACCTCCCGTATACACACATTGTGAAGTCTTTGGGTTTTTTACCATTGTAAACTGGAAACAGAAAAATTAATTATTTATAAGTTAGTCTATAACATGCAGGAACCTTTTTTAGAAGTAGGTGAATTGTATATTCCGAGAACTCATCACAATATAATTGCAACAGTAACAGTAATATGACTGTTAAAAAAAAAAAATTGCTCATTTTAAGGACAATAAGTCTGAATTGCTAAAAACCATAACTTGCTGGGTATTAATTGCTCTCCTCTCGAAGAAATGAAAAGCTCTTGTACAGACAAAAAGTTGTTAAAATTTCCTTCCTGTGAGTTACATCTGCTCTCACCCAAGTTGTTATGTCTCTGAAATTTCATTGCCTTTTGGCTTTACATGCGTGATGGTCTTCATGAAGCTAATTAAGTTGCTCTCAACTGTGCTTTCATCTGCTTTGACGATTACTTAGAACAGTGGTTTTCCTAAAGGGGTTGACACTTCTGCTTAATGTAAAACTTTAAGATAGAAAGGAAATATTATGAGATCAGTTTGATTAACTAGCATGTAGAAGGCACTTTTAAAACCACTTTTTAGGAAGTAACATTTAGGAGCAGATGAGACAATGTCTAGTATTGCTTCTCTGCCAACGTGACATGTGTCCAAACACATCTCTTGGCTCTTGCCCATCCAGGTATCACCTGTGCTTTCTGAAGAGCATTTCGGAGATCCTCTGTGTTCCCTTTGCAAATGATGAAGGTGGTGTTTTGTGACATGGGAGTTTTCCTGACAAATCTAAATTGGTGCACCATTGCTCCAGCTGTTGGTTCCTGTCCCTCAGCTTCACCGCCCCTTGCCTGTGCTGTACAGAACGTCAGATCAGAGAGCTGGTCCGTGCTTTGAAGTCAAGTCAAGGTTTACTTTTAGACCCACATTGGGTCACAGATCTATTTTACAGTTGTGATGGCACATCTGTGGAGGCAGTGGAGTGCAGCATAGAAGCCCCTTCAGCCAGCTTCATGGCCAAAGCCTGTATGTCATGAAGCTGTGACTGGAGTTACCATACCTCAGCACCAGCATCTTTGAGGGAGGTGAGCAAACACTGAGGGTGTTTGAGACTTTGATGTAAAACCATTTCTGGCCAATCATGAATGCCAAGAAGTGCTGCTTCATTATGGCTCAAGTAGGAACCTGTTTTCAACTTCAAAAAATGATCGAGCCTGTGAAAATCACTTGTGCATTAGTTGCAAACCTCTGGGTTAGTGTCTTGGAAGTAGTGCATTGAGGTACAAACAATGCATTTTTGGCAGTATTTATGGCAGCATTTTGACAAGTACTGCTGTGAAAAGGTGGGCAATTCTGCAGCCCAGTTGATCCCCTCAGAAAAGATTCTTCCAGAGTTCCTGCCTTTTTGAGATGCCAGAGGAACAAATGTTGCAAGCTGCAATAGACAGGCTGTGTTAATTCAGCTTTGTTGGTGACTTAAGCCATCCTGTCTGTTTCTCATTAAAACCAAGAGCATTCCCATGACCTCTGCCAGCCCAACAAGGCTTTTGCGGTCATCATCTGACTGAGGCTTAGACTGACCTATTCTAAAACTAAAAGGAATTTAATTTTATGTGGTCAGATTTTGCAAACAGACAGGCATTTGCCTTGGAGATCAACCTTGTCTTATTCACGTTGCAGAAGTTCAGCTATGGCTGGGGTTGAGTATGTGTGTACTTTTCTGCAGGATCAAGGGAAATGCTGGTTGCATTGTGTACATCTTCTTGAGATCATTACTGCTGTTAGATGAAATGCACATTTTTAAGTGGCTCAGTCTATTGATAAATGAAATCTGCTGAGAATTTACAGCAAGTTTTTTTTATCCACCTTTCTGAAGTGCTCATTCAAAAGGTGGTGTCTCTCTGTTTTCTGACAACTAGGTAGGTGTTAGCTCAAACTAGGTTTTTTTTAGGAAGTCAGAAATATGATCAATACATTTAAGTATTATTATAGACGTATTTTTTTAAGATGTTCAAATGAAGAATTAAAATTAAACTGTAAAGGAAATATGTTCCATGCCAAAACCTTTTGATGGAGGGATGGTGTCAGGTTACTTATGAGGAATAAGATTTCTTATTTTTAATTCCAGGATTTTAAAAAGCAAAAAGTTTTCCAGGTTGTATACAATTCATATCTGTCCTCTGGGAGTCAGTAAAATACTGCGTGGCTTCCTTCACTTGCTTGTTCCTTTTTGTGCAGTTAATACATGGAAAGAAGTTGGGAGGCAGAGCTGTGATTGCTGATGCTCCCATATTCCTCACAAATCACTGTCACTGAGTAAGAATGGATAGTGATGTGTATAATTTTGAGTGACTGCAAAAGGTGAGACAACTCAGCTGGACGTTGGGGCTGACCTTTCTGTTGGGAGCTGAGAGTCTCCCAGGCAGGTTGGGGAGCTGAGCAGTCCTGTCTGAAAAGTGTAGGCTGGGTGAATGGGAGCTGGCCTGCACAGGGACTTGCAATGCTGCTCTGGGAACTGCTTCAGTTCTTTTAATTATTTGGTTTTTCCATATTTTTGATTGAATATGAGTGTTTGTCTCAGGATCTTCAAAGGATTTAAAGAATAACAACCTTAATACTTAATACTTGAAATCTAATTTAAAGTGTTTTTCTCCAGATGAGAGTCTAAGTAGAATAAAGTTTGTAGGTTAGTAAAATAGATAATTTTAAAAGCAGATGCTTGAAATATAATGTTCTGCAGGATAGTTCTAAGAAAATTTGGGCCTAGAGGTTAACACTTGAAAACTGGTTACGGCTGTACTCAGGAACTGGTAATAACTATAGATTGTTTTTTACTGCTTTTATGTGAACTATACCGTGTGTAGGAGTTTGTTAGCAACTGGTCTCCCCCTGTGTCGTGGATGTCCATGTAGCTCTCATGCTTGCTGTGCCTGCTTCCCCTTCGTAGCTAGTGATGGTAAACGTGACTCTGCATACTTAGTAGCACATAGCAGTAGGGTTTCTGTACAGGTGGTGATTTTGATCTCATCTTCAAGAAATCTTTTCATGACTAGTTACTGCATAGGAAACTCAGGAGGAGTAGATTTTTGCGTGCTCTTATTCTGTACATCCTCTAAATCTAAAACAACTTGCAGCTAAAAGTCTAAGGATCTCAGAGCCAGTGTTGCATTTCATCAGTCCAGTTCTGTGGTACCTTGAGTGCCATCTACCCAAGGGAAAAAAACAAATTTCATCCTGCTCTCTCAGTGAAAACATGCATGAAATAAAGCTGTTGGTTCAGAGTGCTTGGTAGCACGAAACAGAACGTGTCTCATGGAAGAGTAGTGCTGCCTTTTGAAGCCAAGCTGTTTCTTTAAAAAAATACGACCAACCAGGATTTGAGAATCAATTTTAAGAATTGCTCAGTCATGGTCACCACATAATTGAGATTTCTTTTAAAAAGTATCAATGGTTTTCTAAATAGTTAAAATTGTTATTGCCATTTCCTAAATTAAGCTTCAATGCTTGGAAGAATCACAGTTGCAGAGAAGTCGCACTTTGAATTCTGTGCATTTTTGTCATCGTAAACTGCCCACTCTGAAAATTATCCCAAAGTTGACTGAAAAGGAAGAAGAACTGCAATTCAGGTATACAGAACAAAAATGTCTACTGTTATTTAAAACCTAAATCCCCACAGAAATAAAACGTATAAAATACAATTATCTTGTCTCAGAATTGCCATGTGGTTTTTATTTTTATTTTTTCTAATACCAAGTGATTTCAATTGAGTTTAAAAGATTGCGTCTTCCCTTGGCATGCTCCTATTTGGAGAGGAGTTGACATTTATCCCAGGGTTACCTATAGCTAACAGAGTCAGAGGTTTTGACAGGGACATAAGGTAGATTTTGGAAGGGACCCCAGATTTGTTGTGGTGGGGCTGGGAGGGGGCTGGTGCAGGGGGAGGTCTCCACTGCACCGCCAGTATGGTGGCCTGGGTTTGGTCTCTGTCCTGCTGGTGGCTCAGTGGAGGCCACTGTTCATTCAGTCTGATGTGCTACGGCTGTTGCTGAATCAGCATCTGACTGAAGCAGGAGGAGGAAACAGGAATTGAAATGCTTTCTTTCTCTGGTTCCTAAAGCAGAAAATATGGCATAGGATAGGATTTCTGCTCCCTCCTGCTCTCTCTGGAGTGGCCTTTGGGCAGGAGATGGAGAGCATGGGCCAAATAAGTTGCCCACTTGGCAGCAAGAGCTTCCCAGCCACCATCTTTCCAGATGTGTCCCACCACAGGCAGGCCCCAGCTGCTTGTAAATCTGAGGCTTTTAGGGTGCATTGGCCTTGCTGCTCTTCCTTTATGGAAACAACTGATCCAGAGTATTGGCACCAATTTTAGATTGACCTCCAAGGAAAAGTTTTGGTGGGTCTGTGGCAGGCAGCTTGGATGTTTACAACCACAGGATGTGTGGTGTTGCATCACTAGGCAGATACACTCAGGTGGATAAAACTGTGGTCCAGTTTTTCCCTAAGTAGATCTGCCAGCATCACGTACCTAAGCTGTTACAGTGCTTCTGGTACAACTTCTTCTTCCACTGATTCTGTTGAGCTGGTTGTGGTAGGAACAATACAAGTTGATGGGGGCTGCAAAGAAATGAGCTGTAGTTGAAGTCCTGAATCTGTCAGAGCTAGTGAAGAGCAGATAGAATCTGAGTTGCTCCTTGGATCATGTCAATACACAGTGTTTTTCAGAAGGTCTGTCCCATTGACTGCTAAAAAACGGGCTGTTAATTGTGCCAACATCATTTGCATGTGCAGGAATGAGTTTTGTGGGTAGCTATGCTTTGTTTTCTTCAATAATTTCAGAAAAGAGGAATTAAGAGCTGTGTTTTCTATCAGTACTGAGGGCATCCAGCCTCAGCAGGTATAATGATTTAAATAATTAATGTTCTCTGGTGGGAAAGTTCAAGGCCGCTGCAGTATTTTTTATGTTTTTAATATCTTCATCGTTATCATACCAGTATCTTTTGTTGCAATTCGGCTGAGGCACCTTTTAACAAATTCAAGATCAAATGTGCATGTGACTATAGATTTATACATATATATATATAGCTGTATATTATTTGCATTAAGCAGTTATTCTTCCCCAATCTTTCTGTGTGATAGTGTGAATACATCTACCTGGTGTAAGGATATTAAAGAACACTCTCAGATACTGTCCTTAACACTTATTTTCTCCATTCAAAATCACAATTTTTAAGACAAAAACCCTGTTTTACCTCTGGTTTGTTGCTTTTCTTACAGCACAGTTGTTCCTATCCCAGTGTCACCACTGAAGCACAATCCATCAGTTGACTCTTCTAAGTAATGACTGTTTTGCATACTACCTTGCTTTGTTTAATTAATGTTTGTACAGAGATTTGAAAATATAAAGAGCGATATCATTGCTAAGTTTCATCATTGCTTTTGTATATTGTTTTCAGTAGTGGCACCAAAAAAAACCCGTTACATGTCACAAAATACTGTGCATGTCCTTAAAATGGTGGTTTTGGTTACATCCTGAAGAGCTGGTGAGGGTGTATTTCTGAAGCTGCTAACTTTATCTCTGAAATTGCAGGTTTTCAAAGAGGAAGGGAGGGAGGGATTACATACTTAGGAACCCACGATACTGCCTCAAAGAGGAAGTGGAAGTGCCCAGGGTGTGTGGATACCTGGAGCTGGAAATGGGAAGATCTAGAGGTGGGAGCTGATTGTGGGACACAGACCCGCTGCCTGGGTGTAGTGAGGAGGATGATGTGAGGTGGTGTTGCTGGCCAGAGTGCAGGAGAGAGGAGGGCGAAAAAATACGTGACCAGTCTGCAGCTCCTGTGTTAGACATGTGACCTGTGGCTGGGTGCAGGGAGGACTGTACATCTGCTGCTGCTTTTAGAAAATGGTGGTTTGCAGTTGTTTGCCCAAATCCCAAGTGGATGTGTCCCTGACTTCTAGGGACTTGTATGTGGTTTGCCAGGGTTTTCATCTGAGTGTGCATACTTCATTGGGTTTGGATCCTGTATGTGCTCACAGCTTTGAGCCTTACTGCTGGATGAGCCCGTGGGGTGCCAGCATTGCCACCACATGGGGTGGGAACCCAGCTCCCCAGTGCTGGGGACAGCAAAAGCCCAACTGCCTGGTGTTCAGCCTTAGTTAGCATCTGTCTTGGCACAGCAGAAGAGCCTAATCCCAAATGTGCTGCTTTTGCATTCTACTCAAGGGACATCTCTGCAGCAGCATCCAGAAACTGCTGTCAGAGCCCTGGAACATTTCCTTGGCTAACATGCCCCAGTGAAAGCTCTTGGCATCCACTCAGTTGACCAGCCACATAAATGTCCTCTCAGATCAGGGTCTGCAGTGATGGCTGGGGCAGGGCAGGGAACTCCTAAACCCTCTGCTTGGCCTCTAGAAGCAAATGCAGAGCTCATGGACCTATGTGAACCTCATGAAATACAAAACTGGGCCAAGTGCAAGGTCCTACACCAGGCTTGTGGCAATCCCAGGCACAAATACGGATTAAGCAGAGAATGGATTGAGAGCAGCCCTGAGGAGAAGAACTTGGGAGTGTTGGTGGATGAGAAGCTAAATGTGAGCCAGCAATGTGCGCTGGTAGCCCAGAAAAGCCAGCTGCATCCTGGGCTGCATCAACTGTGGCCAGCAGGGCGATTCTCCCCCTCTGCTGTGGTGAGACTCCATGTGGAGTACTGCATTCAGTTCTGGAGTCCTCAGCACAGGAAGGACATGTACCTGTTGAAACAGGTACAGAGGGAGTTCCACGAAAATGATCTGAAAGGGATGGAGCCCCTTTCCTGCGAAGATAGGCTGAGAGAGTTGGGGTGGTTCAGCCTGGAGAAGAGAAGGCCCTGGAAAGACTTCTTATAGCAGCCTGCAGAAAGTTGGAAAAGGGACTTTTTACAAGGACATGTAGTGATAGGATGAGGACTAATGACTTCAAACTGAAAGAGGGTAGATTTAGATATCAGGAAGAAATTCTTTACCATGAGGCACTGGAACAGGTTGCCCAGAGAAGTTGTGATGTCCCATCCCTGGAAGTGTTTAAGGCCAGGCTGGATGCGGCTTTGAGCAACCTGGTCTAGTGGGAGGTGTCCCTGCCCGTGGTATGGGAGTTGAAACTAGATGATCTTTCAGGTCCCTTCCAACCTAAACCATCCTATGATTCTCCCTGCACACCTTTCCATGCACAAACCAGCATGAGTTTTGACAATGGAGCCTACTGCCATCTGGGCACTGTTTATCTGACCCTGCTTGGGGGAAATTAATTCTAAAATGGAGATAGGTCAGTATCAGTTCAGCTATACAATCAGCGTGTTGTGGAACTGATGTGAATGGTGGCCTTCAGGCTGATATTTGTTCTTGCCTGGCTTATCAGCTCAACTGCTGGTTGGGAGAAGGAACAAGATGGGAGATCCCTGCATGGATGATGCATCATTTTTTTAAAGATCCCTTATAAGCTCTGTGATCTTCCTTATGAACAGCAGGGAAAGCAAAGACCAATCACGTACAAAAGAAAATTCCATCATCATGAAAATGGTTTCTGAGATGATGGCTTGATGGGTACTGTCACCAACCACGTGCTATCACCACAAATCGGGCTATGCTGGATAGTGGGAACTGGTTGGAGGGGGGAAACAATGTGACTGGCAGAGGCACAACACAACTCACCCACTCTGCTCCCAGCAATTTGCTCCAAGGCACGGCTTGTTTCTGTTTCACCAAGAAAGGCAACAGCTTTGTGGATGAAGGACATGAATTTTGAGCACATTTGCACATTTTCGGCATTTGGGCTGCTGTGTAACAAGAGACCGGCAGATGAGGCCAGTGAGCAGAGAGCAATTCCTTCTCCTAGTGTCTGCTTCAGTCCCCTCCACCCTTCCTGATTAGCCAGTGGCACTACTGTCACAGCTAAAATGCTTTTCCCCGCAGCCTGGTGGCGCTGGGTGACATTGTCACCTGCTGGGAACTATTGCACCAGACTCGACAGCAGGTACTTAGAGAAGAGTAGCTGTGGCGTATAAAGGCATGGACCTGGGAGCTCGTGAGCAAGTGAGATCGTTTATTATTACACCACCACCGTCTTTTATATTCAGTACTTTTCCATCAACTTACTACTTTTCCACTATTTGTGAAAGCCACAGCTGCATATCACACAAGGCAGTAAATGTTGCAAGTTCAGCCTAGCACTTAACACACCAAATTTCTGCTTTAAACTTTTTTTGATATGAATATCTTGCTTCCTTGTTCTCCTTGCATGTATGCCTTGAAAACTTGGCCTTTTCATCTTGTCTGCTACATCTCTTCCCTCCTTGTTTTATAAGCCTACTGAGTGAGCAAAGCAGCGTTTGCATGCTGAATAGTTGATTGCAACACAGAGCACATTATGCTGATTAAACAGGGTACACACCAGGCTATGCAGACACAGATTACAGACGAAGTAATACTATACATTACTAACTTTTGCTGCCACAACCACCCCCAGTTCCATCCTGCGTACACATTTCATCTGTCGTCTACCTGTAGCTGTTTGGTTAAGTGTTACTGTTCATCAAGCTGAGTGTGGATAGATTTAGAGTGATTATTCAAATTCATACAACACATTCCAACAAACTCTTGACATCCATGGCCATGTGCCAGGAGGAGAAAATCAATTGCAGCTTGATTTTGAAGGGTGGTGTGGTGGATTGAATCTATGTCACTCAATAATCCTGAGATGACAACACTCGTTGCATTTTTGTGTTTTGCAAGCCAACAACCAAGTTTGTTTAGGGTGGCTAAGGCTTGTGCGCTAGCTACTCTGGGAGAGAGAGCAGAGGCGGCAATAATTTTGCCTGGGCTCCTTATTTCTTCCTCGCCTTGCTCTTTTTTTTGGGGGGGAAGGTCTGGAACCATGACATTGTCCATGACAACCTTTGAAACATGTCCAACCATCTTTCTTGCAGTATCTTCAGTGGTGATTTTAATGTGTAGGTTAACAAAATAGGCTACTGTATACACCTCCAACACCCACAGCATACTTCACAGGAATACCTTGAAACACAGGGAGACCATTGCTGTCCTGGGCTCTGTTCATGTAAAAGGACAGGTCCCCATAATTTTTTACTGCTACCATTATGGTGTGGCTTCTTAAAATATCAGAGCCTTCTGGGACCAAAGATACAGCCTTGCAATCACCTTTGCAAAGGAAAATGAGAGGTGCTTGTTCTAGTCAGTCTCCTTTGGGGGTGATTGTGTTGATGTACTGGTGGTTTACTGGCACATAGACTAAGACGTAAAAGACATCTGGCATGGCATACCAAACGTCACTGTCACAATCTTCTGTTTATTCCTTCTGGTTAGGACACAGTGGAATAAAGGAACCACAAAGTACCTGACAGGCTGGTGCTCTAAAAGATCCATGCAGAGGTAGAAGTTAAGCCTTCCAGGCTTTCCCTGCCACAAAGGGAAATTTCTTAGCAGTAACTCTCAGAGAGGCTCCCAAAATATGTGCCAGATTCCCCACTGCAGAAAAAGTAATCCATTTTGGTCTTTGTTATTCTAATGACAGGGCCAGAGACGGGGCTCACTGGCAGACAACTGACACATGAAACATTGCTTGTGAAGGTTAATAAGGTGTTTCATATGTGTCGTGGTTTAGCCTCAGATGGCAACAAAGAACCATGGGGCAGCTGCTCTCTCTTGAGCCCCTCCACAGCCGGGAGGAGAAAATCGGAAGAAAAAGGCAAAATTTGTGGGTTGGGACAAAGGCAGTTTAACAGAACAACAAAACAGTAACACGGATAGAGGAGTATAAAAACATGATTATGATACTGAATGCTCAAGGACTGCACCCTGGACAGTCCTGGACATGACCATGGGCCACCACCATCCACTTCCTGTCCCCATCCCTCCTGGAACCAGTACATTATCCACCCCTTATTCCATACCATCTACCCCATGCCCAGATCTTACAGTTCCCGNATGTCAATCTTGATGAAGTTGCTGAGTGCCCACTGTTGAGGACAGGTCTCTTCCCTTCACTGCTACACTTCACTTGATTCTTCATCAGAGTCCATCTCTGTTGAAATCACCCATTAGTTTGGGTGTTTCTTACTAAAATACAACCAATAGCAGTTGTAGAAATGAGAATGTACAGTGCCAACAATTATGATCATACCATTTCATTCATTGGCTATTCTCACCCAAAATCAGATCCGCGTGAGGGACACATCGCACCTCCTCATCCTTCCGCATCACCCACCAAGTGCACCCAGGTCCTTGAGCAAAGGCAATCCCACGGATGGGTTTGCCTTTGTCTGAGGCAGGAAGAACCCAGTCAGTCTTCCCTAACACATTCTTTATGTGCACCACGGGAACTTTATCACCCTCCACTCTATATGGAAGTTTTGATTGGGCAGGGCTGGCTCGGTTGGTAGATCCTCTGGTGTTAACTAGCCAGGTAGCCTTTGCTAAATGTGTATCCTAACATTTTAAAGTCCCACCACCCATTGCTCTCAGTGTAGTTTTTAACAGGGCATTGTACCGTTTTATCTTCCCACAGGCTGGTGCATGACAGGGAATGTGATAGACACATTCAATACCATGCTCTTTGACCCAGGTGTCAATGAGGCTGTTTTGGAAATGAGTTCCGTTGTCTGACTCAATTCTCTCTGGGGTGCCATGACACCACATAACTTGTATTTCAAGGCCCAGGATGGTTTTCCAGGCAGTGGCATAAGGCATAGGGTACGTTTCCAGCCATCCAGTGGTTGTATCCACCATTGTGAGCACGTTCGCTTGCCTTGACAGTTTTGTGGGAGCACGATATAATCGATCTGCCAGGCCTCCCCATATTTACATTTCAGCCATCATCCTCCATACCAAAGAGGCTTTAATCGCTTGTCTTGCTTGATTGCAGTGCTTGTCTCAGATTCATGAATGACCTGTGCAATAGTGTCCATGGTCAATGACTTCTTGGTCATGAGCGCATCTATACGTGGCATCTCTTCCTTGATGGCCTGAGGAGTCATGGGCCCATTGAGCTATGAATAATTCACCCTTAGTGTTGCCAGTCCAGATCCAACTGAGACACTTAGCAGATCGATCCACCTGATGGTTGTTTGGATGTTCCTCAATGGCCTGGCTCTTGGGTACATGGGCGTCTACATGGCGTACCTTCACAACCAGATTCTCTGTCCGGGCAGCATTACCTTGCCACAGTTCAGCAGCCCAGATGGTCTTGCCTCTATGCTGCCAGTTGCTCTGTTTCTACTGATGTAACCACCGCCAAAAGGCATTTGTCACCATCCATGAATCAGTGTAGAGATAAAATACTGGCCGTTTTTCCCACTCAGCAATGTCTAAAGCCAGCTGAATTGCTCTCCCTTCTGTAAACTGGCTTGATTCACCTTGCCCTTCAGTGGCTTCTGCAACTTGTCTTGTGGGACTCCACATGGCAGCCTTCCACTTTCCCACAATCCATCAGGACCCATCAGTGAACAGAGCATATCTCTTCTCATTTTCTGGTAGATTATTATATGGTGGGGCCTCTTCCTCCTCCTCCTCTGGTGACATTCCAAAATCCTTGCCTTATGGCCAGTCCATATTCACTTCTAGAATTTCTGGGCAACTGGGGTTTCCTATTTGAGTTCATTGTGTGATCAGTGCAATCCACTTACTCCATCTGTTGGATGATGTGTGATAGGGACCCTCTCTTTGAACATCCAGCCCAGCACTGGCAGCCGAGGTGCCAAGAGGAGCTGCGCTTCTGTACCAACCACTTCTGAAGCAGCTCAAACTCCTTCATGCACCGCCAGTATTTCTTTTTCTGTCGGATTATCAGTGGGCTACAGATCCTCTGTATCCCTGATTCCAAAACCCTAGGGGGTCGACCAAGTCTCCCCTGGTGCTTTCTGCCAGAGGCTACAGGTGGGGCCATTTTCCCCAGTTGCGGTGTATTTACATCTTGCCCCACCTGGACTGGCCCCAGAGCTACTGCATGGACTATCTCCTGTTTAATTTGTTCAAAAGCTTGTCATTGCTCAGGACCCCATTTAAAATTGTTCTTCTTCCAGGTTACTTGATACAGAGGGCTCACGATCAGGCTGTAATCTGGGATATGCATCCTCCAAAAACCCACAATGCCTAAGAAAACTTGTGCTTCCTTTTTACTAATTGGTGGAGACATAGCTGCTATTTTATTGATTACGTCCATTGAATTTGATGGCATCCATCTTGCCATTTTATTTCTAAAATCCGGGTCTCCTACACAGGTCCCTTGACCTTACTCCATTTATGGCAAAACCAGCTTTCAGAAGGATTCAAACTATTTTATTCCCCTTCTCAAAAACTTCTGCTCTGTTGCCCCATATGATGATGTCATCAATGTACTACAGATGTTCCGGAGCTTCACCTAGTGAAGCTGGATCAATCCATGGCAAATGGTGGGGCTGTGTTTCCACCCCTGGGGCAGTTGATTCCAGGTGTACTGGATGCTCTTCCAAGTAAAAGCAAACTGGGGCCTACACTCCGCTGCCAGAGGGATTGAGAAGAATGCATTAGTGATATCAGTTGCAGCATACCACTTGGCTGCCTTGGACTCCAGTTCATATTGGAGTTGTAACATGTCCGGCATGGCAGCACTCAGCAGCGGGGTGACTTCATTGAGGCCATGATAGTCCACAGTTAGCCTCCACTCTCCATTAGATTTTTGCACTGGCCATATGGGACTGTTAAAGGGTGAGCAAGTCTTACCGATCACTCCTTGCACCTCTAGTTGACAAATCAGCTTATGGATGGGAATCAGAGAGTCTCAGTTAGTGTGATATTGCTGTTGATGGACGGTTGTCGCAGCAATTGGCACCTGTTGTTCTTCAACCCTCAAGAATCCCACAACTGAGGGGTCTTCTGAGAGACCAGGCAAGTGCTTAACTTCCTCTGTCTCCAAGGCAGCTATGCCAAAAGCCCACCAGTACCCTTTTGGGTCCTTAAAATACCCCACCCCGAGATAATCTATACCAAGGATGTGTGAATTTTCTGGGCCAGTCACACTGGGGTGTTTTGCCACTCATTCCCAATTAGGCTCCCTTCAGCTTCCAGTACAGTCAACTCTTGGGATCCCCCTGTCACTCCAGAAATACGAATGGGTTCTGCCNAATACAAATGGGTTCTGCCCCTCTATAGCTTGATGGTATTAGGGTACACTGAGCACCTGTATCCACTAGAGCCTTATACTCCTGTGGATCTGATGTGCCAGGTCATTGAATCCACACAGCCAAATACACCTGGTTGTCCCTTTCCCCCACCTGGCTGGAGGCAGGGCTCCTCTAATCCTGATCATAGTGTCCGTTACGCACTTGTTACAGAAAAGACTTAGAAGTTCCCT
>VXBJ01007661.1:3987-28588 GCA_013400055.1 Nycticryphes semicollaris | reverse complement strand
TGCTTACACTAACAGGTGGCCCTTTTATAGAGTGCATCATTGTTATAGTGCTCTGGCTGCTCTGGAAAAGAAAATTCAGAGAATAATTTGTATTTTTTCTTAGTTCTTCATATTATATGTACAGATGACTTGATGGCAAAATGACCACTGTCTTTCTTTAACAGCTGTTAACTGTTAGCAATGGGTGGGTAAGTTTCGTAACTATGAATATTAAGCCTGTTCCAATTTATTTGGATCCTTGATTCTAAAATATTTAATTTTATCGGGAAAGTGAAGAACCTTGAAGTTTGCTCTTTCAGATATTTAATTTGCCTCCAGGTAGTTGTATGTACTTTTATATGATGAAAGAATTAAAGTAATAAAATTCAATAGGTTGAAATGTAACCTCACATTATTTGTCAGTGATTTTTATTATAATCTTGAGATTTACTGTTATGGCCACACATTAATATTGTTGTACAGATGTGTTATACTGCCAAGTTCTACAAGTTTTGGGTTGCATAGTCAAATAAGTATTCCTGTTTTAAGGGCTCTATTCAGTAAGTCTTGAAGTCCTTAAGAAGTTAGAATTTTCGGACATGCAATAAGAAGTTTGGAAAGTTTTCATTATCCATCACCCTTTAGCCTAAATTTCAGGAATTGTATTAATAAAGGGAGCATTGAATTTCAAACAAAAACATGTAATCTCACCTTATTTAAAAGGTGAAATGTAATTGTGTTATAATTTTTATCCACATTACGAAAATTTTTATTGAAATAAAATGTAAAGAATAATGGCTTACCAATCTGAAAAAGATCTTGCCAACAATATTAATCTTCAGTATTTTGCAATAAATTCTTTTGCCATACCTGTTTTCTATGAGTAATGTATTTTGTCTTCGTACTTACAGAAAATGATATACCACTTGAGCAGCTGTAGTTCTGCTATGACTGAAATCATGTTTTAGTGTAACATAGAGCTCTGAAGCTATGCTAGTCTGCATTGATTGTCTGTACCACCCGGTTCACTTTTGTCCACATTGTTTTGCAAAATTTGGTTTGCCTGCATGAGTTTACCAATGTTTCTGAGGTGATTTCAGTAATCTTTCTTTAGGCTGATATTTTAATCTACACCAAGAAAATGCAGGTTGTGGAAAATGGAAACCAACGTGTGAGGAGTATCTTAAAGTGGTGTTTCTGTAATATTTGCCGTTAGTATGACAGCGCTGAGATTTTGGATGATTTTCTTGCCATTCTATCCAGTTGAATAATATACATTATATATAATATACATTATATACATTGAATAATATACATTATAGCATTGATTACTTTGGAGGTAAATGTCTCAGCATTCTTTTGAATTTAAGCAGCTGGGCTCACTGTCCTTTATTAGGTTTTCTCTCTCTCAGAAGTGGAAACATCCAGTGATCTGTAATTTCAAACTTTTCTGGTTCCCAGAAAGTAGATGATGAGATGAACTGTGGGTGGTACATGGCATTTTAAGAATTGCCTTCTGCTGTTAATGTGTCCAGGATTCTCAACAGTCTGTCCATCATGTTTAGGACTTTTAACCCAATTCAATACCGTAGCAGAATTGAGCTTTTCCACTTGAGCTGCTTTGTCACCATTTCATACTTTCATTTATAATTTTTCTTTGCAACATCCTAACTTGGACCAAAATTTAAAGGTGGCTCCTAGAAATCTAAAGCAAAGAAAAATAAAGAAAGAAACTTCACCTGACTTGTCAAAGATTTCTCATATCTGATGCTACATCTCATAACTCTATCCTGGAAAATAAAATTTTTAACCATTTTTAAAAGTATTGATGTGAATATAAGTCAAAGCAGTAGATGTCTTTTACCTTGACTTTAGCAATGGTTTTGACACTGTCTCCCACCATACTCTTACATCCAAGTTAGAATGTTGTAGTCTATATGGATGTACAACTCGGTGAGTTAAAGTGTGTTTAACATCTTTGTCAACATTCTGGAGGAGGTGAGAGTGCACACTTGCCAAGTTTGCAAGTGACACCAAACCAGAGATTTGTTGATATGCTTGAGGGCAGGGCTATCATTCACTTATACCCAGACAGGTTGAAGGAATCAACTGACACAAAACAGAATTAAATTCAACAAGGACAAATGCAAATTCTTCTGTCTGGGAAGAAGGAACCCATTGCTACAGTCCCAAGACAGGCAAGTCACTGTCTGTCTTGGGAGCAGCTTTGCAGAAAAGGCCCTGTATGCCCTGGTAGGTAACAAGCTGAATGAGATTCAGGAGTGCACCTTGGCAGCAAAGAATGCCAAGAATATCCTGGGCGGTATTAACAAGAGTGCATCCCGTAGACCAAGGGAAGGGATTATCCCTCTGCTTAGTACTCATTAGACTACATTAGAATACTGCATCCAGTTTGAGCCCCCCATAAAAGGACAACATCACTAGACTGGATTAAGTTCATCATGAAGCCACCAAGACAGTTAGAGGGCTTTTCATGGACAATCCCTTTTGGTTCACAAAGTACTGACCAGGAAGATTTTGACTGTTTTCTTCCTTGCTGAGAAGTACTGCCTTTTTTGATACTCTTGGTTTCATGTTTTACATCTAATTTTATTTTATATACTTTTGTTTTTCTTTTGTAATTGTAGCTATTGCAATGATGATAGCCAATCTATGCAGCATGTATCTCATATCTCAGATTTCAGCCACCTACTGCAAAGTAATTCAGTCCTCTGCACAATGCCAAGATTGCAGCAGGTACAGCCTGGGCTGTGTAAACTCCCGCTGTCATCCACCAGTTTTTGTGGCTTCTAGTATTTTAGCATTTGAACACCCCCCCAATCACTTAGGTATTTATCCACTGCAGGAAACTTGGGTGAGAAGCTCTAAAGGAGCTCATCTTCTTAGTTGTCTACTGTATCCAGAGGTGAAGAGGTATAAAGTTTTTGAAGAACTGGGCAGAAAAGTATCCACTGCAAGAACTTTGTCCTTCCCTTTCAGGAAGAGGGGTGCAATATTCAGAGATAGCAAAGGAGATTGTTCCTGATTTAGTTTGTATCACGGGGACATTCCAACCGGTATAAATTTTCCCGAGATTTAGTAGAGTTGAAATGAGGTATATATGTTGCTTGAGGTACTTAATCCTGCAATAAAGTTTTGGACCGACCTCTAGAAGCAACTGCTTGTGAAATATTGGTCAGTAATAAACATATTACAGCCACTAGCTGGATGTAGGAGGATATTATTTATATACAAAGGCACACTTAATTAGTAAAATTGCCTCTAAACCTTAATTTAGTTACACTATTCTTAGAAATGCTATTCCCAACTTAACAAACATTTAAGCCAAGTATCTTTCACATTCACTGCATTTTGAAATGGAGTTGCTAAAACGTGTTTAATTGAAATTAAATGATTCAATACTTCTAAAAATAATTGAATACATATTCATGAATAACAATACCACTTTGAGCTGAGTGAGCCCATATTTTGAGTGGGTACATGCTGTTCCTCATTAACCAGATACAGTATGACCTGCTCTTGGGCAATATGAATGTTAACGCTGCCAGAAAAGTTACTGGAAATTGAAGTGGGGAGTGATGCTGCAGTGTGTCAGCTGCTCTGTGACAAATGTGTTTGTACTTAGCCATGTCCTGAAGTAAATGGAGGTAGCTTATTTCTCAATGCACATGACTCTGAAAAATGATCTTAAATTCTTTGTGCAGAAGGCAAGTTAATACAGAGTATTTGCAAGATATTTTTGCTTAAAACATGACTGGGGAAAAAAAAAAGGAGAAAGGAGAACCAGCTGTATTTACAAATGGAGATACTTTGAAGTAGTTTGTTTAGTCCAAATGAACCTGGCAGCAAAAATTTAAGAACATCTCATTGTTTGGACTGCTTTGTTTTTTTCACATTTTTAAGGTTTCACCAGAAGTTTTACCTTTAACATTAACGTTTCATGTTTACTGCACTTCCTTATTGATACTATGTTGTGTCAAAAGCAATATGGCAACAAGTAGAAGTTGAGAAGGAGTACATTTAAGGAAATTGTTTCATGGATCTGCAAAACAATTTTGTCAGATAACAATTACTATGAAGCACCTTGCTTCTAAAATGCTATTTTCCATTAGATACCAAGGCTCTTCTACATCAGTCTTCCCTAGCAGCCAAAGACTTGCCCAACTGACAGCTGTTTTGTAATTTTAAATTTGCCATGAACAAGCACTTCATTAGTGGCAGGCTATTTTATCAACTAGAGGTGTATTCCTGCAGAATAAAACAAGATCTGGACATTTTTTACTAGAAATTTTACCAGCAACAATGGAAACAACAGATGTTAAACAAATACTCAGCTCCTGTAGGCCTTCTGTAGGTCTTCTGAGTTTATCCCAAATCCACCCCAAATGCTTAATCACAATAATATCTGATGTCAGTCAAGAACTAATAATCAGATACTTATATGCATCTCATTTAAATAAATAATGCAAAGAAATCTAAGTTAGGAGGGACCTCTGCAATCTAATGTCTTGCTCAAAGTAGAACTACAGCATTGTTCAGGGCTTTGAAATGTCTCCAAGGACGGAGACTCCACAGTGTTTGTGTGAAACCTCTTTTCAGAGTTGCACTACTCTCCCAGTGAATAATATTTTCCTAATGTCCTTAAGCTAAGAATTTTGTTAGTTTACTGCCTAATACAGAATTAAGATTTTGCGGAAAAAACACTTTCCACTGATATATAACAAGGAGTTACAGAATCACCAGATTTTAGGGGTTGGAAGGGACTTTTGGAGATCATCTAGTCCAGCCCGAAAGCTTTCTTATTGACTGTTCCTATTTAAATTCTACATTTTTCTAGAAAGTAAACTAGACAGTCAAGTACAAGTACATGAAGAGATTAAGTAATAATTAACAGATATTTTTTCAGTGGTGCCCAGTGACAGGACAAGAGGACCTCTCTCTAATCTGCAAAGGCTAGAGAGAGAAATACACTGGGGTGACACTAGAGAAGCAAGAGAGGAAGAAACATCCTCTGATGACCATGAAGACTTTAAGATGTTGGGGTGCATATTTGAACCACAAAGGTGACAGTGGGTATGTTACTGTTACATATCCCTCAGATCCTCAGGTCCTGCCAGGGTGTTTTCAGACAACAGTTACAGGGAGAGAAATCTTCAAAATCAGAGAGGAAACTGAACAGTAATTTTTTTTAGCTTGTATATTTTAAGGTTATTTAGTTCATTAGGAATCTTCAAAGAAGAAAAAAAAAAAAACCAGATAGAAATTCTGTAAATTCAGATCTAAAACATCCAGAAATCAGAGGCTTCAAAACTGAAGCTAATCTGTTCATTTATATCCTGCCAAGGGTTCAAGGCATCATTAACCTTTCTTAGGCATAATGAGAGTCATCATCTTAAGACACTTCACCATCTTTATCATAGCATCTCAAAGAAAATATCTAAATATTCCTTTTCTAACTTACAGATTTCCTGTCATCCATATATGTGTGTACTCTGCCCATTGTAACACACCTTTGTATCAAATTTGTAAATGTAAGAACCATTTATCTCTACACAGTCTTTTTTTTTTTTTTTTTTAAGTGTCACATTAAGTTAGTAGGCTTTCTTGAACTAAAAAAGTGCCTAATCTGGGGCTAAGGATTATCTCAGATTTAAAAATGCACTGCAATGTAGATAGGTGTAATCTATAAATCAAAGTGTTGAAGATTTAGAGTATTACTGTATGGATTTCTCTAAGGCACTGTGCCAGAGGTAGGCAAGAGGATGGAAGTGTAGCACTAAAAAGAATCAGCCAATGCAATATAGATATTACTTAAGGCTATGCAAAGTTTCCATTCATAGAGAAATTTCCTCTCTGCTTTCAGAGAATACGTTAAATAATGTCCTGAAGATAGGGCTAAGTAAACCAGTTAAATTAGAAACCCTGCAATCCACAGGAAAGATCTAAAGTCTATTTGCTGAAGAGAGAATTCAGGAATTCAGGCAGATGTCTGGAGCATAAGGAGACAAATTTCTTAAAACATTGTGAGAACCCTGTGGGGACCTACCAGCCAGTGAGCTTCTACAAGCTTTGAGAAAGATCTCTCTCTTTTCTTACTAGTGAGATTAAAACAGGTGATGATCCTTCCCACTGAAATAACTAACTGTATATAGTTCAGAAAAATGACAGTCATCAGTCCAGAAGAAACCTGATTTAGTTATTTGCTGCCCATTGTCAAATTCTTCTTTTCCCAAGCAAACTTATGGAAAGGGTTCTGAAGTTGTTTCCAAGCATTTTAAATTACAGGAAATATCCTAGACTTGGCAGAATCTGTGTTTAGGTCAAACCATAGGATAGGAACAACATTCTCTCGCTGTTGGATTGTTTCCTGCCATTGGTAAAGAGTACACAAATGGTTTTGAATCAGTCAGTTATTCCCGAGCTATTATTAACATGTCTGAGGGAGATGGAGGAATTCCAGGTACTAATACTCTTAGTGGAGATGAGATGATCTAGTGCTGCCTTACCCCTGGAGCCCCATAAAGATTAATTTGCTGTCTGGCACTACTAAACATTCATAAACACAGAAATAACCAATTGAGTGCTATAGATTGAGTGTGAAGTTTCATGCTTCTTTCCTTCTTGTATAACACAGAATACCATGCCACCAATATAGCCCAGTACTTTACCAAGAAATATGGAAGAATACAGACCTACTGGTTAAAAGATATGCCTTAAAAAACAAACTATGATGATTGTCAGAAGAAAGGGCTCAGGGTTTGTTTTGGCCACAGAATTCTTCCTTTTGACACACTTCTTGCTTAGTGGTAGACATTTTTCTGCTGTCCTTAGTGTAGCATGCGCTGTCAATGGTGAGTAGTCGGCATCCTACCTTAAAAAACAGTGGCTTGGTGAATGGTACATCTACATTTGCCATTTTCCAGATAAATTTTAGGTTGAGGTTTTACTTAACATTCAAGTGATTTCTCAGTATGTTATGGAGAATCAGCATGGAGAGCATAGGTCAGGCATGATGTGCTGCAGCTGTTAAATTGAAAAGTTATAGGAATATTGTGTCCAGTTCTGGGCCCCTCAGTTCAGGAAGAACAAGGGACTGCTTGAGAGTCCAGGGCAGGGTTACAGAGTTGAAGGGAGTGGAGCATCTCCCATATGAGGAAAGGCTGAGGGAGCTGAGTCTCTTTAGCTTGGAGAAGAGGAAACTGAGGGGTTATCTCATTAATGTTTATAAATATGTAAAGGGTAAGTGTCAGGAGGATGGAGCCTTCTCAGTGATGGCCAATGATAGGACAAGGGGCAATGGGTGCAAACTGGAACATAGGAGATTCCACTTACATATAAGAAAAAAATTCTTCACAGGAGGGTGATGGAACAATGGAATGGGCTGTCCAGAGAGGTTGTGGAGTCTCCTTCTCTGAAGATATTCAAAACCTGCTTGGATGCGTTCCTGTGTGACCTGATCTAGGTGTTCCTGCTCTGGCAGGGGGATTGGACTAGATGATCTTTCCAGGTCCCTTCCAATCCCTGATATTCTGTAATTCTGTGATTTGTGTATCTGCATCTGATGGCTGTATACAGGTATAGCCATTTCCTCATGTCTTGTTGTGCTAACTTATTAAGTTTTCAGAGAGTTTTAGTAGATTTAATGTCAAACTTTTATAATCACAATAGGGATTAAATTAATCTTCTGAAGTGGTACACTTCAGATTTCACTTAAGATTTGGTGCAGTCACTTATTTCTCAACATGTTGCTGATTACACTCCTCTAACTCTGAGAGGACTTTTGGTCTTGGATGACCTATGAACTCTGTTTCCATGGAGATATACCACAGGAAAACCCAAAAAAAGCGTCAGCAAAATAGTGATAAACAGGAAGATTTTGAAGTTGGTACATTTCCTCTAGTCTCCAGTATATAGAAAGAATATGGATTGTTTTTTGTTAAATTAGCATATTTGTTATATATATGTGTGAAGATTAAACTAAATCCATGCAAAATCTAATCTTCTGAACGTGTTTGAGACAAGTGTGAAAGAATTAGAATCACAGAATCATAGAATCATTGAGGTTGGAAAAGACCTTTAAGATCATTGAGTCCAACTGTTAATGTAACACTGCCAAGTCCACAACTAAACCATGATGCTAAGTGGCACATCTACACTCAGGGATGGTGATACAACCATCTCCTTGGGCAGCTCATTCCAGTGTTTGACTACCCTGCCAGTGAAGACATTTTCCCCAAGATCCAATATGAATCTTCCATGGTGCAACTTGAGGCCAATTCATGGTATCACGGAATCATGGAATTTCAGAGTGGGAAGGGAGGACCTCTATATATCAGCTAGTCCAACTCCTCTGCTAAAGCAGGATTGCCTAGAGCACATTACTCAGGACTGCATCCAGGAGTCTTGAAACCCTCCCTGGGCACCCTGTTCCTATTGCATGTTACTTGGGAGAAGAAACCAACCCCTCTTTGCTTCAACTTCCTTTCAAGTAGTTGTACAGAGAGATTAAGCCTGCAAAGTGAAGAGAGGCAAAGGCAGCATTAAGTACCTCAGCCTTCTCCTTAGCTTTGTCACTATGTTTCACCCTTCATCCAATAAAGGATGGGGACTCTCCTTAGCCCACCTTTTTTTGTTAATTTATAGAAAAATGTTGTTATTTGTAGAAACGTTTTTGTTGCCTTTTACAACGGTAGGCAGATTAAGTTCTAGTTGGGCTTTGGCCCTTCTAATTTTCTCCCTGCATAACCTCATGACATCCTTGTAGTCCTCCTGAGTTACCTTCCCCTTCTTCCAAAGGTTGTAATTTCCCTCCATTTTTTCCTGAGATCCAACCAAAACTTTCTGTTCAGCCAGACTGATCTTCTTCCTTACTGGCTTGTCTTTTGTGACATGGGGATGGGCTGTGCCTGCACCTTCAAGATTTCCTTCTTGAAGAATGTACTGCAATCCTGGACCCCTCTGTCCTTCAGGACTGTGTACAAAGGGACTCTGTCAACCAGGCTCCTAAACAGGCCAAAGTCTGCCTGCTGGAATTCCTGTTGGAATGCCTTGTTGGCATTCCCCCTGATTGTTATGCATAAACAACCCTATCATCAACTTCATTAAGCTCTAGACACTTAAAATACTCCTGAACATGCAGGCCTTCCCCACCACCTCTCCTTTCCTGCCTGTCCCTTTTGAAGAGTTTATAGCCATTCATTGCAGCACTCCAGTTGTGTGTGTCATCCCATCATGTTTCCATGATGACAACTATATCACAGTTTTCCTGCTGCACAATGGCTTCTATCTCCTCCTGTTCGTTGCCCATGCTGCATGTATTGGTGTAGATGTATTTCAGTTGGGCTATTGATCTTGCCAGCTTTTTGTGTGGAGCAGGCCTAATTCCTTTGTGACAATTCTTAGGTGCTTCCAGCGTTTCTAACTCATCAATAACCCTTGTGTCATTTGCCACTGCACTGATCTCCATCCCCTACCCCCACTGAGATGGCAGACCAAAGGACCTCGTTAGCACACTCTTCCAGGTATGCTAACAGGGCCTCCATTCCTTTCAGAATGGTGTTTCCTATGACAATGACCTCCTTTTATGGAAGCAGTATTGATGCAGGGCATAGGTTGATGTAACCTTGGCAACACCTCCAGGTGAGAAAATCCATCATACTCATCATCGTTTGGTTCCAGTTGCAGAATCTTGTACCTATTATTCAAGGACAGCTGGGAAGGTGGGATAGTCTCAGAGGAGATGTTCCTGCTGCACTTGGCAACACCTTGACACCATTGCCTCTTACTCCTTATAGCTACAGTGTTCAGCCAGGTGGAGAAAGGTTAGGGATTCCTCTGTGTCATGGATCCTGTCTGCCTCTTGGGCCTGTCTCAGGGAAGGTAGGGTGTGGTTCCAGTAGTCTATCTCTCACTCTCCCTGTTACTTCTCAACCTACTCACCTCCTCCTGGAGCTCTGCCACAGGGTAGAGGAGTTCCTTTACCAGGGCATACCTCCCACAGATGTGCTCGCTGCTGCTGTCTGTTACTGGTGTAAGAGAAGGGTGCACCTTGCAGCCTGGCACCCAGGTGGAAGCCTGTTCCCACTGGAGCTCCATCTGGGAAGCTGCTCAGTTGTGGTGTTCATAAACACTGTGTTTATATATGTTACATAAACATACATATGTTTATATATGTTATAAACAGCTGTTTATATAACAGGTACTGCCAATTTAAAAAAGTAAAGGGAATGCAAAATGTTGATTTTTAGTTACATCTAGAAATGTATTCTCCAATAAAAAAAGTTAGTGAAAAAAGGGCATTTTTAATACAAGGAATTATTGAACCAATTTTGGTATTTATAGTTAGATGAAGAGTCTATGCAGTATGTACTCTAAACTGTTGGCAGAAAGAGAATTTGAAATTAATTCCTTCTGCATTTTTTCAGCACTTGAATAACTTGTGAAATAGCTCTGAGAAAATTAAATATTTCCAGCAAGTAAACTCTATCTATTTACATATATCATTGCATTTTTCATAACTGAGCATCTACATAAAGGACCAACCCAGTAAAGACATAATGGAGTTAATTTCAACTTTTCTTTGTGCATGCCCTTTAAGAAGAGCACACTGAAAAGTTCAATTTGTATATTTTATTTTATTATATATTATATTTTCCCTAAAAAATCCAGTAGCAGGGCAACATTATTACAGTATAAGATGTCCTTCATTGTGGCTTTAGAGCTTTTCTCCAGCCCTACTGTTTTGCTATTAGCAATCACACATCCAAAGCTGTGATGAAGAGGTAAATCATAATGATGTACTTTAGTATGTAATTGGGATGGCCTTGGGTGCAATTCCCAACTTCTAGGTCTGCACACAGCTGCCTTCTGATGGAATGCTGGGATGGGACCTGGGTGGAAAGTGCTCTGTGCCTGCATGTTGCTTTGCACAGGAAGCCTCAGACAAGAAGTGCCCTGACAGTATCTTCATGGTCTACTTTGGGACCATGCTAAACATAGACACCTTAAAAATTACACTTAATTTTAGAGCTCTAGTGTTTTGCTAGCACTAACTGATGCAGTAGATAGGTGGGCACCTTTGCTGTCATCATTATTATTAAACACTTGTATTGCCTGGCAATTTTAGTCAAGAATTGAGCACATATTAGTAAATATTTAGAGTATCTTAAATATGGAGGATATGGAGCTTTATAAATAAAGTGTGGACTTGCTTTGTTTGGAAGTCCAGAATAATCTGACACAGGAACAATGCTAAATAGGTAAACATCTCAAATAAATGAAGAAATACAAAAAGAATTTACAGTGAAAAATGGAGGAAGGGCTGTATGTCTTTTTTTCAGCAGCATGAGAAGTCTTAAAGAGAATACTATGTTGCAGTGAAAGTTTGTGCAAAGACAGGTATGATGGCATTATAAGGAAGGAAAGATTTAAAATATGAATTAGAAAGTAATGCTGTTTTCTCATGATCTTCTGGGTGTGAGAATATGTGTGACAGTTCTACTATACAGACCTACACACACGTCAGTTCTTCTTTACATATCCACCATGGGAATGAAACCTTGGTATGACCCTTTTTTTAACAAAAGCATTTGGACTTCAAGTAACCTCCCACAAAGAGGCAGCTCTAACTCCAAAGATTCCTAAGCCATTGATTGCTTAGGGTAGGAGAATTGTATTGAAAGGAAATATCACTATACCTTTGCCTGTTGTTGTGTCCTTCCTCACACAAATGCTGAATGGTTGAGGTTGGAAGGGATGGACATCATCTAGTACAACACCCTGCTCAAACAGGGACACATAGTACCCAGGACCATGTCTAGATGGATTTTGAATATCTCCCAGGATGGAAACTCCACAATTTCTCTGCTAACCTGTGCCAGTGCTTACCTACTCTCACCATTTTTACTTTAAAACACTTAAACTTCAAAAAACTTTTAAAATTTCCTAAGCATTCACTACTGAGCACTGACCAAATTAGAGGGCTATCTAGCAATGTATTGTGTATGTCTTATTGCAGCCGTTTTCTCTGCAAGGCAAGTTATTATACAGCATGCTATCCAACCAAAGAGATGTTGTCTACAGCGTCTTCCAACCAAGGCACTCCAGAACTCTAGAATTCATCCTCCATTTCTCATCCATTAAGGTGCCCCATAACTTTGAATGTCTCTGTGATTTACAATGTCAGCCTTTCTTCTCTTGGATCTGATTTGCAGCTCAAATACAGAGCTGTTTATCTTTGGTTGGTTTGTTTATTGTTTTTGTTTTTTTTTTTCCCAAGCTCACTATTAGCTTATCAGGAATCACATTTTAGAGCAGCTTTTTGGAACAATACCAAACTGTGTTTAATACTGCAATAATCAGATACAGAGGAAAAAATGGTCTAGACTAATAAACTGAATCTTCCATGCATAAACTGTACACACAGTTATACATATATGGAATATTGAGTTACTGTATCTTTGATAACTGTGTAATACAACTTCAGCCATTAAAACTAATAAAAGATATTAAAATTTCCTCTAGCCCCCTAGAATCCTTTCTTTTCCCCATAAATTATCATCATTGCAGACAAACCCCTTAAATACATGACTGCAACTTCTCTTAAATTACCTAGAATTTAGAGTTCAGAAACCAACTTTTCCTCCTCATGTGTTCTGCAACAGCTCTCCCCATTCTGACACTAAAAGATTGTTAGCAAACAACAACTTTTAAGCTTTTGTCTTTGTAGAAAACCATCAAAATTCTGTTATTTATGATTCTAATCACTACTTTATTAGCAACCAGATGCAGTGTTCTGTGATGGATAGCCGCCCCATTTAATCAGTGCTCTTGTAATACTTTGGGTTAATGCGTTATGACTGTACTGCTGTTGCCTAACACTTGAAAGCATGAAATCCAATTGAAGAGTGACTATGCAGAATTGGCAGCTTCTTAGCTCATTTAATCTGCCTCTTCTCTATATTCTGGGTTACAACTCCTGGCTTTATATACTTTTTTTTTTTTAACCCATTGAAAAGATTATAAATACTGTTGTGTTATGCGTGGGTTTAAGTCTATCCAGTGTGTGAATGAAGGGTGGAAGGAGAGCAACTGTATTATTTGGCTCTGAATATTTCTGCTGCTGACAGTACTGGTAGGAAGACTACAATCTCCTTCAGATTTTCAAATTTTCTGTAGCTGACTTTGCTTACATATTATCATAAGTCTTGATTGATTCAAAGACTATTTCTTAGGGGTTATTAGAGGGGCACAAGAATGACCCATGTGATTCTTGAATTTTGCACTGCTTTTGAAGGCCTGGCAGATTTTGAGTAGACTGGGATATTATTGCAGTTTAAACACAGGGCCCAGCAGTGCTGTTTATACTCTATTTTGAAAAGTCTAGTGTCAGTGGCATCCGGTGATCTCCCTGGAGTGTTTCACAGTACATCGGACTTGATTATATGGAATTTTAAAAAGATCAGGCTAAATTTTATTTTCTAAATTCTATCTCATTGACACAATCATCAAGCAGCTGTTTATATATTACAATACACCATTTTTTATTTTACTTTAGGGGTTTTTTTCTTCCACTAATGCATTCTGATATGGTGTTGGAAGTGAGTAAATTTTCGCAACTTCATCAAATATTTTCAAAGTTGGATTAAATGTTGCTAAGTTTAAACTTTTTTTGTATTTACTTTTGCAAGTGTTAGAGCAAGTAAGCTTGCTGACTGAAATGTTCATGGAAGCAGCAAATATTAAGTAAATATTAGAGACTATTGGCAAAAAGTAAATTCTGAGTGTATGACCTCGAATTACCTTCACAGAAACATAAGCCTGAGCATCTCCAGTCAGTAGGGATACAGAAAGTGTCTGTGATGCTTCCTCTGTGCCCTTTGACTTGCATTTTAAATAACAGAAATAAAAAAAAATGTATATGAAAAACTTCATGCCATGTAAGACACATACAACATTGACAAATTGTATATAATTAAAACTGAAATAGTTGTAGTTACATTAAATGATGTGATTCTGTAGCTGTCACCTCACTTGTTCTCAGTTTTCCTTTACATTATATTTGCTGTATCTTAATTTCTCTTCTTTGTGGTGTGATTTATGGTTTAATGGTAGTATAGTGAAGGCCTCCAGTAGCTTATGTTGAGAGTATAGAGTCTCAGTCACTGTTGGTGTTTCTGAACTTTTAGGTTCAGAAAATTCTGATTATTTTTTTTTTCTGAAAAAAATAGTTTTTATTATTACTTCCTTAAGAAGAACCTTGACTGCTGTCTTCTCAGGAACAGCATCCAATTTATACAACTTTTATTGAGAACAAAATAAAGTGTGATGAAAATTTATCCTTGTGATCTTCCCCACTGTACAGTAATTCTGTATCAAAGAAAGTACCAGTGCTTTTGGGTGTGGGAGAACATGATATTTACTTCATTCCCAGTCTGCTCTAATAGTTCTATCTGTTCACCAAATGAAAGGAGTGTGACCTTGCTTGTCTTTGTATTTAAGCTCCCAAAATACTTCCCATGACTCTATCCATTGTGAAATTAAAGAAAGGGTCATGTTTTATTTTTAGATTCATATTAAGTAATGATATTGTGTTGTGTCTTTCCACTGTTCAGTGCTTGCATTGAAATGAGCACACTTACCAAAGTTCCCACTAACGCTACTTCTGTTTCTATGCATATAGGTCAAGGTTTTGGAAATGTATTATAATTTGGTGTGGTCAGTATTTTAGCATTCAGCACTTTCTGAACACTGGGCAACTGTGATATTTCATTACACCAATATTTATGTTCAATACATAGTGGATTTTTTTTTGAATGCTATTTTGATTGATAAAGGTGTTTTATGATGGGAAAGAAAGTCTGTGGTTATATATAGTCATGTAAACTGAAGCATATTACATTTAGTAAGGACCGAGGAAAACCACACCTGTTAACGCATGTGTTCTGTGCTTTCAAAGTCTAATTTTCATAGGCTGAGGAGGACTATATTCATGTGGTGGGAAAGTTGAGACAGAAATATGCTGGCTGACTGCTAAACCAGTTTGAAAATATGATCTGTTTAATTTTCATAGCATTATTATTATCCACATAGTCTGCAAATAATATATTGACATTTAAGATGTCTGTTTTAAATGGTATTATTTAAATTGCTGCTTATAATTTTATGCTTTTAAAAATTTTTACAAGTTCAAGTTGGACAAGGTTAGTTAAATTATTTTTGATTTTCAAGAGTATAAAGTCTCACTGCTTGCTCTACAGACATCCTTTGGATGGTGTCTTGCAAACCACAGTGCTACTTCTTAGCCCGCTCTTTTTTTCCAAGTGTATGAATCTTTCTAATATTTTGCAACCCAAATTCATCATCTCAACATGGCACATTAGACTCGTTGAGTTTCTGTAAGACACAATTTAAAAGTTAATGAAGTATAAAAGTGCTTTGATATGAAAAATACTAGACAAAAGATATGTATTGGTCATGGAATGAATACCATAATGTTAAATTGTTTATTAATTTATTCTAAGTGTCATCACAGTTATCTGTTGGTTTCTTACACTGACCTGCCTAATAAGTTGTTCATGCCTTTGGGGAAAAAGAGAACCTTTAAGATAGGCTTAATAAATTGTGAACAGCTATTATGCTTGTAATTAGAGTCATGTTACCCAAGACCTGACTGGTTTCTAATGAACAGAGCTCTTTTGACCTAATTAGCTGGTGACACAACCACATTTTAACTACAGTTAGACAAAATGGAGACACCATGCACATTGAATATCCCGTGATGCTTATGCTGTGTGAGTAATCTCACACCACATAATTTAATATATCATGCACCTTGTCATAAATAAACTTGCTGGTTTGTGATAGAATTAAATGCACTTTCAATCCTGTTTTTGAGTAGAATCACAAATTCTCTGTTACTTATTCTTAAATATATTTAACTTACAGTATTTTCCAATTGTATAGGCATTTGTTTACCCATTCTTCCTTAGACCACTTATTCCATATCCACAAACTACAGCTTTGCTTCAAGGATTTTACTAAACTGCTTTTATTACAAGGGATTTTTTATTCAACTGTGTAAACATCTTTGTAATCACATTCAGTAATTCAGTCTGTACTGTGGCACTAATGTTTGCTGTAAGAGCACCTGTGGATGATATGCTATGACTAGTAAAAGTGAGTAGAATTAGAAAAAATTCTGTACATCTTGCCAACAAAATTGTATATTGGAAGTTCTGTTCATTTCTCTGCTGTGAACCGTACTTGATTTTTTAAAAGAAGAGGAAAAGCAAAAGTGGTCTATGATCTACATTTAGCTTTAAATTTTTCTTTCCCAAATTCTGTGTAATATTGTTTGTTGATAAATACAAGACATATGAGAAGGGCATTTTTTGGAATTACATAACAACAAATATCAAAGCTACAGATACTGTAAAGGGTAAAACTGATTTTTCACTGAATATGTAGATTGTATGTTGTTACTATAGTCTCAAGTGAGACTCATAATCCACCAAGCGTTATCATGGTGCTATATCAGCAATCTGTGCTAAAGGAATGTAGTTGTTTTGTCCAAGGCTAGTAGTGGTTGCAACTCTGCAAAACTGCAAAACAATCAGAAATTGGCCTCAAGTTTTCCCTGTTATATATCTCGTTCTTTATGTATCTGGGTGTCTTAGTCATTACTGTACCTACAATTCCTTAACCTGCTCAGGTAGGGAAGTGCTATCGTCTCCATTTTTGAGATACAAAGTAGATGATGAGGCAGATCGAGACTTACTTGTCAGGTGTCACAGAGACATTTGTGGGCAGGGTAATTTGTAACGTATTACTGCAACTAGATGACAGACTTCAGTGCTGTAAGCATCTTTTGCAGCCTATCCTGCCCAGGTAACATCAGCTCTTCGTTTTCCTTACGCAGAAATACAGCCTGAAGAGATGTTACACCACTCTTGGAGTTTGGGATTCTTAGGGGCTTGAGTGTGTATCCTTTCCACTAATCTGCAGTGGCCAGTTTAAGGGCTGATAATATTAAAATCTGAGTTAGTGGAAAGGAGCCTCCTTTGGCTTGTCATAACCATTGCCCATTTCACAATCAATAAACGGCAGAGAGACAGCTGCCACCAAGGCTGGTGAAACACAATATATAAAGGCATCTAGATATATCAGAGGTGTACCTAGTTTACACTCACGAGGCATCAGTGACAGCTGTCTGTGAAACTGGATGTGTTAGAAATTAGAGTGCCGAGCACAAGTCTGATTGGTTGCAATTTTTTTCTTAATTCTTCAAGACACACTTAAAAAAAATATTCCAAAAAATATGCCTGACGTCTTTTATTATGGAAAGGATGTTTCATGGCTGTTTCCAAGTCTTTCTCTTTGACTTCTTTTTGATGAATTCAACTTTACTCCAAAAATAGGAGAGACTCTTTTAAAAGTGCTTATTCATTTTAATGACCCATATTACTGTCTGTTATGTTTTTTGAATTCTATAGTATTTCGAAAGCCATTAGTGTTCATTTTTTTCTTCTGTTTTCTTTTCTTCTCTCCAGTTTCTAAATAGGGTATGTTTAGCAAAAAAAGATCACTTTCACAAAACAAACAGTTGGGTTATTTTCGTCATTATTGAGCTAATGTTGTACATACAATTATATCATTCCCACTACTTTACAATGCCTTACTAATTACACTTTAAGTATAGCTTTTCCCTTTTTTGTTGGTATATTGATTGTTTCTTCACAACTCCTTAGTTTTCTGCCAGGACTGCCAGCTGTTCCTTTAAACTTTTACTATGCAAAAAACTCATATTTTCTGTGAAATGTCAAGAAATGCAATTAACCTTGCTTTGACCTTTTCTCTGCCTTAAGTATACTGCTTTGAATTCTGTGTATAACAAAGGGTTGTCTTTCACATTGTGCAAATAAACTGAAATACTGAGAATAAGTGTCAACGTAGGTAGGATATATGTCAGGTTATATATTGGCATGTATGTGTGTGCATGTGTGCATGTTTGTATTTGCAATACATAAATGCATATATGTATGCATTTGCACGCATGCATAGCTAATACAATGAACAAAAGGTGATATGTATCACATACATAAAAGCTGAAAATATATTAATAGTGTGTGTTATTAGAAAGAAGCATGCATTTGGAAATTTCTCCCCAAATGCTCTGATTGTGCATTTTCACTCAAATACAAATCCTAAACCAACCTAAACCAACAAAGTAGATCATAAGTAAGCATTATATCACAAAAGACGAGGGTATGTCTAGTGTGCAGTGGGTCAGCAGAAATCCCACTTTCCTGCCAGGGGTGGAAATTAGGTACCAGGGACATGAATGCACTATCCCTCATGGGGTGGCTGGCTGCTTGGGCTTAGGGCCAGCCTTGGTGGTTTAGCTGCCCAGCCTTGCACCAGGGAAGCCACTGTGTGAGAAAAACCTGTCAGAATAGAAAGTATGTCTCCCTTTGCTTGGGAACTGCTTTTAAGCCCAGGCCCTAATCCTCAGTCTCCACTGTAGCTACCCTACCCATGCCTAGCTCTGTTCCTTCCTGACTCCAGCCCTGATCAGCTGGCCTGCTTTCATCCCAGACCTGCCTTATCTCTGTGGATTTTTTTGAATGTCGCTGGGCTGTGACTGGTCTTGTTTACTATCTCCAGACCTGATCCTGTCACTGACTTGCTGACTCAACTTCCTGGCTTGACCTCAGACCTGCCCCATGGCTGTGTATTTGTCTGAGGACTGAGATTCTTAGCTGAATGTTGCTGCTGTCACTGGACCTATCCTGCTTGCCTTGTTAGGGTGCTGTGAGCCTGTGCTTATTATCACTGCTCCTACCTGCCCTACTGTCATGTTAAGATCCCAGTTTCCCTTGCTGAGCCATCTGCTTCTGCTATTCCTTTACCTTAGGCAACATTTTTTTAAAAATCCAGACCTAATCACAGACATAATTTACATTCATTTGGATTTGTGGGTGCTCAACTTGGTGAATGGATTCCTAGAAACATTTAACGTAGATCATCCAAACATGGGAAATCACATATAGAACAAGCTCTAATCCTTAACATATCTGAAGCTCCTATGTATCTAAACTTTTCTAATATATTCCTGGCAGGCCATAAATCAGGTAGGTAGAGGAAGAAGTTATCAGATTTACACCATTTTTGCAAGTGCAAAATGGGAAGATAAACATCTTTCTACTTTTCTGTGACTTCTTCACCAGAAGCTTCAGTGATCCTCATATTTTTACAGAGGTTTTCTCAACATACTCAGGCAATGAACTTGTGAATGTGTACTCATTCATCATATGCCTAGCAGCATACTCAGTGTTGGTCAAAATCTCCTCCATCTTAGAGTTGGAGATTTCCACATAGAATATAGAGGTGCTATTTTTAGTGCCCTGGGAAACAACATTTGACATTAAATAAATTCTGGTATTTTCTACCTCTCTCTTCTCTGACATCATCCCATTTCAGACATGTTACTGGAACAAAAGAACCATTTTCGTTATTTTCTCTGTGGGCTTTCTGGAAGAAATGGTTGACTTGGGAGGTTAGGAGAACAAAATTAGTAATGAGTACATTACATGTAGAGAATACATGTGATGATAAGTAGATGGAGCTGTAATAACTGAGGAAGCTGGGAGAACACTTTGTACGGTGTTGCTCCTAGCAACAAAATTCTCAGTTTGGACATTGTGGTCATTATGTGTATTCAGAAAAACATCATTAGATGAAGAAAACTGAATCCTCTCTTCCTGTCATCTCCTTACTTATGTACTGCTTTATTTTATGTATGTGATCTAAAACAAAAATGAAATTACTTCAATAATTTATAGGTTGATAAGTAGTAGACAAGACCAAATGCAGCAGCATATCTCTGTAAAAACAATGATTAATTTAAATCAGATACTTGAATTATTTATGAAACAACAAAAGTCAGAAATGTTTCAGGAGAATATTTCCTATATGGTGGGTTTTGTACAAATTTTTATTATTTTCCATTAACATGTTGATATTCTTTTATAAAGTAGAGACCTATGTAAAATCCTGATGTTTCATTGCAACCTCATTAGTCTGGGTTATAGCTATGCCACCCTAAAGGTAAAAGAAATTTGACTTCAGGTAGGCTTTTTATACAAGTTTTTCCATTCAGGGAACTAAGCATTCTTAATATTAAAAATAATACTAGTGAAGGAACACTAATTGAAGACCTGAAAAGGACAATCAGAAATTTTTTTCAAGGCAAATGTTAAATAAATTATACTGCTCAGAAAGATAATAATCTTAACACATTTATTGTGAACATTAAGGTAAAGTTAATTATTTGGCGTTGGAAAAGCCTCACTCAACATTTTTATATTTGTTCTACAAATTATCTGACTGGGCGTAGTTTTATAATTTACATATGACAGGACATCATTAGGGTAGGAAGACTGAAAAATAAACATCCTTCAGAAACCCCAGTGTGAAGTATGTAGTGAGTTGCTAGTCATGTGAATATTTACTTAGACCCCGCTGTTATGTGAATAAATGACCACTGGAAGAAACAAGGTGTTTCAAGACTGGCTTTCAAAGTTTACATTATAATTGTGGGCTTGTGACTCTTTATGAATCACCAAAATGGTATATCTTTGTAGGTAGGTGTTTGATATAGCTGATTCATGTAATTCTAGGATGGAGGGGGAAAAAGTCAGAGTTCAGACTTACCCCTTCTCCAGCTGTGGCAACATTTCCTTCATACCAGAGGGAATCTGAATGTCTTGGATTGTTGGTGACTGAGCTAGAATTTTAGATAAACTGCTATTCCTTAACTTAGAAGCATCTTAATGGATGGACTCTACAGGCACTCATAACTTCACTCTATTTTTGAAATGTTTAATAAGATTATGTTTGAAATGAGACAGTCTCTTGGAACATCTTATTTGCACAGAGCCACGTGTACTCTTCAGCAGATTTGCAGCTCAACTCTACGCCTGCCAAAATCTCTGCTAGTTTAAGTGACATCAAGATTTGGCTCCTGATCGTTAAGTATAAAGAAGCTCAAGGGTTGCTCTCCATTGCACCACTCATAGCCTGCTCATAACTCACTGCAAACTGAGGTGACTGTCTCCTGGCATGCTGTAAAGTAGCTGCATCCAGGGCTCATGACCGCATTTGGGAAGTTTGCAGACTGGATGTAACTGACAAAGCAAGGAGGATAGTATGAAATCCCTTACTAGGAAGGATGAAAATAGGTTGTGATGAGACTCATGTACAGTTTCACCATCATTTCCGCTTTTGCTTATATGCATGAACATTCAGTACTAATTTGACTGCTAGAATTGATGTATAAATTACACAACATGTACATTATTTACCATATTTTCCAGCAGCCTGTGGAAACCAGTCACCTCAGAACATGATTTTCTGGGAATTGTACAAAAGTACAAAAAAGCCAACACCTCTAACACAAGGGGTTTTGTACCTTGCTGCAGAATTTGGTACTGATTTTCACCCATTTGCTCCAAGTCTGTGTTTTTAGTTGAAACACAGAGCTGTTGCAAGGTTTTACTTTACTCTTAGGGACCACGTATTATCTTCTGTTCTGTATCCTTTGACTACCACAGTTTGTTGGACTGCTTCCCTTCAATGTGAACAGCCATAATGTCTTTGCCTTTATGATGGAGAAATTGCCTCCAATTCCAGGGGATGAGCAATTTAAAGAGAGCAAGATTTGGCCCACATGTTTTATTCTTTTGAACTGAATTGCCTCTCATAAAAGTAGCATTCAACAAATCTATATACCGCAGTAGATACGCTGATCCTAGTTGTCCTTTTGTGCACTGGTGTGTGTCAGCTGCTCCACTGGTGTTAATAGAGATACTCCACATAACAGCATTAGCAAGAGGGAATTTGGCTTTTACTTTTAGGAGCAAATTAAGCTATATGTTCCAGATAGTGACCAGATAGCCAAAAAACCACATGCTTGTGGTACTCACTAACTTCATGAACTCTTTTGCCTCTTGATTTCATAGAGCATTTTATATGTTATGTGGTAATGTTTTTAAGCTTATTAAGAAGTAGAATGTGTTCTCTTTCTAAATACAGTTTCTGACATTTAAGATCACTGCAATCCAATATATTATTTCTTGGTGATTTAGAACTGTTAGTGTTTGGTAAGATCATGGAGAGGAGATGAGATCCTGAAATAATCATAAAATAGTTTGCCTTCTGTTACACAATAGGCTGCCCGAATGGAAACAGTTACAGAAATGCAATGCCCCAAGAGTGTTTTAGATACAGATTTATTAAATGTTCAAAGTCTGTCAAGATGGCTGAGAAGATATAATAGAAAAGAAGCTGGTCCAAGTTTTGAAGTACTTTATGCTCAGAGTGTTGAAAAAATAAGGAAAGACTCCTAGAGTGATTTAACTAATTAGAAAAATTCAAGGAAAATCAGATTATTTCCATTAACTTAATCCAGAAAGAGAAATGCCTGTGCCAAACACACTTGTTGTGTTTAATGATGTTTGCTTTCTTCCACTTGTTACAAAATACTTTCTGGTAGTCCACAGTGAATCATCCATTCCACTGCTGTGTATTTTTTATGGACCTACTTCTTAACTACTGTATTATCTTCAGTATTTCTTATGGCTTGATTCAGGTCTCTGATTAGACTATACAAGCCTTCAAAGAATGGGGCAATATATGTAATGAGAAGAACCCCAAAAATCTTCTGTAGAATTTCTGTTGATCTAGGATTAATTTGTTTTCTGTTAGAAATTCAGTAAGACAAATGCACTTGTTTCACTTGCTTATTTCAACAAAAAAAAAAAAATCAGAAAGGAAACAATAAATAAATAACACTGTTCAAATGTAGCTCATTAAACTTGACATTTTTTCCACATACTTTGGGAAAGAAGCATATTAACTCACTTTTCAGCTGTGTAATAGGTTCCAGCTTCATACTATACACAATGCTTGTGAGTCTCTTCAGATGCTCATGTAGGTGATAGCAAAGCTTCAGTCAAGTTGTGATTTACATAGCTTTTCATTATTCCTTAAATATAATGCAAGATTCAACACTCTGGGGCATCATATGTATGATTGAGATACCTGAAGGAAGACCATGGATTCATGATTGAATGATCAGATTATTTACCAGGTTCACTTGCAGATTTTAAATTATAAAATGTGCTCTTGAGGATATTCTTCATTTAAAAGGTAATCCTGGCATAATTTCATTGTATCTTCTTGCCATTTATCTAGTCCAGAGAATGTACCTCAGAGAGTACAGATGCAAATACATAGCTATGAAAATATGGGTTTGTTGCAGAGCCTCCAGATACTTCAGCACTGGCTGTGAGGAATATGAGAAGACATGTTATAATTTTTATTTTCATGGAAAAGTGGCATTTTTTTTTTTTTTTGTCATGCTAAAGATGGAAGGGCTTTAACGCTGTCTTGCACCATTCATTCTACAATGTTAACAGTTGTTTGTTTGTTTCTAAAAAGCAGGGAGATTGAAGAAACAGATCTGAAGATATTCAGTATCACATACTTAATACACTTAATGTAACATACTAACAAAGCAAGTTAGATTTTAGCAGATTTTTCTATCAGATCACTGTGCATATAAAAGACATTGGTTTTGCAGTACATACAGAATTATATTTGCAATACATACCAAATTATATTTATCAACTTTTAAATTAATCTGCCAAATTTATCAATCAATACCTGAAAATCATGAGATATTTTGTATTTGATGCAGCCCTCTTTCACTTTTATGGTTTTGAATAACTCAGCCCTCTCTGGGTTAAGTTCATGCTTGAGTTCTTTGGTTGGTAACTTTTCTTCCCAGTATTTGCATGCTGTTCCCAGTATTGGGGACAACACATATGAGTATAGACTGTGCTCTGGTATGATATATGCTCTAGTATGGTGAAACGTAAAATAACAAGCCTGTCCAAATGCTACATTATTCTATCATAGATCACCCTAAGAGTGATCAAACACAGAAGTAGTAGGATCTTTGAAACAGAAATTTCCAGTTACATACTTAATATGATTAAAAACTAATCTCAAATTCAATATACTAGTATATGTATATTAATGTATACATTAAAAAATCGAAACAGTAAAAAGTTGTTTTGGTTAAGCTTTCATTGCCATGAGGAAAAAAAGGATTTATCCCACTATAGATTTATGCCTCAAAACAGCACAGGTTTACAGCACTGAGTACGACGGTTTTATGCATGGAATATTCCCCAGTTCAACTGACCATAGTACTTAGTTAAGATCATGTAGCAGACCTTGCAGAAATAAGCCCTAAGTCTGTTATTACACTTCGAGACAGTAGCGTATGAATTACAAATTAATTATAATATGAATTATGAGAACAGTCATAACATACAGTGCAACTATATTGCTGTCTAAAGTTACAGTATCTTAAACAAACAAGACTAGCAAAGAACAAGAAACGAAGTATGATCTGTTCAAGGCTAGTGCAGCAGGTCAGCAGAAGACCCTAAACTAAGATTTAGGAGATGTGTGTTTAATGTTGCTTCTTGTCCAGGAAGTCGCTCATTCCTGCCAATCAGATTCCAAAATTTAA
>VXBJ01007660.1:0-12724 GCA_013400055.1 Nycticryphes semicollaris | reverse complement strand
CTACGCTCCCTGATAAAGAGTCCATTNAAAGAGTCCATTCTCATCTCTCCTGTAGCCCCCTTCAGGTACCGAAAGGCCATTATAAGGTTTCCCCATCGCCTTCTCTTCTCCAGACTGAACAACTCTCTCAGCCTGTCTTCACAGGAGAGGTGTTCCAGCCCTCTGATCATTTCAGTGGCCCTGTGCTGGACCTGTTCCAGCAGGTCCGTGTCCTTCCTGTGTTGAGGACTCCAGAGCTGGACACAGTGCTCCAGGTGGGGTCTCATGAGAGCATTGTAGAGGGGTAGAATCACCTCCCATGACCTGCTGGCCACGTTTTTGATTCTTCTTTTTGATCACCTTGGCCACTGGTAGTTTGGGTAAGGAGCACCTTTCTCAGGGAGGGATTTCAGGGACAGCCTTGCCCCATCTCTAGGTGGTCTCCTATGTGGTATCTGTTCTGGCTCTGTCCCCAGGAGATAACCCAGCAGATAAGCAGTACTGCAGTATGGCTGACACCAGAAAGCGCTGGATTTGGGGCAAAGAAACTTATTAAGATATCCCACACGTTGGCAGGTCCATCTCTTCTCCTAATGGGAAAAGTTTCTCCTTTCCACCTTTTGTTCTCAGGAGGAATTCCCTAGGGGCACCAGGAGACTGAGCAATGAGGTGATGAACATCATCTTTGCTCTTAGTGAGCAAATGCAGTATTTTTGGCCCCTGGCATTTCCCAGCTGTGCCCGTCACCAAAAAAAACCCCAAAAAGTGAGTTTTACTCAACATCATCACCACTCCTCCTGGCTCCCTTGGGATCCCCTCAGCACAGGGGAGGAGACATGGAGATCCAGGGCCAAAACCAAGACCTGAAGAGGAAACCTTTACCACCAGTCCAGCTCCTTGCTTCCACCGCAGTAGTTTCAGGAGTTATGTACTAACCTAATTTAGCTGCTTTGGTAGAGATAATGCTTTAGAGGTAAAGCCACTGTCTTACAAGAACTCAACTGCTTTTGGGGGATCTGCACCCCCTTCTCCCCCAGTCCAACACAGCTGAAGCGACTGCTTCAGTGTTCCCTGTTAGGGGCTTCCAAGCTAGGCAGATTTTAGTAGGTAAGGGGGAAAAAAAAACCCACCCAAACCACAAACTAAGCCTCCCTTGTGAATACTAATTTCCGGAGAACTTCTTCACTATACAATAAAAAGGTTTTCCCAGGCTTTTTTGTATTCTTCCCCGCCGTTCAGCAGCAGCGCTGGCAGGAAGACAAATAGGATTCTCGGCACCGCACGGCGGTAATGTATTAACAAGTGAGAAATAAGTGTGAGCCGCTTGTTGGGCAGCCGCCGCCCGCACCTCCAACCAACCCCGGCGGTGACAAGGGACATCCATCAGGGACACGGCGACAAACTCCGCGCACCCGCTCCGCCGACCCCTCTCACGCCTTAAAGTCTCAATCGCGGAGAGGCGTGGGGAGCGCCATCTTGCCCCAAACCCCGCGGAACTGGGTGCCAAGTAAACATGGAAGCGCTCGACGTCGCTTGAAAGTCCGCACCCGCGGGATGATTTGCGGGGGGCGNGCGGCAGTGGCCGGCGAGTGCAGCTCCCCCGCCCCCCCCACCCTACCGCAGGCCCTGCCGCCTGCTCCCCGATTTGGGGGAAATTCAGCTGAAATCGGTGCCTGGCGCCGCCGGGAGGCTGAGGAGACCGGCAGCGCCCCGCTTGGGCTCTGCTCCGCCGCCTTCACCCGGCAAAAAAACGGCCAAAACCTCTATAACTGCATTTTTTTTTATGGCGGCAGCCCACACGGCGTCCCTGAGGTGGAAGGGAGGCCTGCAGTCACCTACCCCCCGCCCTGAATATGAATTACTCATATTATTATAAATAATGCTAAGTTATCAAACTCCTCCAACAGAAAAATCGGCCTCGAGTTGCACCAGGAGAGGTTTAAGGTGGATCTTAGGAAAAATCTCACAGAAAGGGTTAGTAAGCATTGGAACAGGATGCCCAGGGAAGTGGTGGAATCACCATCCCTGGAGGTATTTGAAAGACAGGTAGATGTGGCACTGAGGGACCACCACTGTTTAGTGATTATTTCTTTGTCAGTGTTGGGTTGACAGTTGGACTCAATCGTCTGAAAAGTCCCTTCCAACCGAGACAATTCTATGGGTTGCCCTATGGATTCTTGCCTTTTGCAGCTGCACAGGCTGGAAATGTCCCAGCAGCACCCAAAGCACCCTCATGAGTGAGGCCAATTTCACCAGTGGCTTCATCAAGCGGTATTTCTTTCCTGAGATGGACACCTTAGCACCTGGAAGAGCCAGCACCGCTTGTCTTGTATTTATAAGACCCTTTGCTGGTGGTTGGGCAGCTCTCCTGACACAGGGCTGGGCATCCAAGCCAGGGAGGTGGGATGCAACCAGCCCCTTCAGCCCCACTGGCCACCATCCAGTAGGCTGAGGCATGGAGAAGAGTTTGGGTGTCAGGGCATCAACACCTGCCCTAGAGAACCAGCCACAAGCCAAGGTGATAAGTGGAGGTGAGCTGTGCAGTGCCCATTCCTAGTTCCCAACAGACTTTGTCTCATCCACAAAGTGTCGGCATAAGAACTGGCAGAAATGACTGCTACAGGCATTTATGCTCAATTCCTGCCCCGCAGGAACTAAGCTCTTCCAGCAATTAAAAGGAGTCAGCAGTATCCTGGATACCGTAAACATTTGCAACCGGTAATTACAGATATCACTTCCCCATCTGAGCTGCTGAATGACTGCTGCCATCTGATACCACTCCACCCCCTCCACTTTTCCACTTTTAAAAAAAAAAAATAAATAACCCCAAACATTTTGCATTGCTTGAGCAATCACAACACACCATCTGAGACACACTGGACTCTATCAGTGTTTAAATTATATCACTAGAGACAGTGTGAAAAATACAGGTTTAAGCTACTCACGTACAATGGTGTCATCCCATTCCTTAGGACAAAGGACACGAGGATATTTGTCAGGTCCTCAACTGAAGCCTCTTGATTGCGCAGCACTGTGAGATTTCAAGGTGAGAAGAGCTGGAACACAGAAACAGAAGCTCACATTTAACTCTTGGCCATTCCCTCAGGCTCCCCCATAACTGATCCCAGAGACCCTTCCCAGTACCACAGCCTGGGTGTACAAACCAGCTGTTCCACGGGGTCTGGGGTAAGTATTTCTGATTTGGGGTGAGCTGTCCCCAACCATGACATGGGAAGATACATATGACTGCTGCAGAGGCTTGTGTGAGTCTCTGATACAGGTATTAAGCCAGCCACAAACTTTTCCCTTCCACTTCTCACCCCTCTCAGGGAATGAATGTACCACCACGACGCCTCACTGCTGGGAGACTTGGGAGAAGATGTGGGATATGCTCAGGAGCAGCCTGCTCCCCACATTGGCACAAGCTGGCAGCTGGGAAGCTGTCAACTGGCTTTCCCGGATGCGTGGGACAAATATTTACATTTGTCTGCAGACCCCATTTGTATTTTTCTGTGTATTTAAGCCTGTCCTCGCCAGTTGGGAGGGAAGAGGGTGGTCCCAGACCAGAGAAGTGTCCAGAAATCCTCCAAGCTCACAGCCCGAAGCAGGATCTCACAATTAGCATGGGACCAGGGTGGGTATTCAGCATCACCATGGACTAAAGTGAGTGTGAAGCCAACAGGATTCAATGCTACATAAAGATAAGCTGCACATTTGAACAGTCTTACTCCAGAATGCTTTTTTGGGGGGGAGTGTTACCCCAACTGCGGTGCTTCCTGAGGATACACTGAAAAGCGAGTGCTGTTCCCATTCACCAGGTGGGTAAGGGAGGTGCAGCCAAAAGGGCTCACTTACCCAAATACCACTCCACGTGTCCCACCAGCACTTCTACCCAGGAACTCCCAGGCCTTAAATCTGGCTTTTATCCTAGCTGCTCTCCACCAGGAAAGGCAACTTAAAAATTAAAATCTCATCCGAGGTGAGTGGCAGAGGGTTTTCCCAGTACAGGAAAGTTTTCACCTGAATAAAATGAAAGCTTTCCAAGAAAGCTGAATTTCTGAATTTCAGGGGAAATACCAGCATCTCAAAATTTATTTTGAATCACTGTCAAGAGAAAAACAAGCTCTTCCATGAGACAAGGACACAATTTTTTTTTCTGGTTCCACAGTGTTGAACCATTTCATTTCAATAATGTCAAAACATCCTTAAATATTGTCTTACGCAACGTAGTAAACAGCTTGACCATTTTAATAAACCAAAATGAAATTAACTTACACAAGCAAGTCAAAATGATTTGTTTTGACTTTCTCCTTTAAAAAAACTGTCAAATTGCCAGAAACCTGAGATTTCAACACTCATAATACTGCCTTTTCCTACACGGTAACTCTTCCAGGCTATGTTTGAGACCAGCTCTGCGTGTAATGGCCAGGCTGGCTTCAGTCCCAGCAATACCCATTGCTTTATTGATGCATGGTCCAAACTCTGCTCTTCTGGAGGTCCTGGAAGGGAGACAAGGCCCGTGGTGACAGTTTTTGGTGACAATTACAATGTGTGCAACACCCGTGCTGTACCCTTGGGGCTACCTCTGCTTTGTCTTCTGCTGGTCCTGGGATCTGAGCAGCTAAAACTAAAGAAAGAAGCAACCCAGGTGAAAGCCCAAAGGAAAATTGCAGGTGTCAGAAGTCAGAGCCCAGAAAATGATCACGATCAGCTGTGTGGAATCACCAAGTGCACATACGACTGAGACCGGTCACTTCAATCTCGACTTCTAGAGCTGCACCAAACCACTCAAACGGTGCTAATTTGTAATGATTTATTGCACATTGAGAGCCTTGTAAATCAAGCTGAAAATCTAGGCCTGTCAGAAGCTGCCTGTTAACATTTCCATTTCCATTTCCATGCTTACTGCTACCGAAGAAACTTCAGACTGTGCTCTTCCAGGTCCCACTTTTCTTTTACATGTCATCTTCAAGTAGTTCAGCTCCTGTGGAAGGGCTGAAAAATCTGGGGTTTGATGCTGTGGGTCACGGCCCAAAATATTTATCCCCCAAGTCTTTTCCTCTAGAGAACACAAAAACCCTATCCTCATCTACCCCAAATCGTGTCTCACATTTCAGAAACACACCAAACTTCAGATGCACTCAAAGAAGAGCCAGCTGCAGCTCCCGAAAGCAGCGAGGGCAACCAGCTACAGAGTAGTGCAGGCTCAGAAAAACGAGAAAAAAATGGTTTAATTTCCACAGAACTAGTTGCCAGCCTGTCTGTGGGCAGGCTGGCTCCCTGCACACACCTCGTGAGTTCCCCGTGGGCGGCTGCAGAGCGTTTTGACAAGGGGAAGATCCTCTCTTTGACACTTCGCTTTCCATCTCCCCTGGCTACGGGTTTCCCCAGGGCGCCAACCATCGCATGCACCACCTCCCCTCTCTGAAGGTTTCTCCATCCATCTTACAGAGAGACAGTAAAAGAGATATCCATTAAACGCAGTTAATACATTTATACCAGTTAACTACTCCCACCAGCCGGTCTGGTCATCCTGGGGTGGTGGTAGGAAGGACCCACAAACGTCCAACACATTTCCCCCATGGCTTACTCTGCCCCACGAAGAGCGTTGTGGCCTTTTTCCACTTCAGCACCAGATTCAGGAAATTTCTCCCTGACCCCATCAAGTTGTGGCCTGGAATGTGAAAACAGATTAATTTTAGAGATGCCAATTTTATTTCAAACCTTTTTTTTTTTTTTAATTTTCATAAATTTCTTCTCTTTAAGGTTCTTGGCCGCTTGCATACTAAATAGCCTGCCTTGTTTTCACTTTGCCACATCTTTGTATTGTATTATTTTTACAGCTGACAAGGACCGTTAGACTATGGGAACACTGAAGTGTCAAAAGCAGATTGAATTTGCTGATTGCTGAAGTTCTTTGTGCTGCTCGCTCGGAATTTCTTTCCCCTATAATACATCTGGTGTTTGTATATTCGATAAAGTTAATATCTGTGAAATCAGTCATTTCCCTTAGCTCTAAATTATACCACAACAGACAGAAGATTGACTTCATTGTATTGACAAGAGAGAAGTCTCGATGCTTATTATTTGTGGTGACTTGGAGAGATTACAAAAGCACACAGAATGACTTTGCCAGGGGGACTATATTTCTAGAAAAGCTGATAAGGTGATGCATGCACATGAACGGTGGGAATAGTTAGTTTTTAACAAACTTCAACTTTTTATAGTGTTTTGGGGAGGAAGAACTAAAGAAATAGTATAAATCAATGTATCATTCCCTTCCTCTCTTCATGGCAGTATCCTGTTTAACACTGATCTCATGTGTAATATTTATGTCTACATAAATAATTCAGGAACTAATTAATCCAATTCTTTTATAATTACCTCTTATAATGGCATACAGCCCAAATCCCAGCAGCTTAATTGCTACTTAATGGAGATATTTATGACACCAACACTAGTAAAGAATATAGGCACTCTCACTTACTTCAATTAGGGGTGAGGCTTAGGCTACTGAACCCCCTACTGAACTTTGGATTTTCAAACATTCCTGAAGTTCTGCCAGTGGAAGACACGCAGGTTTTTCACTTCAGATAAAGAGGCTCCATCTCTCCTATTTTACATGTGACCAGACACGAGAGTCAGTACCCATTTTCTACAAGACAACAATAGCACAGTTCCATTTCTCTGGTGCTTTGGCTCTCACCGTGAGGCTGTACAGGATTTTGGGCCCATATTGTGAGATATGAACATGTTTTCCCGGCCTTAACAAGTCACAGATGTAAGCAGAGCACAGATCCAAGTCCAAAAGCCTGAAGGTTAAGGGCATCTTGGATGGGAACAGAATACAATGCACCATGAATCCTGTCTTTATCAACCACCTCTAGGACCAAATTAGACAATTACTGAAGAACATCCTCCAACAGGTGAGAACAGAAATGCATTGTGTAAATCGGAGAAAGTTAGAATCAGGTGAAGATTTCTTGTGTACTACTCACCCAGTCAGATAACAAGATGGGAGGGAGACCTCCAGCTTTCCCAGTCTCCCCACCAGCACCCTTATGCAGGTTCAGGAGTTTTCCCTCTGTGGCCAGCACCGTAGTGAAGAAAGAAGAAACCTGCTTGGCATGGATATTGTCTGATGCGACACAGCTGCTGACGTTAAAAATACAGTAGGGGACCACAGACATGGAAGGAAAGGGTAATGTGGCCAACAGAATCCCCATGCCCAGCACAAGATTTTTCTAGGTTGGAATGGTCTGAGAGGTGTTTTGGTTTATTTTTAATTATTTTCCATATGCAAATGCGGAGTTTAATAACAGCACAGCCTTGCAGTAGGTGCAGGTAGTGGCTTAGCAAGTACCTCTGATAGTTACCTGCAAGAACTGGGTAACCAGCTTTGTCAGCTGGCAGGGGAGTAGAAAACATTTGGAAAAGTAAATAGCATATAAAGGGATCTTTTGGGGTGTGATCCTGCGGAGCTTTTGCTCGAGCCACATCTGTCAACGTTTTGAAGTCTAATTTATTTTATGGGGTGAGGTTAATAAGGGAATTAAGTTCATAAGCAGAGTCATGGACGTGTGTCCAGGTGTCACTGGTCACATCCGCTTGCTCTGTCATGAATGCCTCACAACAGAGGAAAACTGTCTTGATTTAGAAATAAAGGAAGGTTCTCTCTCTCCCTGCTTCAGCTTAGCAGGACTGTGATTTTCCCGTCTTCCCTTCAGAGGAAAAGAGCAAGAGAGAAACCTCGCAGAAGGAACAAACGTTTAATGAGCTATCTAATTTGGTAGTCGTGCTCTTAAACGTGATTTCAGGCGAGCAGGGTATTTCTGGAGCAGAGTCTGATACACGCTGGCTGCTCTGTGGGCATCTTGTGAGGTTGTCTTGCACGTCGCTTGAAATAAACCTCCTTGAAAATACCGGAGCAGCATTCCCTGCCATGTAATTAAATTTGGGGTGTCTTTTCCTTTACGTACGTCAGACATCTCCCTGCTCCCCTCATCTCAGGGATGCTGTGTGCTCCTGGCCTCTTTTAAGCTACAAGATCAGCCTGGGAAAGCAGCCAGAGTTTGGGTGGCCAGAGACAAGCGTGGTGTTTCCGAGTCAGGTTTTGTCTGCCTTGGGTGGTTGCATCGATCTGGTTTACTTCAGCCTCAGAAACAAGAAAGTTTAGACAGAACGAACAGCTACAGGGGTGTTTGTGTTTTGGACCCAAAGGACTGATTTTACTTCAACATGAGTGCATCCTCCATAGGACCACAACGATAATTAGTGATCTGGATGAGGAAAGGCTGAAGGACTTGGGGCTTTTTAGTCTGAAGAAGAGAAGACTGAGAGGGGATCTGATCAACACCTAGAAATACTTCAAGGGTGGGTGTCAGGAGGATGGGGCCAGGCTTTTTTTCAGTGGTGCCCAGTGACAGGACAAGAGGTAACGGGCACAAACTTGGACATAAGAAGTTCCATCTAAACATGAGGAGGAACTTCTTCACTGTGAGGTTAACAGAGCCCTGGCAGAGGCTGCCCAGAGAGGTGGGGGAGTCTCCATCTCTGGAGACATTCAAAGCCCACCTGGACACGTTCCTGTGGGACCTGCTCTGGGTGGACCTGCTTGGAGAGGGGGGTTGGAGTAGATGGTCTCCAGAGGTCCCTTCCAACCCCGTAGCATTCTGTGATCCTGATTTAAATTAAGGGAAAAATAAACAGTTCTTAAATGAAAAATGAACGCCCACAGATTGGCTGGCACAGGTTTAACTACACTGACAGATTTTTCTGTGCAATTTTCCCATTATGAAGAAGTTCTAAAACATTAATGGCTTTCAACTTGCAAAAACACAATGCCCTGAAACTTTACCCTGTTACTTGTAAAGTGTGCTGTACCAAAAAAGTACTTGATAATTAGAGGGAATGTGCTGGAGTGAATATAGAAATCTCATTTTAAAGCCTTTAAAAGCTTGAGAATACAGCTTCAAACTGAGAGTCACTTAGTTTTTATGATTGCTTTTATCTTTACCAGCAGCTGAAGACATCCACTGCAGCCTTAAACTAGTCCTAATCAAATGTTTTAGTCGGTGTATTTTCATGAGACCTGGCAAATTTATTCCCTCTTGCTGCTATTAACTGGTGGATATTTATGCATTAGGATGCAAAGGAGCGACTCCTACAACTGCCATTTCGCTAAGAAAGGTTTCATAATTACACCAAGAGATTGGGAATTAGAATTCCAGGGGTTCTTCGGAGCTGCAGGACACACATAATGTGCTGTCCCCAAAGTGAGTCGCTTTGATTCCCTCGCCCACTGAAAGCACAGTAACGGTGACAGGAAAATTATCGTGAAGTGTGTCAAGACGTGTGCAATAAAAGGATGGCTTTTGGGGCATTTTATCCCTTCCTCTGCCTGTGTGCATTCTAGGGCACTTGCTGCCAGCGAGGTTCTTTGAGATTCTCAGCTGAAGTACACCATTAAGAGTACTTTTATTGATGTTTACAGGTGGTTAATGAATTAATCCCTTTCTCCCTGATTCGAGCCACAGAATTGGGAAGCTGAATTTGAACTAATAGCACTGGATAAGAGGTAGAACAGAGAGGTTTACAAGGAAATTAAAAAGAAATTGGGCTTTACTAAAGGTGTTTTCAAATAAGCCCTTTTTGTTTGGGGACAGGATTACACTTTTCGGAAACTGTCCAACTTTTTTTAGAAAGAAATTGAAGCCAGCTCTACTCTAAGACCTGAAGACTAAAAATATCTCTATTTCCCATAAAATCTTCCAAGCTTTGTTTTTTATAAAAAAGAGGGAAAAAAAGAAGAGAGAGAATCCGACCTTCTGTGTACATGCTCCTAGATCCTTCGCTTCCAGCAGTTAATGGCCAGGGCAGACACAGACAAGCATTAGAGATCGATGACCTGAAGAAGCATCACGCAGCAGTTGGCAGAGGTCTCAGAGATACACCACTTCAGTCCTCTGAAGAAATCCCAAAGGACAGCTTAGAAGGGGTTGGAGGGACCACCAGGCTTCCTCTCTCACCCCTGCAGAGACCTGGGCAGACAGATGTCAACAGATTTTCTTCCAATTTCAGCTTCTCATTCTTCTGTTTCTTAGTAAGCCCACCCCCAAGGACAAGAATATGAACAAGCCTTTGGAGAGTCCCGTATTTTTTAGCATTATAACCCTTTCTTGTTACTCTTAGGGTAACTTCATCACCAGTGGGAATGTACCAGGACAGTGGAGCAGTGCTGGTCTCCAGTGTCCTGGCTTGTCCTGGGCACCAAAGAACCACTGTGAAAATTCGGGAGAGAGGAACAAAAGTCTGCCCTGTCAAAACCTGTCATGAAAAATGGGAGGAATCCCACGCCAGGACAGCTTTCTGCTGGTCTCCTCACTGCAGGTGGGCAACCCAACCCTTGGCTGCTGCCTCTGCCAGTGTAGTCTCAGATGTGAGAAACAGTTGGGTTGAAATTTTCCACTGCAACAGCTCTATCTGGCTGAAACGTTCAACGAAGCACTCTGTAGAGAAAGACATTTTATCTCAAAGAACGTCTTGAGTTTAGCAACTCCCCTAACTTAGGTGGAATAAGTCCCCCTTCTGAACTGACGGTGATTTATCTGCTCTATTAAGCCCAATGACAAAGCACACGGTGCTTTCAACGGGACCAGAAATTAGAGTGTCTGCGAAAAGGCAACGGACGGAGGTTCCACCTCGCTTACTCTGATTTAAATGCAGAGGAGCTCCTGGGGCTTCTTTTGTGTTATTTCAGCTCTGAAGGAAGAAAACGGAGAGCAGAGCTGTGCCAGCAAACAGCGGCACCGCAACCGCTTAGGCTGAACAGAGCAAAGAGTTTGAGCAAAAGTATTTTCTTTTATCATGGAATTCCCAAGTATGTTTGGGAAATTACTGATTTGTTTCTCAAAATAACATGAATTCTTTTAATTCAATGAAAAAGAAAAGCCACAAATGAAAAAAACCCCCACGAAATATTTGCCACTTCTCACTTATTTAAGAATATTCTTACCTGGATGTGTGTATCTTATTTCCATGTTTCTCACCACGTACAACTCAGGTAATAATAAATACCCATATGTTATCGCCTGTATTTAACAAATAAAATTCTATGGTAATTTCACAATCAACAATGCCTGGTGGTAAGAATTTAATTATTCAATCTGATTGAATATGATTAAATATGGCTCATGCTTTCCAAAATGGGTTGCATGATAGATTTAAATGAACTCATTAGTGGTTAATGCAGCAAAGCGCTTTCTAAATGCTAATGTTTGGCTGCCTTTGGCTCGTTAATTAATTTGAAGATTGTGTAATTATCAGAGCTTTCAATTAGCATACGTCTACTTCTTTTTATTCCCAAATGGCAGTTGTTTGCGTGGAACTATTGGAAATTCAATTATATTTATAATAAAAATAGGACATCAAACTGCCCAAACAAGCACACTCTGCACGGGAACAGCGTCTTTCCCTTTAAAGTCTCTTTTTTATTACTGCTATTTTCAAAAAGAGCTCAGTCTCAGCAGCTTTCTCTCAGCACAGAGAAGGGATAGCAAAGCACACAGATAATTACACACCTCTGAAGAGTTGTGTGTTGTGTAAGATGCGTGAGGTCTGACTAGGGCTTGGAAAGAAACGGGAGTGGAGTCTGGTCTGGCTTCTTTTCTCTCTCATTCTCTGCTTTTGGTTTAATTATTTTCTTTTTTTTGCATTCTGTACTTTGCTTTTAAAGGCCAACAGCCACGAAATGAGGCAATAAGGCCCAAACAGTTTACCCAGAAGACATGAGCTGGGGGGTGTGTGTGTATGGACACGGGACAAACTGGTGGTGGATGTGCAGAACCACGGAGCCACCGGCTTCGGCTCAGGCTGGGAAAGCGGCAGCCGATACTCAGGGCAATGCAGGTGCTGGCAGCTCTACTTTAAATTACACAAAAGCGTGGCAATAAAACAGAAATAGTCTCATAAGCAGGTATTAGGTGTATGACAGGGCCATAAAAGCAACAGAAACTGAGGAATGAACAAAGAGTTTCAGTCAAAGCTCGTGCCTGTCAGGGAAGGACGTGGGTTATGAGATAAACGGGCACTTCATAAACATCAGCCTGGACTCAGGAGAGATGCCGCAGGGATAACTCGAGTCGGAGATTCCTAGAGCCGCAGGGCTCCCAGGTGGAAGAAGAAGAGAGCTTTATCTCCTGCAGGTTACGAATGACAGTAACTAAAGAATTAAATCGACTGTCTGAATCATTTCTCCCAGGCTTTTTAAAGGCACGTCTGATTTCTCTACCAAGTCTCCATGGCTGCCTTCACATCACACGCTGAATTCACACCAACCCTTACGACACTTAACGGGGAACTTGTTTGCCATCAAAAGCTGTTGTTGCTACTAAATATGGGATTCCCTGCTGTAGTTATCCAGGGCCACAAACAGCTGGAGCGGCAGCACGAGTGTAAAAGCCCGAGAAACAAACCTTGGGGTTCATTAACTGCCTGAAAGGAGCCCTTCTCTGCCAGCAGCTGGGAGAGCGACAATGCATTAACATATGGAATAATTAAGCACAATAAGTAACTATTACATTTTCTAGCATAACAAACCAACTTCGTTTTCTCAACTTGTATACCAAAAAAAAAACCAACACTGAGATAAATCCTTTGATGAGTCTGGGTTTTAAATTGCTATTAATCATGGGTGTTTGTCCTATGCACTTTTATATTGATATGATATAGAAATATGAGGAAAAAC
>VXBJ01007657.1:0-18716 GCA_013400055.1 Nycticryphes semicollaris | reverse complement strand
TAATAATAATTAAAATTAAATCTTCAATACTTATGCATTAATATTGAGATGGAATAATCAGCTATATGAGCTTATGTTTCTAATGTTTGTGATCAGTTGTTCCTTTCCCTTTGACCTTTTAGAATGAGAATGAGTAATAATTAGGTAAAATTTTTACCTTCTTCTTCAATAGGTCTTTGTGGAAACTTTAATGGAATGGAACGTGATGACTTTAAAACAAACAGTGGGCTGGTAGAAGCTACAGGATCTGCCTTTGCTAACACATGGAAAGCTCAGTCCACCTGTACAGACCAGGTAGAAAAGCTGGAAGACCCTTGCAGTCTCAGTATTGAAAGTGGTAAGCACACTAATAAGTTAGATGGTTGGCTTCTGCCAGAATAAGCAGCATTGCTATATATTACTGCAACAGGTCTGTAAGAGTTGTAGTGTTGCATTGAAGTTTTTTTAGAGGACTGCCAAATTAATTTCTGCAAGTATGTATACATATGAGCACCAATTTCCCATCAAATGGAAATTAAGCTTTAGGGTGTGATTGTAGAGGAATCCTGAGCTGGAAGATAGGGAAGCAAGGTCATTAATTTATATTATCTGCAAAGGCTGCTTGTATTTCCTAGTGTTAATTATCACTATATTTAACTTAGCTTTATGGTCCCCAAATGGAAAGGGTTGTCAGAATTCCATGTAGAGAAGTTGGAGCAGTAAAATAAAATTTTTCATTTTGTGATTGCATGTCTACTGCTAGATAAATGAATCAGAGACTAGAAATATGTGTACAGTGAATGCATGTGGTTTCTCCAGTTCCCAAAGAGTACATAGTTCTCTCATTTGTATTATTACATGGCATTCATGTGACAGATAACTAGACATGGCACAAGGAAGATAAGTGAATGTAATGAATATAATGAAATAAATTCATTTTTCTCCCTTTTTTTTTGCAGCAAATTATGCTGAGCATTGGTGTTCTTTGCTGAAAGATCCAGAAGGTCCTTTTGCAAGATGTCACTTAATCATTGATCCTTCAGAATACTATAAGGTATAATAGTGCACTGTTTTTAGTACTGCTTTATTTCAGATGGATGAATGTAGACATTTATCATTGTTCAAACATTTGAGATCTTACTGAGTATCTTGCCCATAAGAACTGGTGAGGATTTTGCAGTGATTAACTGGGGCAGCATAGCGTGCATCCCAAGTATCTCCTATGATGAGATTCTTATGGAATGCTTCTGAAGAAAAAAATTATTTTTCTAGTTTCTTATGTTTTGTATTTAATGTACTTTTTTATTGGATTCAATAATTAACTGGAAAAAGGAATCAAAAAAGAAGAAATTCCTAAGTCTTTGCTTATACTTTGAACTCAGTCTAAGCTCAAATTTACTGAAGATCTTCATACATCTGGTCAATACCTTGCCATTACAATTTTTAATTTTTATGGATCTTTGCGTTTCTAAGTTGTAACTGGGGGAGAATGGTAACAAAATCATAGAATCACAAAGTCATAGAATAGTTTGGGTTTGAAAAGACCTTTAAAGATCATCTAGTCCAACCCCTCTGAAGAGGCAGGAACCTCTTCAACTAGACATCCAATCTGACCTTGAACATTTCCGGGGATGGGGCGTCCACCACCTCTCTGGTCAAACTATTCCACTGTTTCAACACCATCAGCATAAAAATTTTCTTCTTTATATCAACTCTAAATCTTCCCTCTTTCTATTTAAAACCATTACCCCTTCTGTTATTGCAACAGGCCCTGCTAAAATGTATGTCCTCATCTTTCTTATAAGCACCCTTTAAGTACTGAAAGGTCTCAATAAGGTCTCTACAGAGCCTTCTCTTCCCAGGCTGAACAACACCAGCTCTCTCAGCCTGTTCTTAACAGGAGAGGTGCTCCATCCCTCTAATCATTTTTGCGGCCCTCCTCTGGACCTGCTCCTGCAGGTCCATCTTTGCTGTACTGGGTGCTCCAGAGCTGGACACAGTATTCCAGCTGGGGTCTCACCAGAACAGAGAATCCTTCACAAAAGGTGATGTTAGGAGGCTGGCTACTTTTTAAAGGTGCAAGAGGCTTGGTTTAGGTTAGGATAAACATTCAAACATTTCCACTGTGTATGAAATGGAGTAGCATTTTCAGTCTCTGGTCTTTGTTCATTCCTTCCATTGTTCTCTGATCATGGGAATTAATAAAAACATTAGAAAAAGGACACAAGATATTTCATAGGAACCGAGTTGCAGTTGCCCATTGCTTTTCTGTGGGCTTACTGACCCTTTCATTCATTTTTCAGAAATGTAAATACGACACTTGCCTCTGCGAAGACAATGAAGAATGCTTGTGTGCTGCCCTGTCCTCTTACTCAAGAGCCTGTGCTTTCAAAGGCATCATACTGGGAGGCTGGAGAAAAAGTGTCTGCAGTAAGTAGTGAAACTGTAATCCCTGTGAAATTAATTAACCATGAGAAATAAGCAGGTTCTCTCTGAATTTGGTTGTCAGTGATTATAATGTTAAGGGATTTGGAGTATATTAGAAATGTCTAATGGTCTTAAAGAGAAAATGCTTAAAATTTTTGCTAATTCATCTTATATTCTGTAGCTGTCACTTGTTCATGACATATTTAAAAGTAGAAAGATGTATTTTTCACTTTCACCTTCTTTTCCCAGTTTAAATAATAATGCTGTTTCTGTCTTTGGCTAATGGAATCCCACCCATCAAAGCTTTTACATTGTGTTTTCTCATCAGTGTCTTTTTTTATCATTGTGCTTCCATTTTAACAACAGCACAGTACTATTGTGACTAGGAGATTATCATATTGTGCTCTCTCTCTGATTATCAGCATGTGAAACAAATATGGGTATGCAAGTAGAAACTATTAGAAGCAGTTAAAAAGAAGTCTTCAGCTGGTAAAGAATGTTATGCTAGCATTACTTGTATAAAAGTTACTTGTACTTTAATAAAATCTAAGGGAGAATTTTTACCATTACATGCTGCACAGCCAAAGAAACCTAAACGGAAATGTCAAGGTTAAATTGTCCATCCTGCATTCCTTATTTATCAGTTTGTTTATTTCCCCCCCAGCTAGAGAAGTGTCTGCCTGCCCAGGAAATCAAATCTTCCTTTACAATCTTACAACATGCCAGCAAACCTGTCGCTCCCTTGCTGACGGTGAAAAGCATTGCATGCAAGACTTTGCTCCTGTGGATGGCTGTGGCTGCCCATATAATACATACTTGGATAACCAGGGTACCTGTGTGCCCATGTCCAAGTGCTCATGTTATTACAAGGGATCATACCTGGAACCAGGGGAGTATGTCACCAGAGATGGAGACCGTTGGTATGTTTTATTGTGGCTTCTTGATTGTGGGGATAAAACCCCTTTTAAAATTTGCTTATTAGGTGCAAGACGGTTAGCTTTTTTTTTTTTTTTTTTTTGTCCAAATGAAGGCTTTGATCATTTATCATTAATATCTGTTTCATTATTATCTGTTTCCTGAATCATCAAAAAATATAGTATTAAGGATTAATAGAATAGCCGTCTTTCCTTAAAATATAAGCTTTATGTCATTATGCCTAAAATCTTGATACACTTTTTCTCCAAGTGAAAATTCATGTGTTCACATCAATAGAGTTGACCTTGAAATATCAGTAGAAATTATGCAAGACCAGCTCTGATAAATACTATCACATTTGTAGAAACAAATCCTTAGATTTAAATTGAAGACACTGAGCTTACTTTTTAAAAAATTTCTATTTACCTCAATTCTTTTCTAGTGTTTGCCGAAATGCAAAGGTCCAGTGTACTTCAGTGAAAATAAGAATGGAAAGTAAGTGACACTCTATCAAGTAAAATAAAACAAAAACCGTAACACAACCTCCAAACCCAAAGCTACACTTTGAATTTGAATTCTCTGCTTGTTTTTTTTTTGTTTGTTTCTGTGTTTGTTTTTTCTCTTTATGTGAAACAGCTACACATTTTCACATCGTTCTGTCTTCACTGAGCCTCTGTTTTTTATAAGTATAGACATACTCTGAGATTTTTCAGTAGCTACCACCTTTCATATGCATTTCCTTTGCCTTTTCTTGATTCATCTAAACCATCAATATACCTTTCAGATGCAACAGAATGTTCTTCTAACAAGATGTACTTTGACTGCGATGCATACCCACATTGGACTTCGCAAACGCCTGTACAACTTAGCTGTCATACTCGTGGAACTGATCATGTATGCGTTCAGTTTTTCTCCACGTCTTGTTACCTTTATTCTGTATTCTTTAAATGTCAGTGCAACACAGGAAATGCAGTTGTAATAACAGTTTATTTCTCTTTGATTTAATCTTCCTTTCTTTTCTGCACAATAATATTACTCTGTTGCCAATTTCATGATGAATACTCTTATGTTTTTCCTCTCCTTTTGTTTTTTTTACTATGTCTTTATTGGAGTTGTACCTCCCAACCGAAATATGGTTTGGGTTCTTAGACAACCAAAAAAGAAAAGAAAAATATTAGAATCCTAGAAAGAAAACCCTATAAAACTAAACAATGTTATGCTGTCTGGTTATAAATGCAGTTTTTACCACGATGTTTATAAAGAAGTGGAAGAAAAATGCAGTGCTTTTTCATAACATAAAAATATCTCCATATATTTGTTAGTTCCAAGCAGAGTGTGTCTCAGGCTGTGTGTGTCCTGAAGGTCTCTTTGATGATGGAAAAGGGGGCTGTGTTGAGGAGAAGGACTGCCCATGCAGTCATAACAACCAGCTGTATTCTCCTGGAGAGAAGATAACAGTGGACTGCAACACCTGGTAAGTTATAATTTTGTAGTATTTCTAGAATATATTGTATGAAGTAAATCAATAGTCACGTCTAGGCTTATGTACTGCAGTGGCTATAGCTGCAAGTATAAATCTTTATTTTCAGGCATACTTTTTGCTATCCAAGGAAATATAGATTATGCTGAAAATATTAGGGTAAGAGATACCTCAATTTTCAGGAGACACCTTTTGTTGTGCAAATGCATTCATTTTTTAAATTGAAACACTATCTGATCTGAAAAATGTAGCTGGCCAGATTAAACAATCATGTTGTAGGCTTAAAAACAGGGTAAACTATTGAAGTTGAGACTTAAGACACTCTGTCACACTGAAATGAATATTGTGCACATTATCATGTTGTATCAGGTAGCTGCTTGGTTTGTTCTGCAGTTTTCCAAACAGAACACTCTTGGTGAGGTCTGAAAATTCAGCTCTTCTGCTCTCTTCTAGTACCTGCCAAAAAGGAGATTGGAGCTGCACTGAAGAAGTGTGCTATGGGACTTGTATGATATATGGAAGTGGCCATTATATCACCTTTGATGGAAAATTCTATGACTTTGATGGGAGTTGTGAATATGTGGCTACTCAGGTAATGCTCATCAGGAGGGCTGAAGTGCTGTCTGATTGCCTTGAAGGTCTTTCCTCTTTGGTTTCATCATGCCTTGCGGCCTGCCATCACTGTTCCTGTGGTGTTTACACATTCTGCCAGGATAAATCCTGTATTTTCAGTGCAGGCAAGCTGTGTGAACATGGTTTTTTTCTGATACAGTGGTCATAAATTATATGTAACAGGGCTATTTTGCAATGAGAGTTAACAGCTCATCAGTTGTGAAATAAATAAAAATTCTAAGTTTACAAAGTTATTTATATTTAAACATATATTCCTCATTTTGTTTTAGTCCCACTTGTTTCCCAGGGTTTGCCACAAATGAGACTGTATTAACTGTTTGTATGTACGTAGAGATGTATGTGTATACGCCTGTGTGTCTGTAAAAATATATGTATGTAGGATTTCACACATTAAGCAGTGGTAATGATTTATACATTGTGGAGATTTAAATTATTGTAATTACTATAATATTGGACTAAAAATTAAATATTCTACTTAATTTTCTTATGCTCCTTTTTTCCTTTTTCAATAGGATTTTTGTGGTGACAAAAATTCCAGTGGCTCGTTCAGTATCATCACGGAGAATGTCCCCTGTGGAACTACAGGAGTCACCTGCTCAAAGGCTATTAAAATTTTTCTAGGGGTGAGTAATGGTACTCAATGTATATTTATCAGTATTCAAGTATTAAAAAAAAAAAAAAAAAAAAAAAAAAAGTCTTCAAAGCCACATCCCTAAAAGCAGCTCTAATAAGTAAAGGTTAGAGGCCCTATCAAATTAATCTGTAAATATGTTGATTCTCTAGTACTGAAACTTCTCTCAAATAAAGGTGCTACACCACTCTCTGCCATCTGTGAAAGTCATCCCAGACTTTGAGCTACTGGTTTGAGAATACGTTGTATTATTCTGAGTGTCTCATATTTTATGTCATCACAAATTTAGTGTTGCAATATTTCTCTTTTTATCTTTCAGAAAACTGAACTGAAATTGGAGAACAAAGATTATAAAGAAATCCAGCGAGATATTGGTGATGATGTGCAATATTGGAACAGGACAGTCGGCCTCTACCTTGTTATTGAGACTAGCAATGGTGTGATGCTTATCTGGGATAAGAAGACTACTGTTTTCATCAAGCTGACCCCTGATTACAAAGTTAGGACCTGTCCATCTTTTTCTGAAGTAGTAGGATGAATAGATAAATGAGATAAGGAAGCATAAATGATTTTTTAGTCTGAGTATGTGTTTAATTCCTATATCCTCTGCACATTGATGATTAACTTGCATTATTACTATCACAGCTTGCAGAGGTGCTACTGGAGTTCCTTACAGTCCAGTGATGAGTTACAGAGGATGCATAGCATATGTTTGCAGTAAAGTTAGACATCTAAGGCATTCTGAGTTTGAGAATATTAAGAGCCAAACATTCACAGTAATTTGGGGGATGTGGCATGGAATTTCAGCCCTGAGATAAAATAAAACTCCTGATGCAATGTATGGAGATGGTTCTGATTTCTGAAATTTGGCATACTGAATTATAGAGTACTGAATTCATTGGGCTAAATTAGGAGGTATGGGGTTGTATAAACAGGGACATAGTGTTGAGAAAAATGGGAAATAAATTAGTTCTTCTCAGCTGAAAGAGGCTTATCCACTCTTTAGTGCTAAAAATTGGATGAAGAGCCACCACAGAGACATGGAAATATATGGATATAACTGGCTTCAGGGAGGGAAGACATGGCAGCTGAGTACAAGACAAGTAAAGGTTTAATTTCTGTACAAATGATTTGCAAGTAAAGATGAAAATACATAAGTTACACAAGGAGTCATTTGTCCTTTTCAGTGTCAATGTTTTGCTCTTACTTTACTGGAGTATGTCTCTAACTTCCATGGTATATTTAAAAGCTGTGAATATGTTAATTTTCTTTTCCAGGGCAAAGTGTGTGGTCTTTGTGGCAACTTTGATGACAAGTCTAACAATGACTTTACAACAAGAAGTGGGCTGCAGGAGACTAATGCACTGAAGTTTGGGAATTCCTGGAAACAGTCTGCCATGTGCCCAGATGTCACAGAAGAGATTAAGCCCTGTGATGTGAAACCACATCGGAAGTCCTGGGCAGAGAAAGAATGCAGTATCATCCATAGTGAAGTCTTTACGATTTGTCACTCTAAGGTTTGTAGAGGGCAGATGGAGATGGGACAGCACAGTGCATTTCTATTAGTGCAGAAGCAGAGAGGACATCAGAAATTAATGACAAGATCATTAAATAGAATGATTGTCAACTAAGTTCTTCAATACAGCTACAGGTATCAGCCCATTTCAGCTAGCCTAATTCAAAGCAGTTATGATATCTGTGGCACCAGGACTGGGTGCCAGCCCTAGCTGTACAAACCCATATTCATCACCACAGTTTCTCTGCTACTGCTGTGTAAGGTAGGTTCAAAAATCTAGCCTCAATAAGCGTGTGTGTGCTGCAGTTGCACCATCTCTTGTTGAGATGACAATACTGAAAATTCTGAAAGACCTTGTGATCATCAGACCCTCAGACCCCTTCTTCTGACAGAAATGCATACTGTACTTGAAAGATGGCTGTTGAAGAGACTGCTACTCCTCATAATATTCAACCCACAGAAGGAAAGTTCTTGGAAACTGCTGACATCTCACAGTTTAGAGAGCTTAGCTGCTCGTACTGTGCCTCCAAATTGTCATAGCATACTCTATGTCAAGCCAACAGCTTCTAGCTCACAGTGCAGATGGAGCACTCCTCTCTATTTCTTGTTTCTTTTCTGAAGTATGGTAATGTTAACAACAATTTGTTCTTAACTGACAGTGGAAAAGTCACAAAGAACTACTAAATTAATTAACTTAAGTTTCTATGTTGATTCCTTCACCAGCTAAAATCTCGTCTAAGTTTCTCCTCTTGTAGTCCCAAGCAAAAAAGTAGAAATGTTTTGCTAATGTGTCACTGGATAAACTCCAAAAACTAGCAAGCACAAAATTCTCTCTCTGCTTCATATTTGCTGTGAAGTGCAGCCTTTCAGATATTGCTCAGAAATTTTTGGTTGGCGAAGCTTGGTGGGAGATAAGACTTCATTTGGTAATTCTTACAAACAGTCTCATCCCTGTCCAGCTCAATTCCCATATCTCAAAGATATCTCAAACTTACCAGTTTGAAAACTAATTTGGAGATTAAATTGGACATCAACTTGGACATCATTTTTTTCCCCAACAGGTGGACCCAGCTCCGTTTTATGAGGCTTGTGTTCATGATGCCTGCTCTTGTGACAGTGGTGGAGATTGTGAGTGTTTCTGTTCTGCAGTTGCTGCATATGCTCAAGAGTGTACCAAGGCTCAGGCCTGTGTTTTCTGGAGAACTCCCGATATATGCCGTGAGTAACAGTTAAACACAACCGTATCTTTCTGACTGCTGTCACAAAGCCTATCAAATAAATCATTAATACTATCACTGAAAAGTCATGCAATGTATGCAACACAATTTATTTTTGCTAGTAAATTTGTATATTTCAAATTGTCTTTTATTCAGCCTAGCTTCTATGTTTCTTTTGCCTTTTTCTTATCATTCTCTTCTCACTTTTTTTTTTTTTTTTTTTTTATTAAGGCTAGGTTTCAAGTCTTCCTTCCATTTTACTTGATAATTGGTGAACTGCAACTGCTGTTAGCTTTTGCTTCTCTTTTTTTTTTTTTCAAATTATTCAGAATTTAATTTTAGCAATGCTATATAGAAGTACTCCTGTGTAAATGAATCTAATCTGTATTGAGTATATTAAGCAGTGTCCCTTAGTGGTGTTCATGCTCATACCAGTACATCATAAAATAATGTAAAAAAATATTTAAATTAATATTTCTCCAAAAAGGGCTCAAAACAAAATTTTGAGATTCTGAATGGCAGAAATGTAATTTTTTTTTAAAAAAAATCATTCTGATTCATATATTTGTAGTTTGTAAGAGTAAGAAGCCAGTGAAATAGAAAAAATAAATTTCAATCAGCACAGATATATGCATTTATGAAAACTCCTTCCTCTAAGGAGGAATTCTAAGCTGAATTTTGTTCTAAGTTATGTACATACTGCATTCTGGCAACCATGTTTTTAATCAGCTTCTTTTTTTTTTCCTAATCAGCAATATTTTGTGACTACTACAACCCTCGTAATGAGTGTGAATGGCACTATGAGCCTTGTGGCAGTAATGTCATGACCTGCAGGATGATTAATAACATCAGCACCAACTTTTCAGTACCATACCTGGAAGGTATTGCTATTTTTTCTATTTTAGTTCATATAATATTGTCCAGGTATCATTTAATGAATATGTAATAGTCAGTCAGATTGACAAGATATTCCTAAATCTGTAATGTTGAATTTTTCTCCAGTCTTACATAAATGTTTCCTATAATGTAATTTCTTCTTCATTAACATCAGTGGGTGATAGTTACATTGCTGTCAGCCATAGAACTAGGTCTCTGATTAGATAATATCCCGAGACATGGAAGATGACTACACCATTGCTATTTTGCATCCCATCCTAAAGGATGCATCTCTCTTCAAGAGAAAGGAATCTTTTTACATGCAAGTTACTGATAGCTGGATTTTTTTAACCTTATAATTCTTTATACATCAGATCCATCTTGGCTTTATTAGATTAATGCGCAACTTTGACTTATATTACAATTAAAAATATCTTTGATATCAGACACACTGCTGCTGCTGGATTCTTAATGGAGACCACAAAATGTGGTTGCTGGAGGGCTACTGGGCGCTACCTCCTTTTTTGATGTATTTCATTTGTAGTTTTTGGTTTAGGCTTTAGGACCAAGACATGAGGCTAAAACACATTATTCTGCATTCCATCCCATTTAGAGGATCCACAAGACATTTAAATCCCAATGGACCCTCAAAGTATGTAGAAATATTATATTAGTAGTTGAAAGTCTTTATGCTTGAAAACTGAAAATTAATTTCACGTAATGGAGACTGCAATGATCTGAGAATGTGAATGACTTTACAAATATCTTCTGGTTTACCACATGATAAAGTTGAAGGAAACAGCCCCAATTTTGGCCACACAGTGTTTTTGGTCTGGTTTGGAAGCAGTTATCTCCAGTTTAGGGATTGTAAAGAACTGCTCAGGTTTTGACTGCTATTTTAATCTTTGAACTGCTGGTAACAAAGCGACGACGACAACAACAACAAAGCCCTAAAGCCTAAGCAAAATAATCAAAAAAAACCCCAAACAAACTAAGTCTATGTTTTGAGACAGATTGTCATTGACAGAAAGATTTGGAAAGTGTCAGAAGGCAGATTATTATGTATCTAGTTATCTTCTAAATTATTGTTGTTTTTTATCTTCAGTGGAATTACAGAGCACACTTACTTTTGTTAGGGAATCTTTAGTACAGTCTGGCAGTGTGAAGTGACTTTTAAGTACCAGTTAACTACTTGGTCATGCTGGTTTTGGCTATTTAGAATTCTGGTACAGTATAAAGAGGACATTATGTAATTAATAATTGGATTTTATGAGAGTTTATTTGTAAGCAGGACACAGTAAGTTTTTAAAAGTGTATTTACATGGAAAATATAATTATAATTGGCAGACAATTAAGCCCCTAGAGGTGGGGTTTGGGTCACTGGCCAAGAGTATGGAAAAATGCAGAGAAATTATCTGTTTGAGGTAGAGATATTCGGTCTATTAAAGGCGCATAAACAAGGTGTAATGTTCCAATAAATGTAGTGAAAATCCTGTTTGCTAATGAATCCACTTTCACGTTCTTCACACGTGTTACTGATACAGTGATCACATTTCAAAATCATTTCTCTTTCTCTTAAAATTACTAACTGCCCATAGAAATCAATGTAAGTTAGGGGTCTCCATAAGATACCAGGAAAAAACAACTTCCGCGATTTTCATGACTAAACTCTTTATTTAATACTCCTCACCCCAATATTATCAATGAAAGTTATTTAAGTCTTTTGGAAAGACTAATTGTGCAAAGATTAATTTAAATCGGAAATTTTCTGGTTTTTTCACCATGCTTGATTAAGTGAGACTCACTTACCTTCAGAAGGTATGCTATGATTGAGTTAAGTCTTTGTACTTTTTCTTCATCCTTTATACTGTTCTACTTGTTATCAACAGGTTGCTACCCCAGGTGCCCCCAGGACAAACCTATTTATAATGAAGAGACAAAGGAATGTGTGCGTGGAGATCAATGTGGCTGTTACATCAATGGAACTTATGTTCCACCTGGACAAGAAATAGCTACAGAAGATAACTGTACAAAATGGTATATAAAAAAAATGCAAAAACATTAGTAGTATTTTGGGAAAGAATTCATATACACTGAGCCCCTCATTTACTTTACTAGGCCTCAAGAAAATAGAGATGCAACTTCAACTGCAGAGGTGCTATAGTCTAACATTTATCTATACAAATAAGAAGAAGAATCCCATTTAATCTCGATGAGTCTTAAACTTTAAAAATACTGCACTTACAATACGTATAGATTCTGAAATTTTCATAATTTTCCAGACTCATAATAATGCAGATTTCAGGCTGATAATTTTGTTATAAGAAGTGTATTGGCAAATTTATTAAACATACTCTTTGAAGATATAATGATAAAATGGCATGAAACCTAGGTGTGTCTCTAGAAAAACATTTTAATTCTCGTGGCTCTTTGGGTAGAGAGGGGCCACTCTGCCTCGCATTCTCACTTAAAACTGGGATTTCAAAATCATTGTAATCTAAAATGAGCTGTACTAGCCCTGAAAGGGATAGTTGAGTCCTGACTGCTCATTCCTAGAGCCTTATTAATGATAGCACTGACATCTATGACTCCACATGGTGACCAGAGATAAAAAACCTGATCTATCCAGAAGTTCACTGCTTTGAAAAAAAATTGTTACTATTCCACTATTGCAACTTGCAACACGAAGCAGTTCATTACAGTTTTAAGATGTTGTACTTAAAGAATAAAAGTGATGACTTAGTTTGAATGAAGTAATGATAGGCAATATTGGGAAATATTACTCCCTGAAAAATATCCGGTAATATGAATGAAGATCAAGTGACAAATTTCTGTGCTTCTGTGCTGTTGGCTCTGCTAACAGGTGTCATAAAACCTCTGCAACATTTTAAATTTTGAAAATTTTTCTTTTAGTGTGTGTGGCCCCTTCGGATCCATACAGTGCAAACCAATCCCAGGTAAATAACTTTTGGGTTTTCCTACAAATAAGAATTTAAAAAATTGCATAGAATTGCTGTGTCTGTCTCTACAAAAGACATTGTACTGATTTAGAATACTTTTTTCCAGTGCAATTGAAAGTTGTGGCCAGAGAAATTTTGGCAGTGTTTTTTTTGAACCTTGCTGGTAGTAATTCTTGTTCAACCTTTTTCTCATATACCATTATTCTTTCTCCCTATATCCCATATCTAAACTAATGGACTTCACAACAAGAGTTTGCACTTCCAGAACATGTAGTATTACAGAAAAGTATCAGATAGTAGATTGAATTTTTCATTTCTCTCAGAACATTTTAAACCTGGTTTGTAAGTCTGTTCTTCCAAGCATTTTATGCAAGGATTTATTAAATATGTTTCTAATTGTAAGGATAAATTTGTGCAATGTATGAGACCTAAGCTTCAGGTATAGCTCTGAAATGAGCATGCATGCCTCATGTATTGCCTAGAAGTATTTTGCCTTTCTCTCTTACCTGGTAGTAGAAGAATTGCACAATAAAGATCTTTCTTGTAGGGTGTCCTTGTGTCATCAATGGAACGAGTTATAAAGTGAATGAGACTGTGGCACAAATACAGGATGGCGACATCTGCATAATATACATTTGTGCAGAAAATGGTTCTATAGTTCCTGGCTCTCGGTATCCTTGTCCATCATCTGCTTCACCTACAATCATTTCAACTTCCTTTCCAGTACCTACTGTTACCACCATCACAGGTAAATCTTCAACCAAGTTGTACATCTAAAAAATATTTTCTTTAAGGAAAACACTTTAAAGATGGAATGTACAAGTATATGGGCTTATAGTTGGCATAGATAGAGTGATACTTATGAATAGTTTAATCACACTGCACAATAGTTTAATCACACTTTCAGTCAATTTACTTCTCATGTAAGAAATTCTAAATATAAATGTGCAGGGTGCCTTCCTAATTCTGAAAAACATATTGGCATCTCAATATCCTGCTGGGGTAGTAGGAATTGTCTCAGTAGTCTCAGAAAAAAAAAATCCAAATATAATTAGGATATTTAAATCTGTTATTATAATTTTTTTCTAATGTTTGCAGATGATGGAGTAATTTTTTTTTTCTATTTCAGTTACCACTACAAACCCTCCAGTTACTACAAGTAAGTTTTAAATAAAAAACTAAGTTCTTAAAAAATGTCAAAGGAGCATTTAAAGGAAGAGTAAATTAAAGATGGCCACTACAGAAAAATATATTTTAAACAAAATTAAATAACTTCTAAAAATTACAATAATGTGATAAGTCTAGAGCGCAGAATGACATTTAAAGGCTTCAGCTTGTTGATTCTATTTTGATGGTAATACAGAATCAGTTTTAGAACTTTTTTGCCTTGGAAAAATGACAAGTTGCAATGCATTGTTCTAGTCCTTAACATAATAGAATACAAGATTATTTTTCTCAGAATGTTCTCCGTAAACTCAGATGCTGAATCTCTGTTGGTTTTGGTTTCTTTTTCTTGCAGCTCCATGCTTTGGATTAATATGTAATTGGACTGAGTGGTTTGATGTTAGTAGTCCTGAAGAAGATGGCGGTGACTATGAAACCTACCATGCAATAAAGGAACATGGACATGAAATATGTGAAACTCCCAAAAACATTGAATGCAGGGCTAAAGATAATCCTCATATGAGTTTAGAGGAACTTGGCCAAAAAGTAGAGTGTAATATTACATATGGACTAATCTGTAAAAATGAGGAGCAAGATGCAACTATATGGGAACTTTGCTATAATTATGAAATCAGAGTAAACTGTTGTGAGTGGCATGAAATGCCCTGTGGGACTCCAAGTACACCAAGTCTAACACCAACAGCAACTTCAACCACCACCAGCACAACAGTACCCACCACCACTACAACCAGGCAGACAACATCAATTACCACCACACTCATACCCACCCCAACCATCACAAGAAAAACGCCATCATCAGTCACCAGCCCAGTAACTTTGACCTCTCCAGGTATTTATCAGACCAATACTCACTGTTCTAGCTTTGCTATAGGAGAAATACTCCTGTTGCTTTGTCATAGACTACTAAAGGTGTGTCATCTTAGCAGATATTAAGCTGGCAGGAAGTCATACTTATGCTAGTTGAGAGCTCTATCCCTCTGCTGGAGATAAGATTCCCAGAGAGACCATTGTGTGAGATTAGAGAAGACCTTGAATTAGAGTGCCATCATTTGAGGCATTGCTTGAGTGGGTCTGGGCAGAATTTCCTCTCTTTCTCCTGCTTTTCCTCTGTGAGGCCTAATGCTTGCCTAGCATTAGGACTAAGATCTAGGAAGATCTAGGATCAGAAAAAGTTTCACTCTGCAGGTTGCTGATTGCTGTGAACTGTGGTCTCTGATGAGATCCATATGTACTCCGTGAACTTCTTCACCAGGCTGACACCCCAGGGAAATTACACGACAATCAGGCACCAACAAATTCCTGTGTATACCTCCATCCCAGACTACAGCTTCCCCTTTCAGTTCATGCTCCATGAGGTAGTGAGGTTTTCTGAAGCAGAGACAGAAAGCCTCAAACAACCCTACTCCTCCTTATGTCATACCACTGGTAGGTATTTTCAATTTAGAGAGAAGGACATTACAGCAACATGTCTAGTCTCTTTGCTAGGAAAGCATTGTGATGACCCTGTCTGTGCAATAATTTGGAACTAATCTGCTTTCTGGGGCTGGAAAGGAAGGCCTCTGCTATATTAAGAGTCAGGTACCATAATAGGTTAGCGGCAGCTGTCTAAGATATAAGTTCCATTCAGTACATATTATGTCCCACTCATGTGTCTTGCACATTTGTCTGTTTTCTCTGTCCCTGATGTATTTAAAAGTGCCACCTTTATCCACAACGAGTGCAGTGCCCTCTGTACCCACATCAACAACTGTTCCCACACCAACGCCATCGGGGTCTCCCAGCACCACCACCACCAGCACCACGATGCCACCCAGCAGCACCACCACTGTCAGCACCTCAGTACCCACATCAACAACTGTTCCCGCACCAACGCCATCGGGGTCTCCCAGCACCACCACCGCCAGCACCACAATGCCTCCCACCAGCACTACCACTGTCAGCACCTCAGTACCCACATCAACAACTGTTCCCGCACCAACGCCATCGGGGTCTCCCAGCACCACCACCGCCAGCACCACAATGCCTCCCACCAGCACTACCACTGTCAGCACCTCAGTACCCACATCAACAACTGTTCCCGCACCAACGCCATCGGGGTCTCCCAGCACCACCACCGCCAGCACCACAATGCCTCCCACCAGCACTACCACTGTCAGCACCTCAGTACCCACATCAACAACTGTTCCCGCACCAACGCCATCGGGGTCTCCCAGCACCACCACCGCCAGCACCACAATGCCTCCCACCAGCACTACCACTGTCAGCACCTCAGTACCCACATCAACAACTGTTCCCGCACCAACGCCATCGGGGTCTCCCAGCACCACCACCGCCAGCACCACAATGCCTCCCACCAGCACTACCACTGTCAGCACCTCAGTACCCACATCAACAACTGTTCCCGCACCAACGCCATCGGGGTCTCCCAGCACCACCACCGCCAGCACCACAATGCCTCCCACCAGCACTACCACTGTCAGCACCTCAGTACCCACATCAACAACTGTTCCCGCACCAACGCCATCGGGGTCTCCCAGCACCACCACCGCCAGCACCACAATGCCTCCCACCAGCACTACCACTGTCAGCACCTCAGTACCCACATCAACAACTGTTCCCGCACCAACGCCATCGGGGTCTCCCAGCACCACCACCGCCAGCACCACAATGCCTCCCACCAGCACTACCACTGTCAGCACCTCAGTACCCACATCAACAACTGTTCCCGCACCAACGCCATCGGGGTCTCCCAGCACCACCACCGCCAGCACCACAATGCCTCCCACCAGCACTACCACTGTCAGCACCTCAGTACCCACATCAACAACTGTTCCCGCACCAACGCCATCGGGGTCTCCCAGCACCACCACCGCCAGCACCACAATGCCTCCCACCAGCACTACCACTGTCAGCACCTCAGTACCCACATCAACAACTGTTCCCGCACCAACGCCATCGGGGTCTCCCAGCACCACCACCGCCAGCACCACAATGCCTCCCACCAGCACTACCACTGTCAGCACCTCAGTACCCACATCAACAACTGTTCCCGCACCAACGCCATCGGGGTCTCCCAGCACCACCACCGCCAGCACCACAATGCCTCCCACCAGCACTACCACTGTCAGCACCTCAGTACCCACATCAACAACTGTTCCCGCACCAACGCCATCGGGGTCTCCCAGCACCACCACCGCCAGCACCACAATGCCTCCCACCAGCACTACCACTGTCAGCACCTCAGGCACAACAACGACTGTTACTGGCACACCAACCCCGACCACGACTACTACAAGCACATCCACACCCGAGCCAACATACACCACGTCCCTACCACCTCCAACCACAACACCTCCAGGTACTTCTCTTGTCTGTGCTCTCATGTATGTCCTTGCTGTAGGAGTAATGAAGAACTGTGAGCATCTCTTCTTTTGCTTTATGTATGGGATCAGGGATGGGAGTAATTGTGCATTCTCTGAAGGAGCTGTTTCCCACACCTATGCCTGGTGCAGGCTGTTTCAGAAGTGTGGATGGTGCAGAGATCTTGGGTGGAATGTCTTGTGTTCCCTGAATCAGCAGGGCTCAGAAGAGCTTTTCATCCTGGTGCCTCTGCTGGTCTCGGGCAGATTCTGAACTGATGGGAAGTCCTGCTTTTGCTGTTGTTGGACCATGTCCTTCATCTGGAGAAAGTGTTCTCAGTGGTACCTGTGGTGTGTGAAGGGAGTGGGATCGCATTTGTGGCCCTGTCATTTCAGGCAATGTTTGTGTGCAGCTGTGCAGTTTTTCTTGGCTTTCTTCTCTTGCGTTGCCTCTTGTGGCATAGCTGCCACTCACCTGCAGTTCTAGGTGTAGGAAGCCTTGAAGGTTTTCCCCTGGCAGGGCTTGGGATCAGGTTTCAGACTGCAGGTTGCCCCTTACTTTGGACCAGGGCTTTGGGCAGTGGGGTTCTCCCAGCATTCCCATGAGCGTTGCTGTCCAGTTCACCCTGCGCTCTCTCGGGAAGCAAGCTGACATTTTGGCAGCAATGTGAATCTGCCTCTGTGACAGTGCACCAACAGTTCCTGTGTTTCCTTCTGAACCTGGAGAATTTTACCTGTTCTCACTCAAACGTGAAGTAATTTTAGTTGAAGGAGACTCCTTGTGGACTGTGTAGGAAACAGCAGCAGCAGAAGCAGCAGAATATTTTACTTCCTCCCTATCCTCCAGCGTTATGTCTGCACTGTTATTAAGTATGCAGTGCTTCTGTGTCTACGATGTGCCTCTTACGTCATGCTGTAAAAACACAAAAAGATGGCTCTGAGGCTGGCCTCTGAGTATCACGACCAACTTATAAAATGCTAATGAAACCCTTTTTAAAGGGGCCTGTCTTTAAGGCCCATAATGAACTCTGACTTGGTCACATGAGAAGGAAAAAGGAGAAATGTGAATTTGGGGTTCCTAGCATGGCAAAATAGCTTGTGGGTGAGTATTCTTAAAAGCCTGGGACTTAGGTGTGTAACACAGGTTGTTCCAGCAACTGCTTGGTTTCAGTAGAATCAAATGACTTCGAACATAATGAATGCTGGTATGAACGTGCCACGTGAAGTAGCAGAGGGAACGGTGGTCTACCCATAGAACATAGCATGACAGAAATACAGAATTAACCAGAGTTCACTGATCAACTCAATGAATTCCCCTGGGTTTAGGACCACTGAACTCTTCTCCACAGCATGCAGTTTTAATGCTGCAGGCAACTGTTCCATCTGACATTGATTGCTGCTAAAGTGTTTATGTCAATGTCTGCCACGCAAGAGGAAGGAGATCTTTTAGATAATCCCTCTCTTATGCAAAAGCCATTAGCAAAACAGGTTCTGCTTTGTTCCTGTCTAAGTACGCTATGCTTAGGTTTCTTGAATTG
>VXBJ01007655.1:1456588-1482981 GCA_013400055.1 Nycticryphes semicollaris | reverse complement strand
CCCCCCACAACTCTCAATTGCTAGCAGGTTTCTCTCATTGCACCTCATTTGCATCTGGGACATCAATTAGCATGTTTGTTGAGGCTAATTGAATGAAACTCAATCATAGCTCTTAATTGCTTGACTATGTGAAAAGAAATCACATTAATGCAGCTAATTAAGTGTATGGCAATAGATGCAACATAATTAGGAGTGAAATGTAAAAAACAAGTGATGGCGAAGGTGCAAGCGCAGCGGTGCAGGGGACTGGGGGGCTGGCTTCTCCTGTTATCCTCACGTTTGGGGAGGGTTCCCTTTCCTTTACTGCTTGCTGCTTCCCCCCCCTCCTCTGTTGCTGAATGATGAACATGGACAAGTTGAGAAGAAAAATGCAAATGGATTTGCAATTACTACTTTTTCAAGCTGTTGAGGGGCAGAAGATGGCACTTCTGGGGTGGCCCACTGTTGAGTGGGCTCTAGGGACTTGTTAAGTGCTGTTTAAAAGTACTTGGCTTTGAATTACCCTCATGCCTTGTTAAAGGGTTTTTTCCCCTTTTTTCTCGGATCAGCATTTTCTACAACTAACATCTAGGGGAGTTATATCTGTAACATTTGCATATCAAAATCGGGCTTGCTGTCTTCTCTTTAACACAGCATATTCCAGATGACAGCAAGACCCTCATCTGTTCTAATCTGATCAAACCCTCCATTGCGCTTCTGAAGCCGCGACATTATTTTGTAGTTTTAACTTTTATTCCCCAAGTGCAGATCTGAAGGAGCACATGTCGGGGCGGATGCTCCGCCGACTGGAAACTTGGTGCTTGCCTCTCCTCCTCAGGGAAATGCAGAGATTATTGCTATGCATCTTGCACACAGTGAAAGAGGCTTTATTATTTACATTTGATATATCCCTATAAATATTTAAGCTGACATTAATACCTGTGTGGCATCTGCTGTGTTTGGGCACTTTCATATAATAATGGTATGGCAACAGTGCATTTATTTCCCGTTTCCCAACGTTCACTAACTCTCTCTCAAATGGTTTATAGCTCACCTAAGCCTGGTTTACTCTCAATTAATAGGGTTTTAATAATGCCCTGTCATGTCTCACAAGTTGGTGATGTAGCAGGGAAATGGTACATGCTATTCATCTGAAGAATCTGGGATAAACATCTCCTTCTCAGATTTAAATGGGAGTACAGTGGTTGCTTTACGTTAAATAAAATGTGTCTATTAAAAAGAGTACATGCTGCGGTTTAGTCACTATCTGATTAAGCTTCATTTTAGAGCCCATAAGCAATAAATGCTCAATTATGTTCTGCTTATTATATTTTAATTTGTGAACACTGAACAAGAAAGTTACACCAACTTGATAGTGTATGGATGAAACTGTCTTGTTCATTTCTAACATGTAGTGAATGAAGGTTTATTAATGAATTGCCCTTGTTTCTTTTGGCAGCAGAGCTCTATGTCCTCCCCACATAAATTGTTCAGATCCCCCTTTTTACCGTTAATAATTCTTGAACAGCTAAGGGAAAATAAGCTGGTTTGATGGCTTGGTTTTGGGGTTTTATCACAGACTAGTGTTAGCTGTGAAGAAATGAATGCTGGCCCGGTAGTAGATTTTTTCAGCAGAGTATATAGTTTGTATTGTAAAAACTATCAAAGGTGGAAGGATTTTTATGAGGGAGCTGATTGCTCCCCATATTGTGGCAGTAGATATGTGGAACCTGGGTATGCTTTCAGGCCATTCAGGTATATTTACTTGTAAAAGAAATGCTTTGGTGGTGTATAGGTCTGTACATTGCGCATTTGGAACCAACCTAGTTAAATATTGGTGGTATTTCATACAACAGGTTGTAAACTAGCTAAATCTTACCCTAGACAATTAGACAACTGGGATTTATGTCCTTGCTGGCAGTCTGTGCTCATGCAGCATCAACAGCCATCACCCAGGACTCTATTAGTTGATCAAGTTCTATCTGAAAAGGAATTAGATCTTGAGCCCCAGCTGCTCCGCATAGGAAAAGGCTCAAGAATACCATTCCCTCGGTTTCCATCTTAACTCTACAGCTTAAGCCCAGGTCTTTCCCTATCTTTAGTTCAAATTGTTGTTTTCCTCCTGGTGTACATTTACCCAGATGTATTTTTGTGCAATGCTCTTACCTCTTTTCACTCTTTATTTTGGTATCCTCTGCTACCTGCCTTGCATGTCTTCTCATAAAATACAGCCTGTATGTTTCTTTTAGTGTCCTCATAATTCCAATTATTTTTTTCTGGAATGAAAGCAACCACAACCATGTGTGCCAGGAGATGAGAAGTTTGATGTTTTGTGTACTGGCTTTAACATTCACCATCTCTACTGGAAATACTTCTTCTGATGTATCCCAGGATTGCAGCCTTAGTGGCTGTTTTACTGTAATGAATTGTTATTTCCCTCTGATAAAGACACCCATGTCCACTTGCTTTTTTGATGTCATCTGAAGAAGCCCACAGACAACCTAGGGAATGCCTTTAGAGCTGGAAAGCAGATTCTCAAGAGCCTGTTTTTTCCAGAAATTATTTACAGTTTGAAGACTTTCTCATGGATTTCTCAGGAAGCAGTGGTTTGCCTCCAATCAGCTGACCACTCACTGTCTTTCCACAGCCAACTGTGTTTGTCTGCTTATTTCCTTTTTGTAGGCTTTCCAAACAAGAATTAGGAAAAGCCTTTTCCAGTTCTGACTTCCAGCTTTTAGTGGGTTTACTCTAACCAGATACAGTTTGCTTTTTTTTTTCCCTTCCATGACTTTTTCTATGTCTGGAGAAAGGGTCATGTTCTAAGGAAATGACATTGTAATTGCAGAACCCTTCACCAGTCAGTGGCCTTTTGTAACTTTTGTGCCCGCTGACCAATTTCAGCAAAATTTGAAGCAGAAATAGATAAGTGCATAGAACGTTGGCAGAGAGGAGACATAGGTAAGTGTGCTCATGAGGAGGGACAGTCAGCCTTGTCGTCTTCTGTTTGGGACCTGCTAGCTGGTTCAGAACCAGCCACATTACCCAGTTGGTAGTTGGAGGATGTATTAGAAAGTTCCAGAATTTCGGGAGTATTTGTTGTGAGAAGTGTGGAAGGGACTATCAAGAAAATGGAAGGAAGGGGAAAACTACATCGTGGGTGCTTAGCAGGTGATGTAGGGCAAAAGTCTTATAAAACCAGGTTTCATTAGTTCTATTGCTTACAGAACTACCTGTTTGATATTGGGTTTGGGTTTTTTGTTTGTTTTTTTTTTTTTCCCTCTTACCAGGACTATATGCAGAACGTTCACGGGAAAGAAATTGACTTGCTGAGAACCACTGTGAAAGTCCCTGGGAAGAGGCCACCCCGAGCTACGTCAGCTTGTGCACCCATTTCCAGTCCCAAAACAAACGGCCTCTCCAAGGACATGAGCAGTTTACACATCTCGCCAAATTCAGGTAAGAGAATACCATGCAAGGGAAAAAAGGGAAAGACTGCATTTCCAGTGTCTGTAGGCAGTTGTCGTGCACTGCTGGAATGGGGATGACATCTATTAATAATTTACAAATCCAAATAACCACTGATGTGTAACATTTTACGCCCTAACTGCTGATCTGTCCTCCACAAGAGAGTCTAAGTTTGAGTAACCTTCAACATGTATCTTTTTATATTTGTTATCTTATACTTGCCAAAACCCTACATAATTTTACAGAAATTTACATATGTGAGGAGTTGATGCTACCTTATGACTGATCTGTTAGATCTAATACTTTGATGAAACAGGAGTTGTGTCATTTGAAAGGGATATTTGTAGCTTCCTGGTGGGATCCACAGCGCTTCTTTCCACCTGTAGAAGGATGCCTAATTTTGGACTTTCCAACAAAAAGATTCTTCTGTAGAAAGCTATTTTAGTTCATTTATGGAAGTAGTTTATAGCTCCTTGTGAGCTCTAAAGAAAGAAGTTTATTGTTTGCTGAAGTAGTTGTCCATACAGCTAAGTGGATTTTAAAAGTTGCATTAAGGAGGAACATTGAAGGCAATTTATCTTGTAAAATGCACAGCTTATACAAAACTCATAATGGTGTAGTGTTGGTGTGGAAGTTTTGTCAGCATGTCTGGGATGATATCCATAATGTGCTGAGTGCCTTTTGCATTTATGATTAATGTAGACACTTCCAGTATGTACTGACAGAACTATCAAAGCAGACTTCTGTCCCTGTGTCATACACAATGTACAGGTAGGATGGGCAACCACAAGAAGGAACTCAGTCACCCTGCTGACAACAGTCTTCTCTTGGATAGCAACATTTGTCTTATGCTTCAAGTCAAGATGTAATTCCCTGCGTTTTTGCAATGCACATCCCCTATATTAGAGGAAGAGGGAGAAGGATTTTCCTTCCAGCTGTGGATGCTGCTTGTTGAGTTCAATGTTTAAAAAAGGGGGAAGAAAGAAAAAACGCCTTGTGGCTTTGCAGTGGTGCCACAAAGCAGACATCCTTGGAGATCTTGTGTGGCATGTTATATTAGTTTGGGGACCTGAAATGTCTGAAACTATGATGTTATGAGACTCTTTTATAAGTTGTAACCTAGTCCTCGAGAGGCACAGAGCTGGCATTGTCACTGGAAGAGCTGGTAGAAGAAAATCATTCATGGTTGGGTTGGTTTTTGGTTTTTTTTTTTTCTTTTTCCTATTTAATTTAGATGACTGGGTGCAGGGAATGTTTTTATTTTTTCAATGTATTCCATAATTTAAGGAAGAAAAGTGCTGGACTGAGTCAATAAACCAGCGGTAAGATTTGTAAGCAAGAGATTTCCGCTTTTAAGATATCTGAACACAGACAAAAATTTCCTGATTGTTCTCAGAAACATACTTCTCTGGAGCATATTCAGAGATACATACTAATATAAAGTTTATAGCATGGAATTTACATGTTTGGCATATGCTTAGATTGCGAGGTCAGAGGGAAACAGCTTGTGCATGACTTAAATGAATATTGCATATTTCATTTTGTTTCAGGACTCTCCGCACACGAAATGTTTTCTTTACACAAAACTGTACAGTGGACAGCTCTGTCTGGCAGTGGTGGTAACCGCTGTGTATGTATCCTGGCTAGCCCAAGGCTTTATGGCACAGCAACTGTTACAAAAGAGAAAAGTAAATTATGCTAGAAAGTGAAAATGCTGCAAACTAGCTCTGCTTTTACACAGCATTTTTGAAATAACACGGGGGGAATCGTTGGAAATTCTGTCCCCTCTCTTGGTGTCTTTATCATGTTGCTTAGAAATGCTGAAAGACTTTTCTGTTGTTGATGTCTGGTTAGCACAGCTCAAGAGATCTACTGTGGTTAAGTTTTAAAATAATTAATGCCCACCTAATGTATAAAGGAGTTGTATCCAAGGGAAGTTTTACCTCATTTTTCTATCATTACCCACTTGAATACATTCTTTTCCCCTCTCGTGCAGCTGGGATTCCACACTGATCCTTTAATTTTAAGCAACTTCTTGACCTGCTTATCTTTGCATGGCACTCTTCCCACAGATAAAGTAAGACTAGATATCTTAATTATATTACTCCTGTAGCTGGCTGGAAGCATAACAGATTTGAAGCATCTTCATAACTTGCTGGAGTGAGCAGGTGAAGACAGACTGGACTGAAAAGCTTTACGCTCTGCGTGGCAGCCAGCCATCCTGTTCATACCTCGCTACCTGTTGTCTGGTGACCACTTCGGGTGTCAGAGGCTATAGAAAGAGGATGGCTAAGGTTTTGGTGTGAGAGGAGGATCAGTGAGGATGCACACATCTCCATAAAGTTGTATTTCATGAGCTCAGCTGGATACATAGGAAGTACTTTCAGACCTGCCATGGTATTTTCCCTGGCAGCTGTTGCCTCTGAAATTCAGGTTGATACATTTAGTGCGTTATCAGCCTTTCTTCTTTGGGAGTTTTCTGAACAGAATTTGTTTCTTCTGGAGTTGCCTTCATTGAATCTGTCTTAGTTACAGGCCACATTTGAGGTCTGCCCGGTTATTACTGCACAGAATGACCAACAGCAGCAAGACAGAGGAGCACTTTCTTAGAAAGCTAATAAATCCAAGCAGTGATTACTCAGTTAAAAACAAACAGAAGAAGGAACTGCTAATCAGTAAAATAGTACTTGGGGGGCGGGGGGTGGGAAGTATCAGGACAGCCTGGATCTGGGAAATAACTTTCAGCAGCTCCATCCATAAGAGAGCTCAAAGCTTCATTCAGTTTCTCTTCTAATCCCCACCATGGTGTGTGAGGCATCTGTAAGTGTGCTTACATCCCAAACATCTGGAAGCAGATATCTCTGGGAAATAATAATCTTAAGCACAAAAGCCAAGTTCCTGTCCTTCTTGGGAGCTTCCATTTCAGAGATGTTTAAAAAAAATTAAAATATTTATATGAGAATTTATGAAGAAAAAGACCCCGGGATGACTCTTTCCTGCTTGATTTACACATGCGCACAAGAGCCGGGAAAAAGATTTTTTTCCCTTGATGTGTATAGTCGTGGTAGAACAGTAACCAAACTGGAAGTGAAGCAGCAGTGTGAGAAAGGAGTATTTTCTGTATTCTCAGAAAATAGACAAATGAATAGAAGGCAAGACCATTTTGCTGTTGCAAAGCCGAACTCCTTGACTAGAAAAAGGTTGATTTTTTTTTTATTTTTATTATTATTATTATTTATTTTTTTTCCTCTCCCTAGAAGTTTTGCCATGACACTTTAAAAGTGAAGGCTCGTCTCTGGGCTTTCTTGGAGATGCAATTTAGAGCTTATCCCATAAGAGCTGGGATTTTCTGTGGCTGTGTCTCCCAGACAATAGAGAGGGGTGGGAGGTTGTCTTGGTTTGTTATATGGAGGCTTTAAATAACAGGTCTTTAACTGTGACTTTATGAAGGGTGCTTGTACTTGCATGCTAAATTGGTAGCAGCCTCTGAGTTGGGGGAAATGGCAGTTTGCTCTGTTTAATCTGAAGTTATGTTCCTTTTGTGTTACCTCAAATCAAAGTTGTTGAATGGTGCTTAAGTATCATAAATTTTAAATTAAATTTATGTGAGAGAGAACATCGTTCTATTTATGTATCTCAGTTGGAAGTACTTCAGAAAAGGGTAACTTGTGAGCTTACTCAGTTCCAACTTTATCTAGTAGTTGGTAGCATATTGTGACTGCGTCCTATGGGCCAGCAGTCCTGTAAGCCAGCCCCTGGCCAATTCTCTGTGCCTTTTAGAAACTGATTCAGTTCTTACCGACTTTGGAGCAGGAGTTGGGTCCAGGTTTCAATTACTCCTGAGGTGGGTTTGAGCCGGTGACCTGAAGGTGAACTTACTCCTGAAATCTTTCCCAGGGGTCATTTATTTCCTCTCCTCTACAAACAACCCAAAGCCTGAGCTGCAACAAGAGTCACTGATGTAGAAAGTTCACATCTAAAAATAGCTTATGGTGTAGAGGGAAATTGTTTCCTGATTAACACTTCATTTAAATAATTTGGTGCTATTAAATTTAGTTACAATAGTGACTGTACAGTATGTGAAGTATCCTAAAATGTGCTAGCTACATAGCCATCGTTAAGTATGCTAACGGTTGTTACCCGCTAACTCTGTGTGACACTTCAGACATGTTATAAGGACAGCATCTTCACATTTTAATAAATGTGAGTTTTCTATCTGTTACTAATTGTGATCATCTATCAAATCAACACAGTGGTCATTAAGTAATCTTATTTTACACTGAAGTGCTTGGAATGAGGCTGAGTTGGAATGGACTGCCTTCCAGACTTTTCTGTTAAAAAGGTAGAGAAATGATGTTTCGGTTAGACGGCTGTACCTTGAAAATAAGATTTCTGACATGGTGTCTTCAGATGCTAGTCCTGTCTAATAATTCTGTTCTTTAACCATGGCATATTTTTTTTTAACCTTTTAAGCCTAACTTACATCTACAGCCCGACCTGTCACATTGAGTAGCCGTTTTCCACAGTATCTGAATTAATAGCTACTGAGTCTGATACTGGGAGCCAGTACGCTCTGAAGTGTGACATGCCATCTGCAGGAGGGGAAGCATGATGGAAAACCATGGGTGGGATCGCTGCTCTGTTGTGATGTGCTGTAAATTCAAGTCTTGATCCAAACTGTACTGAATTCATTGGTATTTTTGTAGACCGTGTACTAATCTTTTTTCCATTGGAGATTACTGTCAGGATTCAGGTGTTATGATCAGGCTGACAATCAGTAAAAATGTGCATCAAGTCAAGAGCTTACTAGCATATGCAATTGCTCCAAAGCCCATAGGCCTTGGATGGCTTTGCAAATAAATGTGGAATGGAATCCTGAATTCTTCAATGTGCTCTGAACCTCCTTCCTTGTAGGTGACTGAGGTTGTGTACTAGAGCAGTTTGTGACTTGACAATGCTGTATTTTATCTGGTGGAGTTCCCACAAGGCCAGAGATTGGTAGTTGATAGTTATTTGCTGCTAATTTTGTAGCCTAATGTGGTACGTGAGATGTCCTGGCTTAATATGAAACATTTTCCATGCTTCAACTTGAGCGTGAGTTTTACGGTTTTGCCACAGATCACAAATGCAAGTTTGTGACTTAGTTTTGTCATTAATCAGCCAAGTCAATTTTCCATTTGGTTGGGTTTGCTGTTAGTTCAATGATATACAGCTGTAGCAAATGAAAGAAGTTGTCAGTTTGTTCATTTCAAAGGGAAAAAAGCCCAATAAGTGCACTGGAGATTTCCCTTTCGTCCCACTAGAGGGGGATCCCTCAAGGTAGTCTTCTCCAGTTCTTTGGACCAGAATTTGCCCTTTCCAGCATGAGAGAGAAATAAACTTTCACTGTTAGTACCTTATATTCTTTAACATTAGGGAAAGGAGCACAGCAAGTATTGGTGCTAATGAAATAAACACTTGATAAAAAGCCTGCATTGTTAAGTATTGTGTCCTTAGATATTAAATATTGAAGGGGGAGGAAAATAAGAGTTTGCTTGGCTTTTTCTTTTTAGGGAAAGTAGGAAACAATGGGCAAATGGTGCCTGTCTCTAATGATGATTAGGTAGATAAAGGATAGATATGTGTTGTGAAGCTTCAGGCAGATGACAAGATGCAGTCGTCGCTGCTCAGGCTGTGCCTGTTTCACTCTGGTTGATTTTCATGCCTGCGTTGCGCTGTATCCTGAATACAATCACAGATCTGTCTTGTCCACCCAATGCAATCTCACCGAGTTTTGATGGTTACACGTTGTAATACTAACCCGTTGGATGTTAAGACCTTTGCAAAATTGCTCATTCTTTTTCCCCCAGTGATTTTAAAATATGAAAGCCATCAGGAGGGTTGAAGCTGATTTACCAAAAGGGAAAAAAAATTCACAAATGTGTTTTGAGTATTGAACTGCCGTTGACATCTAAAGTCCCAACCATGCTGTTTTCCTCCACACTCCAGCAATCAGGACATCCAGCAAACCCATAAAAAACCAAACTAATAGCATGAATATTCAGTGACCTAGAATACTAATTATTGTCATGAATATTAATGTGATCGGACTTGCTTTTTCCTCTTCTCTTTCNTTTTTTTTTTTTTTTCTCCACTCAGCCGGCTCTAAAGATGGACCATAATGAGAGCATTTAAGAGAGAGAGCGCTCTCCGCCGTGACAGGGACCGGGGTAATAAGGAGAGCTTGATTAACGTGGTGCACTTGGGGGAGAGATGAGAAGATTCACGTGGGCCTGTTGTGGGGGAGGCAATGAGGCACCGGCGGCTGTGTTGCTGCTCCCTCAGATTAATGAGGCCTAAGAGTGCATTAGGAACAGTGACAAAGGTTTGATCTAATGGGCTCAGTCATTTTTCCTTTGAGTGACAGACGCACAGAAGTAATTGGCTGTGCAGAATGGCAGCTCATTGGCAGTACTTAAGGATACATTATCCCCGTTGTGTGGCCCGCAGAGGCTGTTTATCAAAACTGCTCACACTGCAGACATGCATTCACTTAGCTGCTGTTACAGTGGCAATAGCTATTAAAAAAGAAGTCATCTCGTATTCGTATCTATTGTCTCTTTTTCAAAAATAAAGTTTCTTTGTTCCATTTTCTTAAGAGTCCAGAGGATATTTGAATGCTGGCAGTCCTTCCCCATCCTGAAGAGGTTCTGGTTGCAGATCGCAGGGTTTGGGGAGGTTTGTAGGCTTGTGGAGTGCTCCCAAAGTTACCTTGGTTAATCTTACTGGGTTTGATGTGAATCCAGTGCACAGGTGAGACACATGCACCCCCTCACTCCCTTTCCAATTCCATTATTAATAACTTCCACAGACAGTCAAAGGGATTAGGAAGCATTTTCTATCTTTTGCCTCAGGCCCCTACACATGCATTACTTGGCACACAAGCAGCATAATACCATAGAATTAGTTGATTTTGCGCTGTTATTTTTTTCAAAGCTAAATTCACCATTGTTAACAGGGATTCACAGCCAATAAGAATACAAAGTAGAGCATTTGCTGGTCACCTCTGGGTCTTAAAGATGCAGTGCCTTAATAAGGAGGTGACCTCAATCAGGACTTGGCCATAAAGTAAAGGATACCGTATTTATTGCTGTTATTTGTTAAAACTACCAGAAAAAATAGTAATATGCCTGCTGGGAAAGGATGCTTTCCTTTGATCCCAGCAGAATAAATCTTCTGAGATCTTGAGCAGAAGCCCTTGGTGAAGATCTTGGGTTTAACTTTTGTTTAGAAGAGATGTCTCCTCTGATGACTTGATATTCCTCCACTCATGGTGTGTTGGTTTGGCATGCATTGAGAATAATAACTTTTCTTGTTATGCTCCCAGTACCATGTTCTTCACCACCAAGATATTTCTTGGCATTGCCTTGTTTGTTCATTAGTATTGACCCTTCTCAGTTTGTACACTAACAAACAAGCCTGGTTCTCAGAGGCTGCCCTGCCAGGCTGAGAGAGGAAGGTCATCTTCTATTAATAGCTGCTTATCTTCGCAAAACTTGTTCAGATAATAAAAGCTTCTGAAGAAAATCATAAAAATAAGTTAAACCCAAAGCAAATCATCTGCTGCAGTATTGAAAGTGATTGGCAGTGTGTTGAAGGAGAGTCTTAACTCTGGGAGCAGTGTGTTTTGGAAAGATGCTGTCATCTCGCTCTTTCTTGTTCCATGTATGAGTTAGTAACCCAAGTTACTTAGATCCTTGATAAGCCCAAAGCCCGAGGCAGATATTGTGTGCTGTTTGCACACTGCTGTCAGATCAAAACAGAATCCATAGCAATACTTCAGTAGGTGTTTTTCACCATTAATAAAACCTGGTTATGGAGATCTCCAGCCCTGGTCCCACAGCTGGTCTTCCTGAGAACATGGCCAGACAGTAAGCACCCTGACGCTTGGACAGTGTCTTCCTTTCCTATGCAGAGATTACTCAATTAGAGAGGCAAGAAAATGTAAGTAGCAGTTTTCCTAGATTTCAGTGCAGGGCATGATCTCCAGAGTTGGCAAGGGAATGAGAATGCATCTGTAAGAGATGGATGCTGGGACCCAGAAGAGTTGTTCCTAAATTTGCCACAGATAAAGCAAGAGTTACTCCAAGATTCATACTGGCAAAGCAGAAGGCAGAAAGTGGCACTGCTTGGATGGTCAGTCACTTCTTAGGAAATTTTCATCCATTGGGAAGATTTCTTCCCAACTCTGGGAATTAATTCATAAACATAATGCTGAATTGAAGGATGGGGAAGGGAATGCTTTTCATCATCTTGCAGATGGCACAGTAGCCTCTCTCACTTTCCTTTTGCACCCTAATGCCTGAAGAAGCTGAAGGGAGCAGGGTTGGATATGGGTTCTGAACGGGCAACCAACAGCCAATCTAATCTATTCAACAGTGCCTTTTACTGAATTAGAGGGCATTTCAAGAATAGGCAGTATTCCTGCAACGTAAATTGACCCAACATGATTTGAAACAATTAACCCTCTGATATCAAGAGTCAGGATTTCCTGACCCACAACTCTAATGCATTTTTCATTAGTTCTAACAGCTGGTGAGCACAGCCCTCTGGCCTTAAGAGGTTTATTTCTTTTTTTGGAAGAGAAACTTGTCGTGAACATAAAGAGCATAACACAAATAAAACATGGCCATGGTGAAAGCATAGCAGTAGGCTGTAGTTCATCTGATTCGATCTTTCTCTGCTTCTGTGCAGCCGTTCTCTGCGGGTGTCATACACTGCTGCTTCATGGAAAAATATAGTTCTGCTTCACAACTCTTGCAATGTCTGCTTGTCTCATAAATTCGAGAGTATATTGGTTGTACTCCCGAATTTAAAACTTCTCGTAACTGATTTGTTTGGGAGTCACAAACGTCTCTGCAGCAGGAAAGGGAGACCACCTCCCTGTACTTGTATCTCACTTTTTAGGGTATAATTGTGAATTATATTCATTCTGCATTTGTAATTAATGGGTATTATCACTGGTGAAGGCTCAGATTAAAGTGATGTGTCTGCTAAAATAACTTGTTCTGCCTAGTGAGAATTCACTATATTATTTTCATTGAGTTGAAAATAAAGCAAAAGAGGAATTGCTAAAATTCTGTCTAGCCTACTGTTCTCTTACAAGAGTAACATGACATAGTTTACTTTTTTGGTTGGACAGTTTGCTGCATAAATGTAAAATAATATTTATGTTGGGCTTTATTGTAAATTTTCTTAAAGCTTGTGCAATACCCAGTTTTTTTTCTCCTTTTCGTTTTAGTGACTTGATGCACACTGTTTTATATGGTCCTGTGTTTGTATAAATCTCTGTTATTTTCATAATGTTTCAAAGTATTGTAATCTGACATTGCATTTATGGTCTATTGTTTTGGAAATCTAAAACAACTGTGTATGATGAGCAAAGAGAGTCCCTCTGTGGATAGGAGATAGAGACATGTTCTGCCCCCAGTGTGTCTGTTTCTGTCAGCCTCTTAATGCATACACACAGGCATGGGCTCCTCTGCTTAATTCCTCTTATGCTAAGTCTCTTGTCTTTACTTGCTCTTTTCTGTTGGTGGCTATATATGTTGAATAGATGGCTATATAAATTGGACTTTGTGTGAGCATGCTTACTTTCCTCAAAGGCTCTTCTGCTGAGCGTTGACCAAACCTGGAAATTACCTTGCATCTTAATTTGGATGGGTTTTGTAGAACTTAATTGTTTGAACATTTTGTAAGTGCGATCATAACAGGGTATTTTATAATATCAGAAAAGATAGTTTTAATAAAGCTGTCTAGAGCTAGAAAGAGGAACTCTTCCTTTGATGCTTCTTTGGTAGATGAAAACATTTTTGTTCAATAGGAGAGCAGCATCTTTTTTTCCTCATTTGAGACCAGTTCTGGCAACATACTGATATTCATTCAAATATAAATGCCATATTCACTTTGAAATGCAAATTGTTTAAAGAAAAATAGCATATGGTAGAGGTAAGTACCTTTTCAAATCAGCTCCCACACTTTAGGGATGTGAGTGCAGCTAAAATTATTCTTTGGAAAGAATCTGGAGGCTTTGACACATTGAAGCTTGAACTAATCAAGGCTTCCCAGTAAGCATATACACATATCCATATCAAGGAAACAGTGCTGAGAATACATGGATTAGCATAGTAATTTAACTGCCCCCTGCTAATCAACTTAAGCAACCAGCTGATGCATATATGATGTATTTGAAGAGACACTCTTTCACAGCTCCAGAATGGGCCAGGTAGCTGACCAGGGATTTCATGTTAATACTGAGATACATATATCTATCTACATATAGATATATACGCATATGTGTGTGTATACTTGTACAGATGGGGGAGACAACAGATGCAGAATGCATCAAGGCATTGCTTGTAAGAGCTTGATGTAAAGGCTTTATATGCCTAACCCAAAATGCAGGGCTTACTTTTCCGTGAGTATTGCTGGCCTCTTCTTTTTAACACTCTGTTGCTTGTCTGCTAAAAGCTGAGGTGATTTCTGCTGTTCAGGTTTTAACCTTGAGCAAAAATAAAGGGGAGTTGTTCTGGGGAGGTCTGGATTGAGGGTTGCCTGTTATCAATGCAGAAAAACGTAGGACTGTTTTGTAGAAGCTTTGTGCAGCATACAGTGTGCAAGAACAGCAGCTGACTTCCAGTAGTCCTTGTTTTGCTGTGACACCATTAGTGCCTGCTGGGGTGGTGGAATACCTTTCCTGGGCATGCTGTGATTAGATTGAGTAGTGGAAAAATTAGCAATGGTTTGGGAAATAATGATTTTTAAATAAGGTTGTAAGTTACAAGTTTCTGCTGAGTGGAATGCATTCAGGAGGGGGAGAGGAAAGGACGCGCTGTTTTCTGTAGTCCAGCCCTTCTGATGCACTCCTGCCCATGAGTTCTGGCTTGCATGGTCTGGTATGTCATGAAAACGTTACAGCACATGAAAAAAGTGGAATTTAACCTTGAATAATTGTTACCACGAGGGTTACAGGTAGCAGAGTTGTCAGATTATTGTAATAGAAAAGACAGAGGTGAGCTGGGTTGCATCATTCATCAGTCAAGTATTACATGATGGGACTCGGCACCTCTTTGTTGCTAGCAGCCCATGCCTTTCAGAAATGAAAAGTGAAAGAAAAAATCCTATTTGATTTGCAGAGTAAGTCACTTCCTCAACAGGCTAAAAGCATAATGCGAGGTATGGATTTCGGAAAAATGGCACTAGGGTGAATGTAAAGCTTTGGCTGCTGACATGATGATGTAGAACTCTTGATATTATGCTGGATATCCTGTTAAATTCTTTTGATTTTGCATTGTGGTTACAAAGTGACTGGACACCTTTGGTCAAAAATTTGTGAACTAGGTGGAAGATGTCAACATACAATTATTGCTCCTCTCTGTAGCTCGGCCACCCAGTACAGAGTAAAGGGCATGTGTCATCCAGGTGAAGAGGTCCAGTAATTGTTTCCAGTTTTCCATCACACCTAGGAAACACTCCACCTTGGCTTTCATGTACCAGTTTTCTCCTTCGTGGTCTTTGTTACAAAGATGCTTTTGCAGGAATTCATCACATAGGGCTTCCCATTTTACTAGGCACAATGTGAAAGATGGCTGGAGGCCAAAAGCGCACTTTTGTGGCATTGCTCTTGAGTCTGGCAAGGCTAGATGACTATGAGAAAATAAGTTGTTTCCAAAGCCATTTACCACTAATAATCTTAAGATGCCCAAAAAGATGTTACTGCACAAACAAAGCAAAACAAAGATTTTTGGATTAATCTGCCTTGTAATTGTCATCTGTAAGTTTGATTTGGTAAACTCATTTGTGAAGTTACAGGCTAATAAGCAAAATCAGAAACAAGACCAGAAAAAAGTTGGTAACTTTTCTGTAAGTTCTGTAAGTTCTATTGTTTTTAACAATAAAAATGTCAAGGACCTCTAGGTATTTCTTAGCCTTTGACTGCAACTTATGTTGCAAAGGAACTGCAGCCATTTTGCTGATTAAGATGTATCAAAGTGCAAATTGTCAAAAATATTTTAAATCAAATGGGAATACAGAGTAGCTTTTGAGCTCAGAAAGGTTGTCTCGTTTTGCTTTGGGATGGAAGAAAAAGCCTGTTTAGTAATTCAGAGACCCTAAGAAATTTTATTTGAAAGGGACCTCTGGAGATCATCTATGCCATCCTTCTGCTTGAAGAAGCAGGACTGTCACCAATGTTGGGTACTTTGTGTAGCTGAGCTTTGGAAATTTGAGAGGATGGAGTTCCCTGGCTTCTTTTGGTAGCCTGTTGCAGTGCTGCATGTGAACTTTCCAAGCTGTACTGTTTCTGTTGTTTTATATCATCTACAACTAAAAAGCTTTTGGCTTCCCATCTTTCTAATGTCCTTCCTGTAGCTGTCAGCAGCTATTAAATCAGGCATTATCCTCCTGTTCACCGGACTAAACCAGCCCAGCTCCGTTGGCACTCATGGGCCACGTGTATCAGACCTTTGGCTGTCTTGGTAGTTCTTTGCTGGCTCTTTTCCAGTTTCCCGACAGTCCTCTTCAAGTGGGGCACCCAGAACTGAATACAGATGTTTCAGATACCCATCGTGGCATGCTCAGCTTGTGGTTTGTGTTGAGTACAGTGTTAACGCACATTCTGGCATCTGTTGTTGACACATGTGTTCTTCACAGCAGTGCTGCTACTCGACCAACTGGTCCCCAGCTTCTGCTACTACACTGCCCCAGGAGCAGAGTTTGGGACTTCTTGTTGAACCACATGGTGTTTATGTTGGCCTAAATCTCCCAAGTTTCTAGAGTCCATTTGATCTCAAGCTCTATCATTCATGTCAGCCGCTCCCTTTAATTTGATGAATCATTAAAATAATCAGTTAATGCTCATAGTTTTTTTCTGGATTGTGAAAACCAGAGGAAACATGTGCTGGCCATTTCAAAGTTGTCAGCAGCATCACAGAAATTCATTTAGAAGGAGGTATTTCTTATGAGATCTCAAAATATGTACCATCACACAGTGTTTCCATTTTCTATTGTGACTTTAAGGTACTGAGCTATAATTTGACCCTCTGCTTTGTACCTTTGTTTCTGTAGGCCTAATTTCTTTGCTGAATGTTTCTTTGGAAAATACCTTTAGAAGGTGCTAAACCACTCACTGGTACTAGCAAACTGCTCTCAGCTGGTGGGGTCAAGCACACAAGAGGAGGAGGATCAGTTGTTTGAGGCACGATTTTTTTCAATAGTCTTGTAGATGATGCTCTATGGAATCCTTTTGGACAAAGGAGAGGAATTATGTGCCAGCAGCTGAAGCACTGCCTTAGGAGATCCCAACATAGTTCCAAAATCCACCTTAGACTTTGCATAATTGCACACATTAGTTTTTCTGTATGTATTTCATGTCTACAGAGATTGCCAAACAGAAGTTCTTGAGACTGAGTAAGTGCATTCAGGACTCAGGTGGACAGATACTGTAGTGATGGATCTGTGTTAAGGACTAAAGACGAGATTTGGTCTTGGGAAAGGGAAGAAGAGAAAGGGACAATTCTGCAAACTCCAGTAAACACAAAGTAGTTCACTATCTCTGCTGTCTTCCCAAAGGCTGCTCTGGGAAAAGACATAATGATAGAACTGGGAGTCAGGAGATGTGGGTTTTATTTTCGAGTCTGCCACAATCTTCCTTTGTGGCCCTGGGTCATTTAACCTCTGAAAAATGGGGAAAATGATAGTAGATAATTAACAACCTCACAGGAGCATTGAAAATTAATTCATTAATTTTTCTGAACTCATCAGTAGAAGGTGGAATAGAAATGCAAAGTGTTAGGGTATTTTATAAAATAGTGTCTGTTTCTTTCCTTTTACATGTGTTTTTAAAGAGTATTGTTAAATCAAGAGGAGACCTGTGAGGCACCTTTTGAAAGCCTGCCATGAGGAATGAAGCTAGTATTGTAAAATATTTGTATCTTTATAATATGCAAGTCCTGTGCTAGGTATGGAGTAAAATGTTCTCAGGAAGCAAAACTATAGAGCACCCTTTGGCCCATATCAAGTTAAGAGTAAGACCATGAAAAACCTGAGTTTCTGGAAAGGTGTTAATTGTTTTGACTCTATAATTTATTCAACCATATCATACTTCTGCTGTTTTATGATGAGAAACCTGTCCTTATTACACACACACACACACGCCTCCCAGCATTTTATTGTCCTAGACCTCAATGATCATGACAATATTAAAATGATTTCTAGTGCTTACTGGGCTATTCTTTGCATCTCAACTTTTGTGTTGTAGACCTTCAGTTAGAGTTGTGAAGGGTGTGTTCCTGTGGGACAAGACACAGGAATGATATTTGCAATCAATGGAATAAGCCTCTAGTGTGTGTTTTGTGTCATGCTATTGTTTTAGGATTAAAAATTGATTAATTTTTTTGCTTGGTTTTGCAATGCTGGTAGCTATTTGTCTCCCTGTGTACTTGACCTCACTTGGAGGACATACTTAGGTGAAAAATTATTCAGAGGTAGATTCTTTTGAACTTCTTAAGTTATCTTAGTTGTCTCATCTTAGTTGCTTGTGTAAACGGTGATTTTCAGGAATACATTTATTTTCTGTGCACAGACTGTCTTTCGTGCTCTACCCGTAGTAAGTGGAGAACTTTTACAGAATGTGACTGGTAGCAGGGTTGTGGAAGATAGAGTTTTCCAGGAAGTGAATGAACAGAATGAGCTGACATCTTGAAAATGTAGGCTCTTTGGTCAGAAGTTCCTAGCTGAATTTGAGTGGCCTACTGAAATACTTGGTGCCCCAAAGTAGTCACAGGACTGTTGTGTTCAGAGTTTCAGGGAGGGCTGAGATGTTTTTTGTGTTGGTTGAGTAATCTCATTTTCTGTCCTGTAAAGACGCACCCATCCACCTTCATGCAAATCAACATTTTCTTCTCTATTGACACAATTTGTTTTCCATTTATGTCTAGGGAACGTGACTACTAGCACATCTGTGTCTCAGATGGCAAGTGGGATCAGTCTAGTCTCCTTCAACAGTCGTCCGGATGGTATGCATCAGCGCTCTTACTCAGTCTCCAGTGCAGATCAGTGGAGTGAGGCAACAGTCATTGCAAACTCTGGCATTAGCAGTGGTAAGAAACCTGGAGTTGGGAGGGGTTACCTGCTTTGGGGTGAAGGGGGAGTTTGGTGGTTTTCTTTTTTAAAGAGAATGGGAAAAAAAAAAAAAAAAGACCTGATGTTCAGCAGATTCTTTGTGGGAGGCTAAACTTCTAGTCTCTGAGAGAAAATGGAGAAAACAGATAAAAGGGAACAACAGATCAATACAATCCTTTTCCAGCAAGCAGAGCTAATGTAATTATAATACTGCTTAATTTTAATTTCAGGTATGCAATGTAGGTTGTTCACTTCATATTCTTATTGCCTTACTGTGTGTAGTAGTTATTAGCAGGAAGTTATCCTTCACACCTTTTCACGAGCATGTCTTTTCTCAGCCGTGCTCTTGCTTTAATGTATGCACACTTCTGGCATAGTTGTGTTTTCTCTGTGGAGTATTAAAAGAAGCAAATGCCATTCCACGTGATGTTTTGCAAAGATCAGATTGTAGCAGTGAAACGGGTAGTTGTTTTTAAAGGGTATGCATGATATTTGGTAACAAAATGGTGCATCTGGCCTCAACAGAGTGTCTGGGAAGGACAGAGCTATAATGCTGTTCACCTATAGCTGACCTGCTGCCTAGGCAAATGAGAGCTGTAGTGGGTGGGTAGGGATTTGGGTGTTTCTGTTGTGGTGTGCTGCAGAGATGGTTCATAGCAGTGAAACACGTGTGTCTGGGAGCATGGGGTTTAATGGGCAGTTGGAGAAAGCATGGAAAGTTCACGTAGCACTGGGGAAAAGAAGCTGAGTGTGTGAAAAAATTAAAAACTGAGAATAAAGTGCTAATACGGGTAACAGGTAGAAATTTGAATAGGACAGGAGAAGGGGGAAGGACAGCTGTTTCTGATGGCTATGTCTAAAATAGGGACAATTAAAGGAATATGAAAATTCTTTCACATGTCCCGTATGTCCGTGTTTCTATAGACATATATATATGTTGCTATCTGTATAAGGATTGAGTTTACTATAACCCTGCTACTATCCATGGGGTTTTAAGAAGCTTTGGACAGCCTTTCAGTGCTACCTTACGAGAACAGAGAGTTTATGGTCAGCTGGGCTCTGAGTAGCCTTAATTCTCAAGTTTGTAGTTCCCGAAGCATATACATTTCTGGACGTCTAAACTTGAGGGCAGCATCTTCAGGAGTGTGATATTTGCATCAAAATGGTACATAACGATTTCAACCAAGAATTTATTAAAGCAAGCATCCTTTTTTTCCAGCCTTGGTGATAGCCAGAGATGCTGCATTTAGCATGATAAAATGCTTCAGCACTTCTCTTCTGTGCCAACCCAACTCACCCCTTCCTTTGGAAACTGCTTAGTTTTTTAGGGCAATCAGTACTGCCCTACAGGGATTCCTTTATACTGAACTGTTTTCACAACTAAGATGATGTATTGCTCTTTCTTTTTCCTGAGCTGCTTGTCATTTTAGTTCACCCCAATTCTATTTTCCTTTTAAAACATTGTATCAAAGTTTTGTCTTGTTGAGCTATTCTTTTTTGCTGTGGCTCTTCAAAGAAAAGTTGGAAAATATTGTTTGTACTAGAAAGAAGGCAAGTAAAAACCAAGATGTAGTCTTTGGACCTTGACACCTGGCTTACGAAATCATGAAATTGTCAGAGTTGGGAAAGGGCCTCTAGAGATAGCCTAGTCCAACTCCCCTGCTAAAGCAGGATTGCCTACAGCATTTTACTCAGGGCTGCATCTAGGTGGAGCTTGAAGGTCTTCAGAGAAGGGGACTCCACAACCTCCCTGCCTGGGCAGCCTGTTCCAGTGCTCTCTCACCCTCACCAGAAAGAAGCTTCTCCTCGTATTTGAATGGAACTTCCCATGTTCCAGCTTTTGCATGTTGCCCCTTGTCCTGTCACTGGGAACCACTGAAAAGAGTCCGGCTCCATCCTCCTTCAACCCACCCTTCAGATCCTTGTGAGCGTGAAGAAGATCTCCTCTCAGCCTTCTCCTCTCCAGGCTAAAGAGCCCCAGCTCTCTCAGCCTTTCCTCCCAAGGGAGGTGCTCCAATCCCTTAATCATCTTTGTTGCCCTACGCTGGACTCTCTGGTAGTCCCCTGCCCCTCTTGAACTTGGGAACCCAGAATTGGGTGCAGTATTCCAGTTGTGGCCTCACCAGTGCAGAGTAGAGGGGAATGTAGAGACAGGTGAGCAGATGCCATCACCTTGCTTTTTAGCGCCAGATGTGACAACTGAGGCTGCAATAGAGGATAATCTTCAAAATGCAGAATTCATGAATTCCTAAAAGTGGCAGGTAATTAATATGTGGAAGATTGGAAATACAAACTAAATTTCTGCCTTCTCCCTTCCCTTTTACTTCATAATGATGTTTCTGTTTTTGAGATGTTGCTGGACTTTTTTGTCTCTGTTGCTGTGCTCAAGGTAGTGTCCAATTTCTGTGAAGTGAGCCTTTTCTCCTATGTGAGCTCTGTATTCCAAGTCTGTGCAGTACCTTTATCTGACTTGACATTCATATGTGATTACTTCTGGATCAAAAGAGATGACAGCTAGAATTACCCGTGTAATATATATTCAAAAAAGACACATGACTGGTGGGTACTTTTGAATAAGCCTGACTTGAATAATTTCTTGCAGAGGTTCTAGTTTAATTTAAAAAAAAAAAAAAAAAAAAAAAAAAAGAAAAAAAAGTTGCTTTTCTATAAATATGTGAGGAGAATTGTGCTAATGGTAAGTTTTAGACAACTAAGGGTCAGCAGAAACATAAGTGTAGTGATAAAACTGGTACAAAGCCTCAAGAATAATTCATTGCTATCAGTGTATCATCTTTCGATAAGCTCGTAGATGTGTCCTTTATGCTGCCAAGTTGACGCATGAAAAACTCTCTTTAATTTCAGGGGTTTTTTCCTCCATTAAAAGATTTTTGAATCTTAGTCATAAAAAGATAATACTGTGAAAGCAGCAGGTATGGTGAGAAGCTAAGCATCTTTTGGAATTCAAATGCCAATGTACTGGAGAATATGCCTGGTTATTGTCACATGGTTTTATTGTAGACAAAATAACATATTGGGATTCAATTTTTCTCTGCACCTTTTTTTCACATTAAATTAATACTTTGTGTGGCTCTGGAGAACTTTTCAAAGTCTTCCAAACCAGACCTTTGGTTTCCTGGGGCTTCTGTCTTTCAAGCAGCTGTGAACATCTCCTAATTAGATAAATTACTTTGTAGTGGGCAGAGCCACAAAACAGGAGGTGCTGGTTAAATTAAAGGGGAAAAATAGAAAAATCCATTCTCTGAAATGGAATGCCCCACTGCTTTATGACTATTACTGTTGTAAGGTTTTACATTTAAGTACCTGAGGTTTAAAATTAAATGTCTAATATAATTTGGCACTGGTAACATGAAGCCTGTGACTGCCCTCAGAGAAAATCTAGACAGCTTAGTTCAGTGTTTCAAATGCTGTCTGCTTGATGGTGAGCCTATCATGCAAGTGGCTCACTATTTAGCTAAATACCACCTGCTGTTCAGCATAATTTTAAATGCAATAGCATATTTGCCTTAAAAACTCAGAAACTTAAAAAGGTTTTTCCAGCAGCAGTTGAAAAATTAGTTCTTTTTACTTTTTTTTTTCTTAGTCTTGTAAGTACTGATAGAAGTAATTTTTGCAGCAAGAGAGAATAAAAACTGAGGGCAGTAAATCCCTGTCCAGGAACCTCTTGTGTAGATTCTTTATGGACCCAGAATTGATCTACATGTCAGATCCTGATGTAGTTTAAACTGTTTATCACCCTAATGGTGGTAGAAGAAACCATGAACATCAACTTATAATCCTCCATGAAAGAAATTGGTGTTTGCAGTCAATGAAGGAGCAGCTTAGCTTTATTGATAGATTTAGAACAATTACTGCTGCTGCAACTATTGGCCAAGAGGTTTACCTGGATGGCATTGGAAGCCTGCAATTTTTTTTCCTTTGATAAATCTTTTCCTTAATGGATTTTTATTTTATTTTTTTTTTCACCCATAATTATCTATAGTTGTTCCCTGCTGGGGAATAAGATGGTTGTGTGGTCTCAGGGAAACAATTTGTAATCTGTTCACGTGTTAGTTTGGTTCAAGAATGTGAATCTGCGTGGTTCCTCCTCTGCAAATTTACCTCTTATTTTATTCTATACGTTCTTTGTATTCTGCACGTTTTCATAGCTAAGAAAAGCAGGACTGTTTTGAGTAATTAAGGAATAGCTAGCCAGGAGTACTGTGGTGAGGCATCTCAAATTTGAGTACAAAATGCAGTTTTTTTCTGATGGAAAACGGATTAATATTAACTAGTGGTGTTGCCGTCATTAGTAAGAATTGGTACTGTCTGTTCTACAGTCTTCACAATTTGTACATCTCTGAAGAACTTGAGAAACATACCCTCAATATTAGTGTCAGAGGTTTTTTGTTTTTTTTTTAAATGAAAGAAACCACAGCGAGTTGTATTATATTGCAAAAATTAGGTTTGTGAGAAGACTCACAGAAGACTGAGGATGTTATTTCCTGTCTGGGCATGAAGAAGTACCTTGTTCATTCTCTTTCTAAATGTCAGGTTTTATAGTTTGGCTTCTAAGACTGTGTCCTGAGAATATCAGAGGGAAGAATTTCTTTCTTAAAGTTCTACAATTAAGCTCTTCTGAAACAGTCCTGCAAACAGTAGCTTGCATGGGACAGGAATTTCTTTCCTCTGGACTTGTAAATTCTCATTTGAATTCTAGCATGATATAAAATTCTGCAGTAAATCAAATATCTGTTTAAATATCATCCACTTAGACTTTATCACTGTACAATTGCTTGTACGGGCCATTTGATCTTGGCTGTAATTTATGTAAGTTGTAATACCTGGTGTCTTTTGAGTTTCTAACAGTTTGGTGTTAGGGTTTATTAATGTGAAATTGAGTTCTCACTGTGCCATGGACTATGAGAGGTCACTGGAGTGTTTATAGTAATGCAGACCTTACAGCTTGCCTTACTTTTCTGATCGTAAGCACTTGGAGCGATTAAATGATGGAGACTTGTGCTATACATTGAAAAAGAAAATGGTTCAGCTTCTACTGACAGTCAAAACACTTTAATTTCAAAAGTGAACCAGAAAACATCGTTTAGAGTTGTTCAAATTCAATCTTGCATAGGATCGTCATTTTATCATTCCAAATAGATATATAGAGTTTCAGAATTATTTTGTCAAGTGTATATAGGTGATTTAAGTTGGAAGATCTTTTCCTCCTTTTTAAAGAAGGAAATAATTACTTAAAATCAAATATGAAGTAATTCTTTTTTTTTTTCTAGCTACTCTGGGTTTTCCTGCAGTTACTAATATTTAATATTGTAAAATTTGCCAAGTGTAAGATACATGTGCAAGCAGTTTATAATTGTGTTTAAGAATAGAAAGAAAAGGGAATATTCATGTAAGTTTCACAGCCTTTTGTTATCAACAGACAAGTTGCTTCTGGCAAATGCTTCTGGAGGGAAACTTTGTCAGGGTAAACTCTGCTAACAACGACTGCTTTCTGAACAGCCAAACAAACTGTGAGGAAACTTGAGTACTGCTTTTTACAGTTTCTGAAAAATTATCCCCTTTCAGCATGAGGTGGCATACACAAAAAAATCCGGTATTAAAATTTAGCAGGCGTTTTTAAGAGCTCTTAGTTGTAGTAACCCAGTCGACCAGAAATGTTAAAAAAATCACATCCAACAGTGTCCTAGGAAGGTGGACTCCCACCAGTGTAGTGTCTGTTCCTTTACTCAGTCAAGAAAGGGAATTAGGAAACAAGTATTTTCCCAGAATTGCTGTAGCACCTTCCTTGTGGCTAATACTGCATGGCAAGAACTACCCTGCAGGGCATCGCATTTCAGATCAATTTTAATTTATACAGGGGGAAATGCAGTTTTGCAACCTATGACTCCTCAAAATAATGTAAGGCTTGCAGGGCAGAGTGGTTGTTGTACACTGGATGACAAGTAAGTTCCTTAAAATAATAAATTGCTCTTGAACTTCATCCTTGGTTTCAAAGCAAATTATGCTTCACAGCTCCTCTTTCCTGAGGAAAAGGAAAAGGAATATTGTCATGTTTTCACAGTTAGTGGAATTTGCCAAATTGCCCAAGCAATCTGCCAGCACCACCTTATTTAGACTTAGCAGTTTTCACTTGTGCAAATTTCATTCTCTCTGAGCATTGTGTATCTCATTCTGGATGCTCACCATAAAGTATGTGAGGTTGAGAAAAGACATTTGCAGCTAGATGTTCTGTGTTATTCTCATAGTTGTGTCACTCATCATTTTTTTCATTGCAGCATGATGAAAAGAATACCAAAGACAGCATGAAATAAAGAAATAAGACCCTAGAAGTGGTGGTGTTTCATGCTGGTTTCTAGAACTTTTTAAAGGAGGAGGAAGTAATATCATTTCAGTGCTCAGCTAAAAAGAGGAGGTCAGCAAGGAAATCTGATTGTCTGACAGCTTGAACATTCTTCAGGAAAGCCTCATGTTGCCTGTACACCCTACCTGAGCCTGAAGGTAGATGGAGAGGGGAAATGTGAAGTTTCTGAGATGTGAGCAGACATCCCATTTGTTTTTTCACTGAGCTTTCGTGTCCAAAATGGTGTTGGCATAAAGATTAAGTTCTCTGAAAAGGGTCTCAGAGCAATAAATTAAACTATGCTTTTTACCTGTGGCACTTAGAGGAACGCGTTAGCATCCAGAAGTAGTAGGACCCAATGTTTACCCACTCCATTTTGTAGACCATAAGAATCTCAATTGAATGAGAAAGTAAGGTTGCATTTCTTGAGGAGATTCCTACCAGGTTCACAAAATACAAGGACTTACCTTGTGCTCTCTGGGTATGTTCTTGTTGCCAAAATTATGAGCAAACCATCACCTGTTGTTGTACAGAAGAAGAACACTGAGATGTTCCTGAAGTTTTGCCAAAGTGTAGTGCTAAAAAAAAAAAAAAGTAACCATGGGGCAAAACCTCTTCAGTCTGCTACCCCTCTGCAGTAGAGGTTCAAATGCTGCTGGCTTGCTTGCTGCTTTCACTATGTCTTTCACCAGGTCATTCAGGCTGTGGGTTGCATCTCAGTGAACCTCAAACTGTAGATGAGCCATTGGCATTTGGTCCTACTGGGCTTTGCATCCATTTGGGAACACAGTCCTTCATGATGAGTTAAAAGAATGAAAGATATGAAAGTGGCTCTTCTGGTTTTGTGCCTGTGGAGGATGGGGAAATGGTACCAGTGAGACTTTGAGGCTTAAACTGAGCTGGGTCATTATGTTGCTTTAAGGAGGATATTGGATATGTGGGTATTTCTACACAACTTTGCTGGGTTTCAACTGAGTACTTCTCTATTTACCTAGTCCTGCTGTTTAGATCCTGGGATACGTCATATGGATTTTTACAATTCTGCAGCTCTCCAGAAACTCATCTACTTCTCTTGTTTAAGATTCTCTTCTTTCTGCACCCTCCTTCCCCCTGATTAAAATATAATGAATCGTTGCATTCAGCAATTAAATCCCACACTTGATTCCAGAATGGCAAGAAATGTGAGTTTTCATCTTCAGATAATTTGACATTGGCAACCTCATGCTCGTCTGAATCTTGCTCACAGCCTGAAGTGCCAAATGTCTGTCAGTAAATTGTTTATGTGACTAAATTAACTTTTTGAGTGGAACCATAAAGCTTTGTTTTTTCCTGACATTAACTTTTGGATATATAAATGTGTATTTTGCGTTTGGTTTTGCTTAAAATTTAAACTGAAGTAGGAAAGTGTACGGCATGTTCCTTGAAATAGGGG
>VXBJ01007655.1:1334050-1456550 GCA_013400055.1 Nycticryphes semicollaris | reverse complement strand
CATTTTTTTTTTTTCTGGTTACTGATGTTGATTAATCTGGTTTGATTGTCTAGCAGTGTTCAATAAATCAGTGCTTTTTGTGCCTGTAGCTGGGTTTAGTTGTCCTACCATCTCCATTTGTCCCCATTCAGGAGAAAGGCGGGGGGGGGGAACCCACCTCAGACCAAATCACATAATTTTTATTGTGGAGCATAAACTTCAGCCTGACAGGATCAGGATAGTGAGAATAGTGAATGTTCTCTTTATCAGGTCTTCAGGGTTGTGTCTGGGAGATGCTCCTTGTTCCTGATCTTTCAGGCACAGGGTTAGTGTGTGGCAGTACACCACGCATGGTGTTTAACCACGGCAGAAAGTCAGTACTTATCACGTAAGGAAAGTGGATACCCAGCACTGACATCACTAGAAGCAAGGGGACTTAACTTCAGGTTGTGTTTAAAAAAAAAAAAAAAAAATCTCCACAGCTGTCTCCTTGTCTTAACTTCAGCTGTGAGCTGGGGCTCTGTAGGTCAGGTGCTTGACATTTGACAGAAACTGCACTTACAAGTCTGTAAAAACTTATTCTGTTCTCTTTCTGTATTAGTATCTGTCAGAATGGAAGGGTTAATATTGAAGGTGATTCCCCTCCTGTATCAGGGAAGCTATCCTGTAATCTCGTTTGTACAAAAAGATAGGGATTTTTTTTGTTGGTTGTTTTGGGGTTTTTTTTTTTTTGGTATGCTTGTAGTTTAAGATTGCTTTACTTGTAAATAATTGCAGTTTGGAATGAGTTTTGCTGTGATGTTTCTTGTCTGGTCTGTCACCAGATAGTTTGAAATAGAGGATCAGCTGTGATTGTTTTTCCTGGTCTCTCAAGAATAAATGTGACCTGTGGTCTTAAAGGGCTTAAATAGTGGCTGAGACATCAACACATTTACTGTATTCAGTAGCAGCAGCAGGACGAATCTTCTGGCACTAGCTATTTAAAGCTGAAGAGCTTTAAAATCCATTTGATGTGAGGATGCCTGTATGCAGCCAGGAGTGATGTATCTTGACAAATTATAATTGCAAGGAAATAATTACCTCAGCTGGATCCTAGAGGAGTAGGATAAGTTTATGAAAATTGAAAAATAAAATCTTGTTTACAGAGAGTAGTATAAATTGAGAGATGCATTCTCAACTAAACATACAGGAAAGACATAATACTGCAAGAGCTAAGTGTGGCACACTATAAACTCTGCTAATTCAAATAACATGACTTAAAAATTTAACAAGCCCAATGCATTCCATATTTAAGGACCTTATAAGTAAGACTTAAGCAGGGAAATTAGGAAACTTCCCAGATCAGTACACTGTATTTTTCTTAATTTTTTAATCTAAATTTATATTATAATAGTTTAAATTTTAGATTTCCATAAAGTTTAGTAAAGCTTTACACTTAAAGTTGAGAAAGTAAAAAGTTAATGTATCGCTACCGTTGGAGTAGTTTTTGATTTCAGAATTTACTTTTATGTCCATACTTAGGTAGTTCAAATAGATGCTTGTAATGATTCTGTTTCTTTTTTAATGTATTTCCAGAAGCACACTGCTTTGTTTCGGCAGGATCTGGATAAAGCGTGTGCAAGAAACACACACGATGCTATTATTTTCTTCTCCAGCTTAGTGAAGTTCCTGCTCCAATTAATATGAGAGTGGTTGCCTCATCAAGCATGTCTGTTTGCAGGCTCAGTTTCTTTCCAGTCCAGATCACAGAGCACAGGGTACAAGGATGATATGTATATGTTACCTATGCAATCCAACGCTTCAAAGCTGCTTCACAGCATATACACTTCAAGGAGTGAAAGAAGCCTCTGTGTTAAATCCGATACACAACTCCCTCACAACCTGCTGATTGTTGGGGGACAGCTGAAGCACAGAGACCTGGCCTTCCTGCAGGTGGAAGAGCATCTCCTTTCAAGTCTCTGGGCCCTTCATTTGTTACAGTTGATATCATCCCTTAATTCAGCGATCATGTGTGCCACCCACCATCCAGGTCGATGAAGAGTATCCAGTTCACAAGTTTCTCTAGGCGAGTGGCTTTTCTGATGCATGGATTTCGTGAGGGTGAAAGAAGGGCCCTGACTTGGGTTATGTAAACCCTTAGAAGAGCTGGTAAAAGCTAGAAAAGCGTGCTTGATTAAATTTAAAAGTTAAAAAAAAAGAAAAGTTTGTCAATGATAGTATGTCATCTGACACCTATAAAAGGTAGCAAAGACATAGCTTTATGTTAAGAGCTTTACTTTTCAGCTAGAGGTTTCTGCAGTAGGAAAATGTTCAGGTTTGCCTTTGATTAAGAGTATCTTTGCTGTTCGTTCCATTATTTCTTTCCCTTTCTGACACCGGTGCTCATGGCATATGTTACTGGGAAAGCCTCAGCCTTTTCCTACCTAGCCTGATGCAATTAACTGCCTATTTGCTATATAGCTTTAATTGAAAAATGTTAATCGTGAAAGTCTCGATTTTCCCAAAACACTGATACTACGCCTTGCCACTGAAGTCTTGTGGACTAACAGTGGAGAGTTTCCTAACCTCTTCCCAATTACCAGTGAGTGGGTTTGATGCTTGCAGTTATCCACAGGTTATACAGACTGAAGGTTAAAGTACAAGAGTAGAGACAAGAGATGTGGCTCTCTTTCTGCCTCTGAGCATTTCTTTGAAGAGAGTCAGTTCTTCCTTTCTGTCTTATTTTCCCTATCTTGAAATAAGAGGTAAATATTTTAGTAGGAAGTGATTCAGTAAGGCATAATTTCATTATTTTCCAAGTGCCTTCAGACACCAGCGCTCTATTTCAAAGCAAAATATTGTCAAATTGAGGGGGTTTTGCAATTTGGAAGACAGTGCTGATTGTTCAGTCATGGCAGATATCTCACCCTCTCTGTATAATTAAGGTGAATTTATTATGCATGTCATTTTGACTAAGGATATAAAATGGTATTTGTCACACAGTGTTGTATGTACTTGATCATGGTGTGGTTTGTTCATCCAAGATGTATTCTTTCAGTTGTGGTCCAAGTGTTCATTTTGCTGCACATCACCATTACTTGGGATGATCTTAATGGGTTTGTTAGGGCCAGCACGCTGCATTTGGTAACTATTCTTGAGGTGTCTGATTATCTATGTGGCTTCAAAAATGGCAAATAGACAAACCAACACATGACCTGGAATCAAACCAGGAGATGCTGCCCTGAAACTGTACCACAGCTGTAGGGTTTGACTTGAAAAGGGCCATCCATCTTCTTCCGCCCTCATGGGGTTGCTAAGAACTAGTTACCCGAAATTAATCCTCAGAGCTAGCTGCCTTTTGTAATATTCCTCGCCTGGCTGTTTTGTGTATAGTTGATGGCCAGGAGAAAAAATGCCCATAGCACTGCACAGCCAGGTTGTAGCAATTCAGTGTGACACCATGTAAGAATCCCATTTTCTCAACAGATCTGATGCTGCCCAGTGAAAACGTTATGCCAGAAGAATTAGAGACATCCCTTATACATCTAGACTGTAGATGTATTCAGCAGGACCCATGAAGTTTGTTTGCCTTGGGATGTGATGGCATCCTGCAACATCTAAGACTTGCATCTCTTTCTAGTTTGTTGTCCTTATGTATTCAAGCAAATTGTCATTCTTGAATATGCCACAGGGTATACTCAGCACAAAAAGTACAAAGGAGGCAAGCACAAAGATGCATCTGCGTAGCATGGGATAAGATAAATTAGCAAACTGTGTTAACTCAGGGAGTGATTTATAATATCTGTGCCCCTGACATGAACCTGCTTTAGGCAAGATGTGCAGAGGAAAGACTAGTATCTCTGCCCTGGTTCATGTTCTGAGGCTTGCTGGTCCACTAAAATGCAGTTAGTCCTTACTGCTGATGCTTGTCAGGTGACTTGCAACACCAGGAGGGTCACTTAGGAATAGGTAGTAAATTCCTTCTGTGATACAAGGGGATTTCTTCATAAGATGGCTTTGAAAAGGAATTAACAGGATAGGGTTGCTTCTTTCCTTGCTAGATCTCTAAGAAGTGGGATAGTGTTTTGCTAGCACTGCGATACAGTGCTCCTTTGGAGGGAAAATGTAGTGAGCAATGTACTCTAGCGAGTGGGGGTTTTTTAAACACTATATTGTATATTTGGTTTCATGCTTCCTTTATGATGGCCAGACATTGCCTGTTAGGAAATGAGATAGAGGCAACTTTGTCTTTCCTGTGGATAAAGGAGATTGTAACAAGGGTCTTACTATCTGAAATGATTGAAGACGGTCCTTCCAATATCTGTGCTTTACTGTCATGAGACTGACTTTCTCTCACAAGTCTATGGGTGATGTCCCTCGCTAGTCACAAAGTGGCTTATTAGGCTGCTGAGTGGAAATGATCCTGTCAAGCCAAACATGCCTTCTGGTTTGCTTTGCTTGAGGCATGCGACCACGTATCAAAAGCCAGACCCTCCAAAAGCAGGGAGATCTTTTTTTGTCAAGAGGGAAGCTTTGTTTTTCTTATTTAATTGAAATTGCTAATAGAGGAAAGGAGGCAGTAACTTGGGCATTCAGTGGGGCTTTCTGTTCATGACAGGATAGCTTTGTGATTTACAGGCTCTAGGCACAAGGCTGGAAAAATGGTAGGCGCCGTGGAAAGAGAATACTCCTGAGGCTCTTTCATCTCCATCCCCCAGTTTTGCTCAGAGCTTCCTTTTAATTTTGTTCAGTGCAGCAGGTTAATTTAAGCCCTTGATAGCTTGAGTGTCCAGGCTGAATTTAGCTAAACAATGACCGGATATGCCTAATTCCTATGAAAAGTATGAACTCTGTGTATTTTAAAAGTATTTGCCTTCTTTTTCTTTTTTTTTTTCCCGTAGGCTGTAATCTCATGCTACCCCTTCTCCCCCACTCACAAGTGTTTATTATCATGCGCAGACTTCTGCCAAGCTTCAGTTTTGACAGGATTTTAATGTCAGTCCTGTACATCCGTGCCTGACTCCAGCCTTCTGCAGTCATTGTGCAATTGCAGCATCCCTTTAACTTCGGTTTGAGGCAGAGGAGGAATATAAAGAACTTGATAGAACATTTATGGTAATAGCTGTAAAGGGAAGCTGTAGAGCATTGGATTTCACAGCCAGAAAAATCTCAGCTTGGGGAAATGGGTCTGAAATACAACTACAGATGGTTTTAGTCTATTGCTTCCACTGCTTAAATAAAAGGATTGCTTTTTTCACCTCTATTTAAAACACATGTGTAGAAGATGAAAGTGTCCAGCTATTTTTTTTATTATTCAGTCCACCAGCTACCGACATCTTTGCCTTATTTCATTTCAACACTAATGGTATAGTAAAAGTTCTGAAACACCCTCTTTGGATTCAGCCTTCCTTGGGTTGCAGCAAAGATTCCTGCTGCAGTCAGAGCTGTTGCTGTTGTTTTCGTCATCAGCGCTTTCTTTTTCCCCTTGAACCTGGTGCTATTAATTGTGTTACTGCTTCTGCTCTTTAATTGATCCCATTCACTGGTCCCGCTTTTGTAACGTCTGACTTCTTGTCACTTCAGCAAATCAAAAACCCAAATTAATCAATCTCCAGCTACTTGAGAATAAGGCCGCATTGGGGAGCTGGGCTTGACAAAAAGAGTCTAATTTCACTTTGAAAGCCTGTTGGAAAATTTTAACAAGAAGATGCAAGAAAAATGTAAACCAGATCAAGCTCGACTTTGGTCTGTGGAGAATAGTATCACCTGTTGAGTTTGTTTCAAGTTCTTGTAAATAGGTGATTTGACAAAAAATACGAAATAAATCAAAAGACACGAAGATAGAAGAGGTCAGAATATCCTTGTTTCCGCTGCAAATGGTTACACAGGAGAGAGGTTTGTGTGTGTATATGAGAGAATAGGAACCGTGGGCCAAAGATGAAGCTCTGCTTTCGGATCTTTGTATCTCAGCCTTTGTGCTGTGCTATTCCCGTACCTTATGTGTTGCTTCCTTTCCTCATCTTTTTGCACACCCAGCCCTTTTACCCTGGCCTGGGGCACTGATACTTGCTTATTGTCCCTCATTTTCTTTGCCTCCTTGATTCTTGTCTTGGTATCTTCTGCAGCTCTGCTGTGCAGGCACTGCAAGTGGTGAAGATTGAATGGCTTCAATCCGAAGCGCTTGGGAAGCAGATGCTTGGGAGTTTGGGATGCCAAGCTAGTTGTTTCCTGTGCTAGGGGCACCAAGGAAACACATGGGTTTGGGTTTGAGTTGGATTTCTTTCCCTTTTCAAATCCAGGAGGGCTCTTGTGATGTCCTTAGAGGGCACAAATGAGATCTTTGAGATCCTTTTCTGGAGCACATGTGACTTCCAAACAGTAAACCTATAAAGAGAAAAGACTTGTGCAGAATATGAAGTTTTGCAAACATCATATAATACTGCGAGAGGATATCAAACATAACTATTTCAAATGGCAAAGAAGGCGCAGTACAACAGCACAACCCTTGAGACTCTTCTGAGAAGCATCGGTTGGTTTCTTTTTTCATTTAATGTTCCATCTCATAATTCTGGGTTGTAGTTCTAGAAAACATACTTCTTCCATTCCCTTGCGCCTGTCGTTTCTGCTACCAGAATTTTTCATAATTGAAAGGAATTTCTATTATGACTGTAATAACAAAGTGCATCTAGGGGAGAGGCAAACATGGGACTTGCTTTCTGGAATAAAAACTACATTGGCTTTTTTTTGTGTAATTTCTAGTAAAGGAGAGTCAGACCTGAACAAGCAGAACATTTGTCTTACCCTATGTTTCATGCACCTACAGAGAAATATCACTGTTCTAATGGCAGAGTGCTTGGGATTTTTTTAACATCTCATCTTTGATCACTGAAGGAGTTTGGTTACCATGCGTCCTCTGTTGCTCCTGAGCATGGAGTGAGCTACTGCGTATTTTAAAGTGGCCTGAAATAACTTACATAAATGTAAACTTACCCTCAATATACTCTTGAACTGACTATTTTACTGCTTTTTCTGGAATGAGCACCTATACTTTGTCATAATGGTTTGCAGAGAAGCTCTCCTATTCCTTGGTATAAGTTTAGTATTATTTCACAGCCCTGCAGAGCTAGAAACTGACCTTTCATTGAGAAACATGTTTTCTTATCAGTACAGAAAGTCACTGAACATGCATGTGAGATTCATGGCATCCTCCTTAATGCATCGTGAGCATGCAGAGGTAAACTGCAAGGACGCAGCTCCTGTCAGCTCTCACTTACAGCTGAGTGGAATTAATAATTACACTGGGGAGAGAGGGCAGGGAGGAAGGCTTGTCTGTTTTCTGGGAGAAGGCATGGGTGTCTCTAGCTCACTTTTGTACATTGCAGTCGGCAGCAGGCATAGGCTAGAGCACACTGGTGCTCTGTTTTGTAAGAGAAGATGACATTTTTGAGTGGTGTGTTGCTGTACATCATTTAGAAACGTGGCCCAGCAGTTGCAGAACAGAGGATGTGCTGGTCAGGACAACCCCAGCTACATGGCAAGGGGAGAGTTTTCTCCGTAATGATGTATAATAAATACATATATATACCTTGGAAATGATGACCATCATCAAGTAAAGCTGCCTATACCGTCAGTCAAAAACTGCAAAGCTAATGATGGGCTGGGCAGATAATCATGGGAGAGTTAATTGTAAGGTTTGATATGGCATCTTGTCAGCAGAGATAAGTTGTCACGTTTTCCACTTGAGCTGAAACTAAATGATTGTAAAATAAGTTATGAGTGTCCTTGGGCCTGTCTGCCAGAATGATGGCTAAGAATACATTCCTGGCCCATCAGTCTCAAGCAGCCCGCTTGATATTTATGCGAACTGAATGTTATTTTATTCCCCCTCTAGTCATGCTTGTCAGCTTCCCGAGTGAAAAGTGAAACTGCTTCTTTGACTCATACTTCAAGTATTGAAGCTCGGAGAGACTGCAGATTGTTATTATTATTACTAGTATTATATATTTTTTTGGGTGTGCGTTGAACATTGATGCCCGATTGGGAAGAACTAATGGCTGACATTGAACGCGCGGGATGGCTGCAAAACAGCCCATCCCAGCCCAGTGAAACGCATCTTATGAGTTCCAGTGCCTCTGTCAAAGCTGGTTTAGATGTGGAGTAATGAGGCGCTTGCTTTTTTAATTTNTTTTTTTTTTTAATATATTTAATAGTGCTAGCAGTGGTCGTCTGTTCTCAGGCGTGGTAATTGATACAAAATAAAATGCATTATTTGTATTCAGTCAGGAGTATGAAATTGCATTCAGTGGGCTGAAGCCTGAACTCATTTACAGTTTTCCGAAGCTGGGCTTTCAGGAGCCCTCTTTTCAATTTGAAGAATACCTTGTCAGGCAAGAGAAGTAGTGGGAAATGGGAAAGCACAGCATGTAAGGCCTAGTGCCTTTTGATTGCTCATATTTTAAACTGGGAAAATGTTAAATAGCTTCCATCTTCAAAGGGTGGTCTCCGAAGCTGGGAATATGGGGCATTAATATACCAACAGTATCAGCTCTGCACCTGTTTCTGAGAGACTTGTGTTTCTTTTCTGGTTGAGGGGGAGGGAGAGCTTGAGGCTTTTCGTTTCAGAGTCGTTTGGCCCAAGGACAGCAGGTTATTTCTTGGGAAGGGCTACGGATCATAAGGAGTTACCATAGGGAGGTTAATCCTTCAGCTCTCCGACATGAGTAGTCAGACTGTACATTCCTCATTTTCCAGAGCTCAGGAGCAGGTTTTGGTGGTGCAAATTATAGCCTAAAAATTAGACTAAGCCTCAGTAACCGTACATATCTACCTTAACCCTATTTAACAAAGATTCTGCTGAAAAATATATTCCGTATTTTTGCAACAGGGCGTGTTTTCTTCACCATTTCATGCATCCGGGGTGTCATGATTGCTGCTAAAGTCACATGTGACAATGAATGCAGCCCTCGTACAACCGCCTCAGGGACCAGAATGCTTCGGCACACGTCTCGGTGTTGTGAATATTTGGATACAAGTTTTAGAAGAGGCATGGGAGAGGGTGGTAGAGCTGTTGTTTCCAGGATTCTTTTTTTTTTTCTCCTTGAGGAAAATAGGATAATTCCTTTTAAAGTGAAAGCTGGGAATGCGGCCTGTCCATGTGCCGTTTGCCTCATATTCTGGAGTGGTAAAGTGAAGCAGTTTGAGAAATTGTTAGATCTGATTAAGCTTTCCTGGCTAGTGTGCTCCCTTGGATATTTCCATTGTGTTTATGAATTTTCTGGATTGTCACAAACAAATGAAAATCAATTAGATGTAGTTTTGGTTCCGGTGCCCCATGGCAGATGCTGCCACAGCCAGGCACCTTCTTTCTAAGTACCTTGCTCTCTCTGTGGCTGGGGTGTCTCAACATGACAATTTTCACGTCATTGCTGCAAAGAAAGGGGGCTTTGTGTGTTTTGTTGGGTTTTTTTCTCCTTTTTAAGTACTGCACATATAGGAAACCTTCTTCAGTCTCAGACTGGAGGTAAATATTTAGGGGTAGCAGTAACCAACTTGTTTCCTTGCCCATGCCTCTGTATTGCTGGCATCCTTTTTGGCATCTTCTCTCCTTCCAGTGTCAAGGGAGCCACAACTACCTGTGTCCCCCTTATTAAGATCATGCTGAGCACTGGCATGGATTCTCTCCAGGGTTTGTCTCCCTCTTTACCTGAAGAAGCAGCAAACCCTTGCAGGATAGCTGCTTTGAGCATTTCTGAGTCATATACTTAAAATCTCCTATCAGAAATATAGTAAATACATTTCATGTTTGCCTTTTGTGGTTGAATATTTGATGATTGGTTTCAAAATAGAGGACATGGGGAAAAGAACAAAAATCCTTTAATATAAAGCTTATGTTTGATTTTGTCTTTATTGCCAGGCAATTAGCTACCTAATTTATCCCCCACTAATAACTTGCAGCACAACTGTGCTTAGTGGGTAATTAGTAAGTAAACTTTATTAGAAAAAAAAAAAATAAAAATAAGGGTTTCTTTGCCAGATAGATGGTTTTCTCTGGATTTATAATTTTCTGACATACTAATTCATCATAAGTACAATCCTGGTATTGCACTTAAGTGCAATATGGTATCTAACTAAGGTTCTGGAAACAGCTTCACTTTACATGATAGCAAACAATTTAATTAAAGTGTAGGATGGTATGTTAAATTTTATAATCGAAACCAAACCAACGAAATAGAAATGCATTTAGCACTGATCATAACCAAAAGATTGGTTGCAATTAAACTAAAATCATATTACCTTGGGGAAAAATACTGGATTGAGGTTACTTGAGTATTTGCTATGTGAAAGGACTTAGATGTAGAGTGAAATTTCATGTACATCCTCATTTGCTACACTTTTCTTAAATATTGCTGTTGGATGCTTTTTGACTGAAAAAGAGAACTCCTCCTCAAAGAGAAGGCATTCATGTATTGCCACCCATTACGTGGACCAGGGAATAGACTGTGGGTCTCTGCTTATGAGAGGGGGGTGTCATCGACCTTTAATTTTGATTTGTTTGAGCGAGCTAATTGGTGGGAGTTAGGTAGAAAATGACTCTGTTATTAGTTCTTAAATTTGTTCCATGTTATTCTACCATGGCTAATACAGTGGGAAACTAAACACATGAAACATGGGATTATTTATTTTCATTGGACACAGGTAGTAAGTCAGCCTTTGTCACACAATATTAATTGTACCAGGCATACACTTGTTACCTTGTTTTCCCACCTTTATTGCCATCGCCACCTTTTCCATGTGTGTCTATCTCTAATATTAAGGAAAGCAGATAGCATTCAGAGGATGTTGGGATATTTCTGTTCAATTGTGTATTAAAATGTCCTAGGATTACATTTGTTAATTTGAGGATCAGTAAGATCTTTGTAAGAAGCAGTAATTGGAGGCAATAAAATGCATTCAAACTGACCTGCTTCTAAAATTGATGCAAAGTCCTATTGATTTATTAGGACTTAAACCAGAATTTCAACCAAATTGGGGGTTTGTATCTTTTTTGAAAAAGTAATGGGTATTGTTAGGAGCTCTCCTGTAGCCTTTGGAAGTCAATAAGCTCATCAAGTCAGCTGCTAACAGACAGCAATATGTTATATCTTGAATTCTAGCAATCATTAATTTAAATTATACAGTGTTTTTATTTTTCCCCTCTGTTCTGTTGTGGTTTTTTCCCCAAAAATTGCAGATACTGGATTAGGAGATTCTGTGTGTTCAAGCCCAAGTATATCCAGTACAACGAGCCCCAAACTTGATCCACCTCCTTCACCTCATGCCAACAGAAAGAAACACCGCAGGAAGAAAAGCACGAGCAATTTCAAAGCTGACGGTATTTCGGGCACAGCTGAAGGTAAGTGCACTCTGAGGTGGAAGACAGAATTTTGAAAATAACATTCCCAAGAGATTTGCTAAGTACAGCTGAACCCCACCATTAGCTTTGCATACAGAAAGTAAAGAGAATTGCACTAAAATACAGAAATTAAAAACTGATCTTTTAATGATGAAGCTGAATGGCTGAGGCATCACACAATGGTGAATTTGACTGTCTGTAGCACGTTTGGAACTGATGTGTTTTGGGGTTTTTTTTAATAAATAAAAAGGTGTCTCCAGGTTAATACGAAGCATTGTTGGCTGTAAAGTTTAGGAACAGGCATACTTGTAAGATGAAAAAGAAAGAAAAAGTCAGATTCACTCATAGCCCATGCATCATGTTAGAACTTTTATGTTTTTTCAGTATTATTAAATCTCGTGTTGTCACTCCTCCTTAGGCACATCCTGAGCTCTAGAATCGCAAATACTTCTGATGCCTGTTATTGTGTGAATATTCAGCTGCTCATGGAAAGATTGTGTTATTTGAGGATAAAAAAGAAAAGGGGAGAGTTTAAATGTTTGGGTTCTTTTTTAAGAACCAGAAAGTAAAAGCCAAAAAGAACTTCTTTTTTCCCTTAGTTTAGCTTACTCTTTCCAATGTGAACACTGCTATAGCTGTTCAATGCCCTTCTGAAGGGGTAACAATGTGTACAGTAGCCAGATATGATATAAAACATGCTTGTATCTTTAGAAAAGAAGAAAAGAAACATGCTAGGATTCAACCAAAAGAGCTCCAGAAAAAAAGATGAACAAGGGTAGTTGGAAGGCTCAGAAACTGGGGAGTCAACATATAAGGAGAGATGAAAAACAGAGACAATGGAATAACGTTGTTGGAAAAGGGGAGTGTTGAGTAAGAAAAAGATGCAGTTGTAAGCATTGGAGAGTAAAAAACAGCTAATTCAGTATCAAAGACCGTTGGAACAAGTTCTGAAAAAAGCATGACAATTGCAGACAGCTGACAGCACATTAAAAATAGATGTGATAATAGTATACAACTGAGAAGGGGCATGTTAACTACTACTTAGTCATCCTTATTTTCCATTTATTTAATTTCTCAATTGCACTTCTATCACATGCGGAATTTATTTCCCCAGCTATCTATACAAATCCTTTTTTAAAAGCTATCAGCTTTTTTTCATAATAGCTCCTGTTGCGTTCTCTTTCCAGTCATTTAACTATCTTTACTTAGTTTCCCCCTAGTTTATGGCCTGAAGCCAGATTTTATTTTAACCTTTCTTTTTTAATTTCTCATCTTTTTTTTTTTTTTTAACAATCCTTTTTACACCACTTATTTTCATACCTCAATGGCAAGTTATAGAGGGTTTCAGAGTGCTAAGCATTGGTCCAAGATTATTTTGTTGAAGTCAATGTGAATCAAGACCAGCTGGATATCAAGAGCCTTTGAAAATCTCTTTCTAAGTGGTTAATACGTGTATGTTTTCTTTCTCCTGGTGAGATTATTTTCACAAGTCATTGGAGCTGGAGCCTGTGTGGTCCTGGTTTGCAGATGCAGACTTCTGACTCACAGCAAGCAGTGGAAGATCTGGAGTTATGTGCATCTTGCCCCTGAAATCCCTGTTCTTATTGGAGCGGGGAGTACGTTCTCCTTCATCCTTCTCTGCTTTCTCTTGCTCTTCTCCTCTTCTTCCAGTATTGTAAGATGCTACTCTGAAATCCTTTTGCGATAACTCAACAAAATTGTCCCCTCTCGTATAAATGGGATAAATATGTTTCCGGAAGTACAAGGACTGGCTGGCAACAGCAGCTAAGCAATACATAGGGAGTCTTAAAAGTGGTAGTGAGTGCCAACACTTGCTTTTACAGCCTTTGTATCTCTACATTACCCCATCAGCTATCTTTGACCTGCCTCTTCTTACACGTCTTTTGAGATGGGCACTCTTTGTGGCTTGGGACTCACAGTTTTGTCTTGGGTGAGCCACAGAGGTTGTGAAATTCTTTTTTTGATAACATCTCTTTGAACGCACAGCCCAGTGAAAAACAGTGCTTGGCCATGAGTAGACTTGCAACTTTCTGCACAGCATTTTTGCCGTGTGTGAGAGGAACTCTGGCCATCCTTCAGCAGACAACAATCCAATCTTACTGGCCCTTGAGTCCTTACCAAGGTTGGGAGATAGCTGACAGTGAACCTTGTCTGTCAGCAGTAGCTGAAGGAGAAAGCAATAAAGCATGCTTGAGTTCCCTGACCTTTTAGAAGAACATCTCAGAAAAAGTAACAGTGTCCAGTCTACAAAAAGGGCAAGAAGGAGGACCCAGGGAACTACAGATTGATTAGTCTCACCTCTGTCCCTGGGAAGGTAATGGAGCAACTTGTTTTAGATGTCATCTCCAATCATCTTAAAGAACAGGAAATAATTGGAAGTAGTCAACACGGATTTACCAAAAGTAACTCATGCTTGACCAATCTGATAGCNAGCGTAGGGCAACAAAGATGATTAAGGGATTGGAGCACCTCCCTTGGGAGGAAAGGCTGAGAGAGCTGGGGCTCTTTAGCCTGGAGAGGAGAAGGCTGAGAGGAGATCTTCTTCACGCTCACAAGGATCTGAAGGGTGGGTTGAAGGAGGATGGAGCCGGACTCTTTTCAGTGGTTCCCAGTGACAGGATGAGGGGCAATGGGCACAAGCTGGAACACAGGAAGTTCCATTTAAATACGAGGAGAAGCTTCTTTCTGGTGAGGGTGAGAGAGCCCTGGAACAGGCTGCCCAGGGAGGTTGTGGAGTCCCCTTCTCTGGAGACTTTCAAGACCCGCCTGGATGCAGTCCTGAGTAAAGTGCTTTAGGCAATGCTGCTTTAGCAGGGGAGTTGGCCTGGATGATCTCTAGAGGTTCCTTCCAACTCTTAACAATTACGTGATTGCAGATTCCCATGAACTGCTTTCTAGCAAGAGTAACAAAAGCTGGGGGTTGCTTTTTCCAAATCCTGGTATGTGGGCGTTTGCAACCTTTGTATTTTTTGGTATTTGTGTTGATGCGAGCCAGAAGTTACATTTGGTATGCATAAAGCATGTATGAGCGACCAATTCGAAGTAGTTTTCCCTTCAATAATTCATCCTTTCCTCAGGAAAAGGCTTAGTTCCTTGTTCATCAGTGCTTAGCTGCAAATCTGTCTAACGACCTGTAAGATTTCCTTTTTGATTTTTCTTCCTCTGCACTTGCCATAAGCATAGATTTAAACCCTCAGAAGATTCCTAGAGTTTTGAAGACCACAAATCCAAATTAAACAGTAAAAGAAGATATTCTGAGATGCATGCTTTGCCTTGGCAACTTTAATCAAATGTTGGAGATACAGCAAGTGACTTATTGAAAATGGGTTACAGAGGACAGTGGTGATAATTGTGGGAGAGCCTTATCTTCTTTCCTTCTGGAAATCCTGAGCTCCCTGTGAAAAGGAGGAGGAGGAGAATCCTCTCGCAGTAGGTATTCTCAGACAGTTACAATGGATTAGAGTTAAATGATTTGGGTAATTCTGGATTTTGCAATGCCTTCCGATGGGTCCGGGCACATTTCAGGTGTCAGCTTTCAGGCAGAAATTCTGGATTCCTTCAGTTTTGTCTGTAGCAAAGCTTAGGTGTTCAATGAGGTTTAAGTCTGGTCTTCAGCAAACTCTAGCATTTTTACTTCACTTGGCTGTCTTTTTCTCTCTCCTTGAACATGCCTGCTTTGATCAGTGACCTCTGTCCAAGTATTCAGATTCCACGATGATGGACACTGGTGAGACCAGTGTGTCTCACTAATTCCAAGGACTGATGCTCATCTCTTCTATGCCCTTCTATAAAGGTCATACCAATTCTTCTTTCTCCACACTATCTGCACATGCACAGCCTTCTCTTTCTGGGATTGATTCCTTCATGTTACTTGGTTTATCTTTCTGTGGGTTTTCTGAGACAATGTTTGAGGCAACGAGAATACTAAAGCAACTGTGCTGGATGAAAATTATAATTCGGTTCCTATTTTGGAAAAATCAAATTCTTGTGAATCTTCTCTAGAGCAGTGAAAGCCAGAGTTTTTAGTTCTCTGTACAGAACTTTTCACAGAAAAAAATTCTGTGTTTTTGAGGGTAGCAGCAGGAATGCTTACATTAGGCAAGGTGCCAGCAACCAGCAGTGTTTTTCCCACCATGCTGTCTAAACTTGCTCAGAGCAGCATTACACAGTGCCATGTTTCAAAGAGGAATAGCTGCTCAGAGCCCAGTCTGTTTTGGTACCCTTGTGCTGCTGCAGTTAGGGGAACTAGTGGCTAGTAATAATAAGAAGGTTTTTCAGCTTGAAAACAAGTAGAAAAATTAAAAAGCTTTCTAGGAAATCGTCTTCACAGAAAGCTCTTTCCCAGTGTTTATTTTTTCTTACTCTTGTTGGACAGTTTTAAAACTTCCTGGCTATGCCAGCTTGAAACCTGCCTGGCCTCAATCCATGTCTGAGATTATAGGAGCCTATAGAAAGCCCAAAGTATGGCTGTCTTGCAGCATCAAATCGAGATCATCCATGCTCTGCAAGTGTTTCGTTGTCTAAGAACTCTGGGCAATGGGGCCAGTGTTGCTGTCTGCTGTAGGGTTGGTGCAACTGTATTCACATAGGTGGGTCAATCGGCTCCTTTGGTCAGGCAGATGCAAGGCAGAGCGCTGTAATTTCTTCTCAGCAGCCAGAGGCAAAATAAGCATAGATCTGTGTTCCTATTCACACAGATGGAGCTGAGAAACAGGAATTTATGAGAAAATAAATGTGATTAGCGTCTTGATAGGCTTTAAGACTCTGTCAGAAAAGACTCTGTTCCACCTTCTTCATCGCTGTTTTTTAAAGAACTTTTGAAGAATGAGGAAGGACCTTTTATGTTGCTTTTTAGAACTTTTTTTCTTAGTTCTTAGTATTGGTCTCTGGAATCTGTCTAATACTTGAAATTTGGATTTTTTGTGTAAATTGGAAGCAGCACATCTGTTAATTGAATGTGCAATATATGATGCATGAAAAAAACGGTGTGCATTTTACCTGCAGGTTTTCACCATGAGCTTTCCTTAGTCTAATCTCTCAAGTGTCCCTGTGATTTACCTGCTGGTGTTATATGCTGAAATGATTTAAACATGCTTGTATACGGCATGCATGTGCATAATCTTCTCCAGACAATTTTACCGTACATCTTAGGTGCAGATTTCTAGTAAGTGTGCTGTGGCCAGACTGAACTAAAAAAAAAGTATTTCTCTAGCCACATATATTAAAAAAAAAAAAAAAAAAAAGTTTGGAATTTTGGAAATGTAGTGGAAACGCCTCTGAGGCTTGTTCAATGAAACAGATGTAAGCAATGAGCTATAGTGCTTGTGGAAGAGTAGATTCTTTGTTTGACATACGGACTTGACATTGTTAATGCTGGTACTTACTGATAAGACATTGAATTAAGCACCATGATGAAGGAATGTACTTGGTGCTCCTTTGGCTTTTTGTGATCTGGAAGAAACCTTCTGGCATAGTCAGAGGACAGCATGTTCAGAAACCTTTCCAGCACAGAAAGTCACAGCATTGTCATTCCCTTTTCTGGGCAAAGAAGATACAAAATCTAGTACCTTGACCTACCGCTGAAGCAAGGGCAAAATTACTCCCTATTAAAGAGTTTGTAACCTTTGGTATCAAATCTATTAGGTGTCAAGGTGTCTGTATGGGTTGTGTTCCTTGAAGTAATGCACAGAACTAAGCTGCCATCAAAACTTCTTCAAGTAAACGCTCTTTCCAGTTCATTACTGGATAATTAGTGCTGCTATTGTGGTTGTAGATGTTGCCCATATAGGAGCTCCACAAGAGTTATTCCTAGTAATCTTGTCATCCTACTTATTTTTACTTAGTTTCTATAAAGCAACAATTATTAATTACAAGTGACTAAATAGTAGGAGTAGATATGGAGGCGTTCTTGGAAAAGTGGGTTTTATTTCAGTAAGAAGGCAGATTTTTGATATTGTGAGATGGCAATTAGTGCTGGCACTAAGGAAGAGTTTTCATATTCCTGTGGCCTCTGTGTGGATATATCAAAATTAATTTAAGCTAGGCCAGTTAGAAGCTGTTCATCCATCTAAGCACGCGCTGGCTGCAAAACCCATCCCAGTACCCTACCTGCATGCGTTGCCTAGGCTGGGATGCTGCTGCTGCAATGCAATGCATGTGAGGGCTGCACACACTAGCTTGGAGCAGGGTGTTCTCCGTGTGCTGTAAAGCAACAACACAAACACTGGAGATAACGCAGTAGTTCCAGTTGTAGTAGTAACCAGTTGTTCCTTAGTTATTTCCATACCCAGTTTTTTTGCAGTTACACTCTCCTTAGAGTGATAAGAGAGATCTTCAACTTTTGCCCCTCTAAAATAAAAAAAATGAAGTATCATAAAAAAAACCAAATGCAGACCTGAGTCATACAGAGGAGGAGTGTATTTCTGTTCTGTCATACAGTCTTTCTATACATCCTATGATGGACAGTTTAGTGAGAACAGGTTTTCTTTCTATTTCTGGTCTCTTCAGTGCCTGAAGTTTTAAAAAGTAAATGTTCCATAGTTTTAAAAAATGGTAATCGTTATTTAAAGTGTGATTGATACAGAAATGGCATGTTGACTGCAATGTTGAATGAAGAAAAGCATTTATCTGGAACTGAAAGGTTTTGCAGTATAAGCAGGATTGTGGGTTTTTTAAATAAATTGGTAATTCATTTAGAACTCCTGCTGAATTCTCTTCATACACATTTTTTTGTCATAATGTCATTTGTGTAGTCCTTCTGTGCATGAAACATTTCAGAAATTTCAGCAAACAGCATTTTTCTGAATTTCATACTGCACACAAAACCCCCAAGTTTTGCTTTGCTAATTGTCACTAAGTCTGGAGTTTAACAAGCTTGCTTTTAGCAAGATTTTAGAAGTGTGGCTTGATAAGTATCTACATCCTTATTATGTGGAATATCTTGGCAAAGCTGTAGGCCTTGCCTGATCCAGATATTCTCTGCTCTAGCTGCTTTGTAGGTAAAAATATCTTAAAAAAAAAAAATAGGCAGGTCTTAGTTGACACTAAAAATGAAACAGAAGTGAGCAAAATATCTAGCTATGTTTTCTGTCTGCATGACAGCTTTAGAAAATAATCAACAGTATGTGACCATTTGTTGTCTGTAATCTGTAATGGCAAATGCTTGTTTTGATTTAAGCATACTGTGTCTCAGAGGTTATCACCCATTCAGTATCAAAACACTCTTTGGTTGCAATTCCACTGATCGTTGGTAACTTCATTCACTGCTTCGTGGGAGATAGAGCACAGGCCGATTGCTGTTCTCCTGAGAAACAGGAGGGCAGAAATTAATAAAATCTAGACCGAATCTTCAGAGACTTACTTTCAACTGAGGCCAAGGTCACTTGTTGGGAAACCTTCAGCCTCGGTCGTCACAGCCTATCTGACATGAAAGGTTTGCTGCTGAAAGACATTTATGTTGATGCTGAGAAAGACAAGGGAGGTGAAGCTCATCTATTGTTTTAACCTACTTCATTGCAGGCTAAACAAGTTAAAAGATTCCTTCTTCTCTTTAAACCCACTGTTAGCTCAGGGTCAGAAGAGGCTGCTGGTTCCGCCTACCTGGTTGAAAGGAAAAGTGTCGCAGTGGTGGTCAGCAGGAAAAGGGATTCTGGAAAGGATGAGTCCCAGGATGAATTGGTGGTGGTTGTGCACAGGGACACATCTAGATAGCTAGAAAAAGAGAACACTTTTTTTCCCCTACATTTCTCTGAAAAATGGTCCCACTCATAGGACATTAAGTCTGTGACTGCAGAAGGGTATGCTGTGTATCCTTGATACAAGTGCTGCAGTGTGATTTGGCATGATTTTTTTTGGAGAAGGAAGTTTTCACTAGCTTTATAATTGAATGAAAGCAAGTGACGCCTTAGCCTTTTAGTGGCTTCAGGTAATTAGTATCCTTAGAACTATTCTGTCAGCCTGACACACAGACCCTGATTATGAAAAAGGTCCCTAATGTTCACAAGATGTTTACAAGATGACAAGAAGTACCTGTAAGATACTAATCTTGCTAGAGAAGTTAGTTCCATTTTGTTACTTAAGAGTGCCTATACTAAAAGTTACTGCCAGTTTTTCCAGAGCGTAAGACCATGCAATTTCGTTGTGAATCTGTATACCTAAGTTAAACTACGTTTTTTAAAAAATGATATTATTATGGGTTATAAAGCTGTAATAAATGAAAAGACTGAAATAAGGTCATTGTGTTAAGTGTAACTTTGTTCTCCTGTTCCGCACATAACTGATCTCTTGATTCAAGGTGTCACAAATTAAATGAATAGGATGTTTTGGTGTAGAAAGAAGACTTAGTTTTTGAAGGATGCCTTGTCCTCAGCTTTCTGTATACTTGGGCTCATCAGCTTACTGGAACTGAGCTACAGAGGTACATTGGGAAGAAGCTGCCTTTAGAGAGTAGGAGTCATAACTCCCTTCAGGAGATCTTAAGCAGCTAAAACAGAAGCACTGGACTAGACAAATATGAAGAAGAAAAATCCACGAAGGTATTTTAAAATAAAGATTGTAACCACTCCCAAGAAGTTCCCAACCATGGACTGCTCTGGAAGGTATAGCAGGGCACATGTTGCTGTATCTGTTGCCGTTCTGCTTTTTGTAGGCATCTCCCACTAGTTACTGATGAAAGCAAGCAGACTGGATGGACCTCGTGCCCCAGCCTGTTGTGGCTCTGTATGTTCTGCTTCTCTGCAGCATGCCTTGTTAAATTGATGTTTGCCTTAGGAGATACATGGCAGCTTTTAAAGGTAGGGTTAATGGGATGCCAGTTGATTACAGGCATGCTTTTTTTATTCAGAATACGTAAGATGAGATTAGTGACAATGGCATGATTGTGGAGGTTTGCCATGTAGAGCTCAAACCTGGAATTCAAGGGAGAATGTGTCAATAGATCTGATCAGCCCTAGGGTTATAAAACATGCTCTTGGTATTATGCTAAAAAGAACTCATAATTAAGATGTACACACAGAACAGAATGTAGAAATAACAAGTTAGGATTGATTATTTTTATTGCAGAACCCTATATTTTAGTCAATTGTGGGTGAGCCCTGAAGAATATATGCTGCTGCTCCATGCATTCTTAGGGCTAAGAACCGAGTATAGCATCAGAAAATACTCCTTGTGTAATCAGCCTCCTTGCTCCAGGTCTGAAGAACCCCACTTGGCAGTGAAACCATATCTGCCTTTAAATCCAAGTGAAACAAGTGATGATCTTTTCCCAAATGCACAGCTTTACCAGTTACCTCCACTCTGTGCTCCAAATGAAGGTATTCCAGACACAACATCTAGCAAGAAAGATGTAGAAAGCCCCATTTGATAAAGTTTGTGAATTTAGGAGTACCTAATGCTGTCTGCTTACAGGGAAGTGAGAGTGAAGGTGACATTTCCAGGTGATTCCAATTCAAGAGTCTGCATACACAGGGTTTGCCCGGCATCAGGAGTCTGACATGCTCTTTTGTACCTTGTAGGCGTTACGGCTTTGGCAAATTTTTAGTTTTACTGCACACAGATAGACTCTTCACATTTTTGCAGTTGCAGCTAAATCCTTCCTGCCTTCCCTTGTAATGCTGGTGACATTTTTTTTTGCAGCTTTCTCAGACATTAGGACATAGTAACAGCCTATAGATCAAGAAATATTTGTGCCCTTGCCATTGTGCTTCTTTGTCAAAATATTTGTGACACCTTTATATAAAGGTGTCAAGGTCCAAATCAACACTGAGGAAGGTGACAGTGCATATGAATAATATTACTAAACAAGTTGTTGAATATGTAGATATTTCTCCTTGGAATTTTTCTTTAAGAAAAGTGCACAAAGTGCAAAAGCTTGAGCCTTTTCAAGTTGTTTTCCTTGAAGAGACAGTGATTCGTCTTTCCTCTCATTTTCCCTTTGTGATTTTGTTCCTTTGAAAGAGAAGATACACTGGTTTTAAGTGTTGTTTCACATTTCTGTACACTAACAGATGTTAGTTTCTTCATGCAGTGATTTTCAAAGGGTAGGTAAGGGTGAAGTATGTGTGATGTTTCAACCTTTCTTGGACCATGAGTCACAAGATCAGCATGTGATTGAACACAATATGTGTGTTCGCCAGTGCTGTGAACCTTGGGTTCTTGCTTGCTGATAGAGCCCATAAGAGTCTGTGTTCGTGCAGCATGACATACTGTGAAATGTGGAGCTGGACATACAGAGAGAGCCAGGGAGAATCTCCATCCCTTACTGGTTCTGGGGGAGTAACATCACAGCCAAGGACAAGGAGAAGGCTGAGCTACTTAATGCCTTCTTTGCCTCCATCTTCAACAGTCAGACCAGCTACCTCCCAGGGTGTTCAGCCTCCTGAGCAGGAAGGTAAGGATGAAGAGCAGAACAACTCTCCCATAATCCAGGGAGGAAGTAATTAACAAGCTGCTTCAGCCCCTAGACAGCCTATGGGGCTGGATGGGATTCACCCAAGAGTAATCGGGGAGCTGGCTGGAGAGCTCACCAAGCCTCTCTCCATCATCTGTCAACAGTCCTGGTCAACAGCAGAGGTACCAGGTGACTGGAAGGTGGCTAATGTGATGCCCATCTACAAGAAGAGTCGGAAGGAGGATGCTGGGAACTACAGGCCTGCCAGCCTGACCTCAGTACCAGGAAAGATCATGGAGAGGATCATCTTGAGTGAGCTCTCATGGCAAGTGCAGGGCAGCCAAGGGATCGAGGGATCAGGACATGGGTTTATGACAGGGAAGTCTTGCTTAACCAACCTGATTTCTTTCTTTCTATGACCATGTGACCCACCTTCTGGATGGGGGAGGAAGGCTGTGGACCTTGTCTACCTGGACTTTGGTAAGGCCTTTGACACAGTCCCCCACAGCATTCTCCTGGAGAAACTGGCAAAGCATGGCATAGACAAGTGTACTCTCCACTGGGTAAAAAACTGGATGGCTGTGCCCAGAGAGTTGTGATTAATGGGACGAAATCTTGTTGGCAGCCGGTCAGCAGTGGTGTCCCTCAGGGCTCAGTTTGGGGCCAGTCTTGTTTAATATCTTTATCAATGATCTGGATGGAGGGGATTGAGTGCAGCCTCAGTAAGTTTGCAGATGACACCAAACTAGGTGGGAGTGTTGAGCTGCTTGAGGGTAGGGAGGCTCTAAAGAGGGATCGATGAGCTGAGGCTAATTGTGTGAGGTTCAGTAAGGCCAAATGGTGGGTCCTGCATTTCGGTCACAACAACCCCATGCAGCGCTACAGGCTTGAGGAATAGTGGCTGGAAAGCTGCCCAGCAGAAAAGGACCTGGGGGTGCTGGTGGGCAGCCAGCTTAACATGTGCCGGCAGTGTGCCCAGGTGGCCAAGAAGGTCAACAGCATCCTGGCCTGTATCAGGAATAGCGTGGCCAGCAGGAGTCAGGAAGTGATAGTGGCTCTGTTCTCAGGACTGGTGAGGCCTCACCTCAGTACTGTGTTCAGTTCTGGGCATCTCACTACAAGAGGAAGACATTGAAGTGCTGGAGCGTGTCCAGAGGAGAGCTACCAAGTGGGTGAGGGGTCTAGAGAACAAGTCATACAAGGAGAGGCTGAGGGAACTGGTTGTGTTTGTTTGGAGGAGGCTGAGGGGAGACCTCATTGCCCTCTACAACTACCTGAAAGGAGGTTGTAGAGAGGTGGGTGTTGGCCTCTTTTCCCAAGGGAATAATGACAGGACCAGAGGAAATGGTCTGAAGTTGCATCAGGGGAGGTTTAGATTAGATAAAAGGAAGAATTACTTTACTGACAGGGTGGTCAGGCTCTGGAACATCCTGCCCAGGGAGGTGGTTGAGTCACCGTCCCTGGAGGTATTTAAGAAACATGTAGATACGGCACCTCAGGGCATGCTCTAGTGGCCAAGATTGTAGGGAGTGGGTTGTGGTTTTGTGTATGGATGGACTTGGTGATCTCAGAGGTCCTTTCCAACCGTAATGATTCTGTGCCCTGAGGAGGAGTCTCCAAATAGTATGTGTGTGAAAGGGTGACCAAGTAATATAAGGTCATGGTGGGGTTCTTGATACTGGAATGCCTGGTACAGAGAACCATGGTATGGAATTGCAGCCGTAGGTGCACATTCTTAACTAGGCTGACTTGGCTTTAGGCAGCAGGCTCTTGTCCAGTCATCGCAGCCGTCTACATTTGAAAAATGCAGCTCTGGAGCAATTGCAGTTTTGATGCTCTGTGGTATTGATGTCAGGCATTTACAAGACAACCCTTGTAACAGTGATGTAGACCTCTTTTTAGTTCCAAATCCTGACCAGTCAGTCATTTCAAACCTGTGTTGTTTTGCCAACTTTTAATCAAATAGTTGCCTTAAATTAGCTGTCAAATTCAGTGAGCAGTTACTTGGTATCTTTCCATCTGAAGTCTCTACTGCAGATACACGTGCTGTGCATGAGATTTCAGTGGTGAGCTTGCTGCATGTTTGTTTTATACTCTGTGCTTTAATGTCTTGTTTTCAATCCCTCCACCTTTCTCTTTACAGATAAGTTACTTGTGATAGATGCTATGCATTATATGTAGTGTACAACTCCAGCAAAATGAGTAGATAAAAAGAAAACTTGAACAGGCCTCATAATTGACATTTTCCACCACTTCCCCCTCTCAAAAAGAAAAAAAAAAAGAAGGAAAAAGAAATTAATAAAGGTTTCTTTTGTGAGCCTGAGATGGAGAAAATTGGCCATTTGTCTGTGAGGTAATAGGCTTTGGTATAATATGAAAATCTATCAAATGATTAAATTCAATGACATTAAATCACAATTCATGAAAGGAGAATACTGCACAGTTTAATTCTATTTAATTTTTGAGGGGAAAAAAAAAGCCAAAAAAATGTTTGAGTTTCTCTTAAGCTGATTTCTCTGTGCTCTTTCTTAAAAGTGCCTTTCTAGTTGCCACACAGTGATGTGATCATTATCTGTCACCTCGTCGCCTTGCTGCCTCAACACGCAGTAAAATACAAAAAAAAAAAGGAGGGGAGAGAGGGAAAAAAAAAAAAGACCAGAGGAGCTTGTGAAGTATGACTTCCTATCCCAAGACTCATTGCCTGCGATTCGTACCGCTTGACAGTAATGATCTTATTACAGTACTCTGGACCTTGAAGAGATTTCATGAGGAGAGTGAAAGGACGTGCCTCCATGTAATCAAGTGGCGCTGAATATTCCACGCGTTTTTGATCACACACTGATTGGGCACAGTTTTAGCCCATCTTCTAGTCAATTATGCATGGCCCCTTGTGCTCCTGCGATAGTCAGAAACATTGATAGCTGTTGTCTGGGGGGGCTGGCAGCCAGCCAGGGGTTTGAAGTACAGTCATTCCGGGAGAAGTGCTTTTTAGTTGGAATTGATTACCTTTCTTTAGGTTTTTGCTTAATGGCAAAACTGTATTGGAGAGGGCTTCAGGTGAAAAATGGACGTATTAGCCATTTAGAGTAGCTGAACTCCTAGTCAATTTTTAGCTTTCCCCTGTTTCTATCTAATTTATATATAATGATGTAATGTTTGATAATATTTAAGATATTTTATTTTCAGTTCCTGCTGAGCACACATCGAGCACATGTTAAATTACAGCATATCAATTTTCAGGTTTTCAAAATTAATCCAGTTTAACCTTCGGGCTGTGAGAACATGTCTTCTTTGGCATCTGTTCCAGCAAGCATTCAGTTTATCTGCAAGTGGTACGAAGATGATGCTGCCAAGCAGAGTGAGCGCTGTTTTCATCCTGTAATGAGGATAAATCTGTCTGCTCTAAAGGGAGCAAAGGGTCGGAAGCTGGGTCCTTAGTTTAGATTCTCTTGTCTCAGAGGCTGATTAGGCTTCTGTTAATTTCTTGCCTATAAAAACATCACATCTTTCTTAATTCAGATTCCTCGTAAAATGAGAAGATGATCATTAAAGGCATGCATATCGAACTTGAAGCTCCATTTAAAAGAATATTTAATCATAAGTGATGCTTCTTGTTCCAGTACCACCAATCTTGTTTCTCACATTCGAATATCCTGCAATATATAATTTTTGGATGTGTGTGTAGTTTGGAGAGATGGAAATAAGATTTTATAGTAGGCTGAAGTATGACATGTTAACCATGTGTCAAGTGAAAAGCTTGTGTTTCCCCTGCTTGGAATGTGCTGTGACTGGCAGTGAAAAGATGCAGTCAAAATACTCCTGTAGCATCCAAAATTTTTATTTTCACTTGTCAGTATAATTCTGCTCTACCTGCCTGCTGCTGGCTGAAGTAATAAAGCAGTCCTGCAAAGACATTACAGGCTTTTCACCTTTTTTTCTGAAGGTGTTTCTGCTACTAAATATCTCCCTTGCAGGACTGCTTCATTCTGAAGGGGGAGGGGAGTCTTGGTGGCGTACTGCTCTTTAAAACAGATTTGTTGGGTTTTCTTACAATGATTTTGGGTTCAGCTCTTGTGTGAAAATACCATATCCTAGTTTGGGGGGAAGTATTTGCTTTATTTTGTAGTAATGTTTTACCACTTCTAGGCAGCCCACAAGAGAGAATCTTATTTTTTCCTTCTCCTTTGGATGTGTGCATTTGATGACCTGTGTATCTTTGATCCCTGTACCAGCAGCCAGAATTGCCATGTGCTCTTCAGCCTTCTGCAGCCTGCACTGAGAAACAAGTTCTTCAGGGTGGGGGGCCTTAATACTTCCTCTTTGGTGAGGTTTTGAACCAAGCCTTTAGTGGCCTAGTTGTAATAAACCAGAAGACTCGTGCCCAGCTCGTAATTTGCTGAATCTGTCTTCATTGAGGAGGTTCCTTTCTCCAACAGGACCTATTTCACAAGATGTAAATCAGAACCTGGTGAACATCACAGTAGTTACAAAATCATGGTTGGAACGGACCTCTGGTTGCAATTGTTCCCAAGGATGAGGAGAAGGCTGAGATACTTAATGCCGCCTTTGCCTCCATCTTTAATAAACACCAGCTACCCCCAGGGTGTTCAGCCTCCTGAGCGGGAAGATAAGGATGGAGAGCAGAACAACCCCCCCTCCCCATAATCCAGGAGTATAGTAGCTAATGGTTTTAGTACTGCCACAGTAGTCTGTCTAGTGCACCTGTGGACTCGAGGACCTCCAGCCTCTTGGCATTTGCCAACCAGGATTTACAAGTCTGCAGTAGTCCTGAGAATCTGCTTGTTTAGATGGATTTAAACCATCATGTATCATTCCTTTCCATGAACACGGAAAGTTCATTTTTCTCTAGTGGTATGGCAACAGTCTTACTGCTTCCCCAAGTCCAAACTGCAGATAGCAGTCATGGCAGCAGATGTTAGAATCTTCAAACCTTGCTATAGGATAAAGGCCTTGGAGAGGTAAACTTTTAAGGGGGAGAAATTCTACCTCTCTGGCTTTCTTCAGTTGGTGGACTCGGTTGTTTGAGCCTGCTACCAGTTCTGCCTGTGGGAGTACATTCCATGAAGGATTATTTATCTAAAGGCTGAGATGAGGTGATAATGGAACAGATTACTTAGTAGCAGAGGGTACCTTGCAAGCATCTCATAATGTATTTAGCATGATGTATGCAGTGACATCAGCAATTCCTGTGGGGCTCAGACATAGTATGGCAAATTTTCCATTTGAATGGGATGCTGAAATGTGGACAATATGTATGGGGTTTTTAAAAAAAAAAAATGTCTAATACAATATGATTCTCACCTGGTAGACTTCAGTTTCCAGGGTACATCTGAAAAGACACTGTTTGGTGCACGTCAGCTCTGCTACCACACAGGCAACGTCTTCATTGGAGTTTTCAAATTCATATGGCATTGACTTGACTTTGACTTCCTTTGCACCTCCTTCCCCAGTGCTTTGAATCTGTCTTTTTAATCTGGGGAGGAAGTGCTGCAGTTTGTGGTGATGGATTACAAAGCTAGGCTGGAGTGTTTCTGACTCTGCTTCATTTGACAAGGAATTGGCAGCTCCCTTGAAGACCATTTCAGCTCCCTTTTATTTCTCCTTTCCCAAGCTCCTCCTTTTGGGACTTCAGTGGCTGTGTTCACAGTGTGCAATTGTCACGCAAGCTAGTATTTCAAGGGAAAAAAAAAAAGGACATTTTAGTTTTTAAATCATCATTTGAAAATTGTTAGTAATGATGACTGGATTGTGATTATCATAAATGCCAGTCCTTTTCAGCCAAGGTAATACTTGGTAGTGATAAACAAAGCACCAAACTGATCTAGACTATTTCCAGACAAACTGAGTGCTTTAACCAACGTATTTATATAAAAAATATGAAAGTACAGTTCATGATTTACTTAACCTTAATATTGGAAGCAGTTGTACTACATTGGGTTTAATACCATCATTGTCGCACACATAATTACTTTTTGGTTGGATGGCTGCCAGCCAGTGGGCTATGAGTGGTCATTTATACATAACATTTTTTTTAAAAAAAAAAAACTCAAATTTTATGGTGAGACGTGCTGTTTATCACATGCATGTCACAGCAGTCTGAGCTTAGAAAGGTGGATTTAGTGAAGGAAATCATACAATACTTACCCGGTGACTAATACATGTCTTTCTGCTAGTTACTGATTTTTTAAAAAAATATTTCTGCAGTCCCCTGAGATATCTCACAGCCAGTAGTGTTAATTGACTTATAACATTTTTTTCCCTTGGTACTCTTTATTTGGGTCTTATTTGGTTTAGGGATATGATGAGTTTCAAATTAATAAAAAAAAATATTTTCAATAGGAAGTTGTCAAACATTTTCCATTTCTAGTAACTCATTATGCTAGACTTGCAGTGCATTCTTGCCATGTGTCATCTGCAGTGTCAGAGGAAAATGGGTGGGTATTTCTAATAAAATTTTATACAACTGGAAGAACCAGCCATCACTGTAAGTTGGGCTGGGAAATTTTACATGTGGATTTTCATACTCCAACTTAAGCTGCAAGTTAATGACTTTACTTTGTCAAGAGGAAATATTCTGCATGTGGAGTTGACATTTTGGCATGGTCTGGATGTAATTCAGCAACATAAGGGGTATGGCCTGTGGCCTATAGCTCCGGGTGCTTTATTGTCTCCCCATAGTGCAACGCCATCCTGATACCTTTCTATAGTGATAACCTCAGCTTTCTCCAGGTAGTAAACATGTTTGACCTGTCAAAACCCTCTGAACCAGAATGTTGTCTGTAGAATTTTCATTTTCCTTGCATTGGTGCTCATTTAATATTCCTTTTAGCTCTAGATGAACAATATATAAAGGGGTCTCATAAGAAGGAGAAAGAAGAGAAAGATTGTATTTTTTTTTTTTTTAACCAGGCCCTGTATTGACAGGAAAAGGGACAACGGTTTTAAATGGCAAGAGGACAATGTTAGATTAGAAACACGTAAGAAATTCTTCACGTTGAGGGTGGTGAGACACTGGTATGGATGCCCCATCCCTGAAGGTGTTCAAGGTCAGGTTGAACCAGGGCTTTGAGCATCAGATCTAGTGCCCATGGCAGGGGAGCTTGAATTAGATGAACCTTGGAGGTCCCTTCCAACCCTATGTATTCTACAATTCTGAGTTTCAGCATACTACAGGAAAACTCATGAAAACTTGCTCTTTTGGCCATTTCCATCACGTCTGTTTCCACTACCATTTTCTCTTTGAGTCCATCTGTATCCTTTCAAACCTTTTTGCAACAAATTGTTGCTGGAGAGTTCCTTGTCTAATATAACTTGCCCCAAGGAGTTTTTCTTCTGTTCCTTGTTTAGCTGAGCTTTTGGGGCTTCACTACAGACTATACAGTTAATTACATACTGACTTATCAAATAGGTATGTGTAGAACAATATATAAAATAGTAGAGGTGATTATGGAGATTGAAGACAATATTTTGAAAGGTATATACTTTTTAGAAAAGTATCCTAAAAACAAGTGCCCATCAATGATAGCTAGTCCTCAGTCAAGATCTTTAAAATACCACTAAGGATTCCTGAAGAACTGTTTTCAGAAAATCCTCACTTGCCAGGCAACATACCTGAGTTTCAGAGAATACGTAAGAAGCCTCGGTGTTTAACTAAATTAGAACAAAACTAATTGTAATAAATCATAGATTCATATGTGCTTAACATATTTAATAATAAGGTAAAATGTAAATTAATATTTGCTAGATTACCTAATCTGGTGTATAGTGATTATAAGGAGAATGTGAAAATTAACTAATTTTTAGGGATTTCTCAAGTATATGCTTTATCTCTCAGGCTCTTTGTGTACAGTTAGATACCAGTTTGCCTAGGCAAAATTCATATTAATAGTTGGGTCACCATTGCTTATAGAAACTTTTTGATCTCTGACTCAAAGTGAAAAGGTAAACTTCGGTAACAGACTATTAGTTACCCATGGAGTAATGGGGTGTACTAGAATGATGGGCGAGGGTAGTGTGTTAGTGTGAAAGAGAAGACTCAGGCTTTTACTTATATTGTGATCTTAAATAAAATAAAATTGAGTCTAATAGTGGCCTAGTAGAGTGGATGTTTATCTGTAAAGTTGATCTTTACCTGTAAAGTTGTATTGTTTACCCAGTCATCTTAAAGATTAGTACTGTTATAGGAAGATGCTATTTTGACTCTGAAGATGACTGTGGTTTGGATAAGAATTAGCTTCCTCATTACTGACTTCCACTGCTGTCTAGAGAGGCATGACTGTGAGCTATGGTTAAAGTTCCTAAGAAGTAGCTCTTATGTCAGGGTCTGCTTTGGCAAAATATATACCAATGGTTTTGAGTGCAGTACTCTGGTTTATTACCAACTAAAGACTACAAGATATGCTAAGAGCTATTGTGACATGAGAAAATAGATACGGAGGAGTTTGGAAATAGTGTTTTGCTTTTTTTCTTGACTGTGTCGATTATCATCTGCTGCCTTTAGTGATAAAAATATCAATATAATTCGTAGTGTTTTTTTATTTTATTAATGTTATTAAAAAGCTATTCCCAGGCAAACAGCTGATGACACTTAGAAAATATTTGTAAATAATCTATTAATAAAGAGCTCCACTGCTTCTCTGCCTGCAAAATATCCCAACAGCTTCTTCACCAGCTAGTTGACATCACAGCCAGTAGACTTGCTTTCAGCCGATAAAGCCAGAGGCAGGTTGACTCCAGTCGAAACATTGATTTCCTACAGGTGATTTCCATAATGAAGAATGATAGCGAAGTAGTATGGAAAATACTATGTAAAGGCCACTTTGCTTTGAAATAAGATGATTTTCACGTTGTCTATATAGCTCCACAAGCAAAAGAAAAGTTTGTGTCTTCTACGTTCTGTCTTAAGTGAATACATTCATTGTACAAGGAAACCTTACTTGGTGGTTAATTGAAATATTTCACCATCTAAAATTCCTTGTACTAATGAAGAGGAAAAAGTTTCTTTTTTTGCCAGAAATACTTCTTTCAGGCTTTTTATTTCCTCCACAGCCTTTGACTGGAGGAGATGTTCTTGTTACGTATCATCAGGTCCCATAATTTGTCATAATGCTACTCAGTGGCTCGTATAAAAAATGTAAAGGGACCCTGTCAAGGTTGCTAGGCCCAAAGTTTAACCTACGATACTTTTGAAAAAAGAAGAAAAGATTGACATAAACTGTCCCCCAGAGCCCGAACAGTCTCAGAATAAAACCCAAAATTATTTCCTGAGCAACGCAGGAGCCAGCGCATTGGTCTCTTTGAAGCCCTGCTTGTGAAAATTGTTCTATGCTTTAGTCCTACTTGTAGGAGGACGTTGAATATACAAGAAACTTAACTCTGCGGCACATTAAGAGGAGAGGGTTCTTGTTCATTCCAGTTATCCTTCCGGAGCGAAGTAGGTCATGGAGACCCTGCGAGGTACAGAGGGGTTTTGTCATTTCAAGGGCATCTAGGAATTGTCACCCCTTAGCTCTTAGTCCCTACCAGGTATTCTGTCTTAACACATCAACCAGTATGTATTCTGAAGCCTAAGATTTTGATTGACAAATCTGAAATTAATATTTCTTTTTAACCCACATACACACACACACACACCCTCTTTTCTTTTTCCCCCTTAAAAAGCTCTGGGGAGAAAGGAGATAGAGATTTTTATCTGCAAGTAAAATGTCTTGCTAAATGCCATGCAGCATCCATAATGGTGATACAAGTCAGAAGTCCAGCCACTTTTGCAAGGGGGTGGAAGGAATGGACTAAGTTGAAACGAGAACTGTGGAAATCCTTAGAAATTTACTAGGAAAACTTCCCTTTAAATCCCTGTTTATATCTCAGCTATATGTCTCTGGGGACAGGTTTCATTATTGCCCCTCCACTTTTTGGCTGAAACTGCTTTCCAGCCAGGTCTATGTTAGATCAATGAATAGGGTGAGGCTCTCCTGTTTACCAGTTTCACTGACCTGAGAGTTTAAAACAATTGCTTGTGATTTTTCAGTACATCCAGTGCATTCCCATTTCAAGCAGGAAAAGCTAACTGTGTTGGTTACAGCATTTTTAAAGATTTTGTATCCTCTCGGTGACATTACAGCCTACCTGGGGAAAAGTGTTTTATTGCTCTGGAGGGAACTCAGCTGATCAGTCTCTGGTTGATAGCTCTGATTTTCTCACGAGCAGGCTTTCTATTACCTATGATAGCAGGTTGCTTTCCCTTGGTTTTTCTTACTTAGTTTCTTTACTGAACCCACTTAATCTTTCCCACCAAACAATCAGTCCTTAACTTGTGCACACATGCAGACGTGCCCAATAAAAGAAATAATCTGCTAGTCCATCAACCTTTATTGTATCTGATTGCACAGTGTTTTGGCAGTAATCTCATACTATTATGTGTCATCGTTTTTCTGTGCCATCAATTATTGCGACTACCTGCACATTAACTCCACATGGAAGGGTGAGAGCCTCTGCTTTCTTTTAGAGAGCTGATTGATGGGTTAGAAGTATACAGCAGGGTCATGGTAATACCTTACTATGCCTGAGAGATGCAGAGTAAATAATTAAATGTCATTAGTCCCACTCCACCTGAGCAATAAGGCATGTGCTCGAAGTTGAGATTGTATAGTACAAGACAAGCCTAATTCCTCTGCCTTGAATAAACACAGTGTAGTTCTCTTAACACATCTATATGTGTACACAAACTCGAACCTTTATTAGGCTTATCCTCTATAGTTGTGAACAATAGTAAGAGAATTTGTGTGGGAGGGAGAGGTTAAACATAATTATGTGAGTAGTCTGAAAATGTTTAGGAAAGATTAGGTGCAAAAAACCTATGGTTCTCCACTCAAAAGAACGCTTGTAATTTAAAAAGCATTATGATTAAGAGTGTAAGTGGAGGAAACAATTGAAGAAAATGGCAATGGGAAGGATAGTGAAGGTTATGACAAGGAATATGAATCAATAGATAGAAAATGTATATTCTTGATAAAGGAAATTAAAGATGTTAGAAAGAATTTATCAGCAAGAAATAAACTGTAGCCATGATAGGAATTTAATGTTTGACAAAAGACTATAATAATTAATCCTTATTTCAAAAAGGAAAAGCAAGGATTTTTCTATCATTGAAAAGAATAAGAATTCACCTTAAGTTAAATTTGTACTTCTAAACAGTTAAGCCACAGCTAAACATCATCTACAGTGTGTGTTTGTTTATTTAGGTTGTTAATATATATATATTTGCACAACCAGATTAGCTGATTTGTTAAAACAACTATGAAGTTGGCTTGAGACCTTTCTAAGGAACTGTCCTATAATCTCGAAGGGATTTTGTAGCAGTGTGAATGTTGCAGAGACCTGGAATAAAATGGATATTATGCTTGTAGTTGAAAAGAGGGAATGGATCCTGAAGAATCTGTGTATTACTTGACCTCATATTGATTATGTGCAAAATAATGGAAAGGCTAATATGTGATATGATCAGAAAATAAATTCCATTGGCAGAGTAAGTAACAGAGTTGTCTAAATCTCTTACAGGAGATTGTCAAGTGATAAAAATCTGATCAATTTTTAGTGCTACCTTATAACAAGTATCTTTCAAGAGCAAATATATTGAAATAGTCCTGCCTGATAATGTGAACTTAATAAAAAAAAAAATTGTACAAGCAGTAGGAAAATAATCAATGTGATTTAAATGAAAAAGGTTGAAATGACTAACTGGTAGATCACAAGAAGCAGTTGTAAATGGGTAACCATCATCCAAACACAGAGAAGAGTTGACTTGGGTTTTGTTTTCAGTCACGTGCTGTTTGGTGTTCTGAGATTTTTCCTCACTTCCAGTTATATTAGTCATCTGCGTTATCCATCCTCCTTTCTCCTGTTGGTAGGGATGTAACCTCCAAGATTATTACCTTTTATGTCTTCTGAAGAAAATGATTCTTGCATCAGATCCCTTTTTCTCTTCTCTGAACGATCTTACGAGTGCACGTGTGAACTGAGCTTTTGCCCTTCTGTGGCCGACTCAGATTCATCTGCAATGGGGCTTTGTATTCTTTATCCAAACTCACCCATCTCAAGCATCTAACAAGTGAACTTAAGCTCCACATTGCTGTGTCCCTTCCATGTCACTGTGACCAAGAAAAATGCCATCTTTAGCTCTTCAGGTGTCATTGAAGTATGTGGTCTGGGCTTCATCTTTTAACTCTAAACTCTTTCACCACCTCATATCTCAATTGCTACAGCATCTTTTTTCCTGCACTTGATGAATGTGGTACCCGTTTAGTTCCATCCAGATGATGCTACAATGATCACTGTCTCAGCCCATCGCTTTTCCTCTGTCACCCTTTGTTTGGTGTCCTTCCCAATGGCCTCCCCTGCTACATCGTTGCCACTCTTCACTTTGAAGACCCATCACAGCATCCAGTCTTTGTGATTCACTTCTACTATGAGGGCACCTGCCTGGTATGAGCCTCAACATCTATTTGTTAAAATATTGGGAGTTTTTTCATCAGTTGAGTGCAGGTGATCAAAATACGTTGCTGTAGGCCTCCTACAGCCTAAAAATATTTGCAGCTTTGCAAAGGGCTGCATTACTTCATATTTGCAAATGATAGAGCACCAAGTGAAAACTTCAGTTGTCTGTGTAGACTGTTAAATTACAGCATGGGTACTTCAAGTGTTTGTGTAACCTTTACAAATATGATGGGACTGCTTGACCCTATGGTAGTGGTAGAAAAGATGGGTTTTATTGTGGCTTAGCTGGCTTGTAATATGCTGTTCATTTTATATGCAACTTTTTTAAACAACAAAATGACATAAAGAGGTAAGTTATCTTGCCACTGTATGTGAAACTGCTTTTAAGTCTAATGGGATTGTGCTGGGGTTTTTGTTAATCATTTGCAAGGTGTTGAGCTATAGCAAAGTAGATGCTAGTCCATCTGCATTGCGTGAATGTAAAAATCTTTAGTTTGTCACTTTGTTCAATGCTCCCTCTGTATGTTTTTTTTCCTTTCATTAAGCTGTTTTTCCTCATTAAATAGAAGTAGGCATAATTTTCTTAACATGAAAAATTAAAACTTTTGGGTGCAAGTTGAAAAATTATGTAAGAGAATGTGAATTCCAGGGAGTTTAGCAGTCTGAGGGGTTTGCTGCTTTTGAAAGACTGGCTTGATAAAACATGTTTGACTTCTGCAGGAAGTAGGATGATACTGATACAACCAGTGAGATAAAGCTACTATTGGTGGACTGCTTATAATTCTAAAGCTTTATTCATTTCTCAAGGAGAGGGGGGAAACCCTGCCTCATACTGTCTAGAAAGCAGCCACATCCCTCTCTCCCATCTGAGGGGAAAATGGGATTTGTGGTACGCAGCAGGCTGTTTGATATTACGCTACAACCTAACGGTCTTGACAGCTCTGTATGATGTTGCAGTTTGAATTTTGCCATCAAGAAAAATCTGTAAACTATACCAAGCTTTCTGAAATCATTAATGCCTTAGTTGTATTGATGATTTCATTTCTGTGCTAGAGGAGCGTGGCTAATCCACCTAGCTGCAAGCTGCGGCTTCCCATTTTTATGATACTCCTCCTCTTTCTCGCCATGCTCTCCCTCCCCCTGCTGAAAAAAAAAAAAAAATCCATTGCGTAAATTGATTTGGGGATCAGCCTTGATAAAATACCAGCATTCAGCCCCTCACGACAGCGTGGCTGTATTGTTAGCTGTTCTTGATTATTTGGCTGCTCGAGCAGAAGCTGCCACATCAGAGTTGGAGGTGTGCAGAGATTAACTGGTGTCTGTCCAACCATTTGTCATACAAATAACAGTGCCAGTAGAGTGAAATACTATAAATCATTTTTTTCCAGGATTGAAACCTTTTATCAGTTGTGTCACTTTCATTATTCAATAAGCGATTAGTAACAGCCATTGTCATTTAGCCATTTAGTAGTTAACAACTCAGAGCTTTGGCTAGTAAGGAAGCCTTTGACACTAGCATCTGATGTAAATGCAAGATTTAATATTTATCTTTCCAGGCCAAATGCAGTTGTTATTCAGTGTTTTACTGAAAGATGAAAGGCAAGGCAACTTAGACGTGAGTCTCTTAATTTGTTCAGCCTCCCGGTTTTGCTTTGTCATGCAGCCCTATGTGGTGTTTGTGTATGCCCTGACAAAATGTGCAGTACTTAAAATATGGAAATATAAAATTGTGTCCTCCTTTTTCCAGCTTATTTACTCTAAAGCTAGTCGAGGTATCTCCCAAGGAATTTTCTGCAACCACAGCTTTTAAAAAAAAAGCAGATTGCAGGAATGGTAACGTTTATGTAAGAGCAGTTGCAGAAGTTAACGATGATCTTGTTGGATTTGTTCAGAATGATATTTGGGCAGGTGTTGGGTAATAGCATATCAAGAATGTCTTAAATTTGTTTTTAATTTTTTAACTGGTTACATTCATATGAACAACTTTTTGGTCAATCTGAGGAGCTCCATCCAATACAAACCTAGATAACAGTAGCTTCCTGCACATGAAACCCTTGGAAATCCAGATGCAATCTACAGAGAAGAGACAAAATATTGAATCTGGTATTGGAAAGAATGTTTTATTTATTCCCACCATAAGTTTAAATGAAAGAGTCTTAATACTTGATTTCTCCATAGGAAGACTACCTGCCCAAAGAGATGGAAACCTTCAGACTCTGTTGCAGGTCATTGGTTGAGCAATGAGTTTTGGAAGTTAAGATGATTAACACACAAACTACTTCTGAAAGGTCCAAGGTTCTTTGTCCCCTTGCCCTCATTGAGCTTGGAGCTTTGAGCTAGGTATTTAATTTTGCAGGCTTTGGGGAGTCCTCATGTGCAAATTAATAGATTTACTGCTAGCATGCCTAAGTGCAGGTGTTGTGAGTGTGCTACTAGGTACAGACTTCTACTCAATGTATAGCCCCAGTGAACCCTCTGTTCTTGAGGTTGTCCTCCTTACAATGTACGACCCAACATCTGTGGGTGTGTGCTTTCTAATGAAGCGAGGAGAAGGAACTTAAAGTCATCTTCTAACTGTGTCAGTACAGGCTGATGTAGAAGCTCAGGCAGAAGGGGAAATGGTGACCTTCCTGTTTTAGCACGAGCATTCAGGTTTATAGAGAAATAATAATTACAGATGGCTTAGTAGTTTGTAGGAAAAAGCCTTGAAACAATAAATCTCTGTGGCTAGAATCTCTCCAGTGAGGAATCCCTATACTAACACAGCAAGTTGTGCCATAAGCAGAGTAACGTGCTAAACTATGAAACACCTAATACTGGCAGATTGTCTCGTGCTTATTTTTACAAGTGATGAAAATTAACAAAGAATTCACGTCACATACATAGCTCCAGTGGAAAGTAGGGTCGTATCTGCTCACATATGGACATGATTCCCCGAGAACAAACAAAAGCGGTTTGTGCGTGCATGCTCCTCAGACGTGCCTGTCACTGCTTACGATGCTGGAGGGCAAACTGCTAATGAGCCTGGATCATGAGGTGGATTTTTGCAAAGGATGGAAACACTTCAGATAAGCCTAAATATATATTTTTCTAATATATGGATCGCCTTTTCTAAAATGGTGTAGCAGAAGGTGTTCTTTTGCACAGCTTGAACTGGCATGTGTAGTTGAGCGAGGTTTGGATCTTTCAGTGGAGTTATCTTGCCTGTGCTTTAAGGTTTTGCTATCTAATGATGCTTAGGAGCTGATATGGGCATCAATTGCTTTTCCAGAAGAGGAAACTGCTTGTGAAATCTTACGCAGCTGTGCTTTTTATTCAAGTTTTTATTTGCATAGTGTGAGGTTACCTTTTACAGTAATGTGGATGGTGTGCATTAAGTATTTGAGAAAAATGGCAGATGGTAAGAATGGAAATTCTGATTTCTATTCAATTCTATAATTGTTTTAAATTTCAGAAAAAGTTAAGCTCAACTAACAAAGTGCCTATAATGTCTAATCCATCTTTATGCTATTTTAAATAATTTCTATAGACAACTCATATACTTCCTTTGATAACGGTTGTGGGAAGTCTCCCTTGTCACTTAAGATCATTTAATAAAATGCTGAACAAAATAAATCCAAGGTAAACAGTATGCCCAGGTCTTCAGAAAAATCTAACTCCTCATCACCTGTATCTACAAAAAATCTTAAGGAAATGTGAACTGTAAGAATAACATAAATATGGAGGTTGCCTGCTGCCTCCATACTGGCTCAGCTTTGACTTGTTTCTGGTAAGGTACATTGACACAAGTTGCTGTGAAGCACATTGATCAGTGCAGAGAGCACCTTCCCATCCTACTTCCCACATAAACACTTCTTGTCTTAAAACAAGTTATGGTTTGTGCTCTTTTTGGCTTTGATTCAGCCCAGTGATACTACTTTATTGTAGTACATTTTATTTTTAGTTTGCGGTATTTTCATTCTGACACCTAATGCCCATTGGAAAAGAAATTTCACGCAAAAGCAGCAGCCAATTCTTGGGAAATTTTAAGGTGCCTGCACAGAGTGTGTCTTTTAAAAGTGAGCAGTGAGAATATAACTCCTTTGAGCAGAAACAGCTCTTTCTGCTGTTTTGTAGCTGTTTTCTTGACAGTAATTGCTCGTGCTATCAACAAAATGTGGCTGCTTTTTTTCAGAGGAAGAGGGGTACAGCACAATGTGTCTTTGGTTAATGGATTTAAATACTCCTTGTTTATCAGCCTATAACAGGCAAGATTGTCGTCTCCCTATCCATAGATGAAACTGATGGTCCAAAACAAGAATAAATCCATCATGCCAGAAAAGTAGTGGTTCTCCATAGGGTAAGCAAGGAAGCGTTGTCCCTCTTCACTGAGTCAATAGTGTGTCTAAACAGCAGAAAGGTGGGCTGATGGTGAAAGACAGGCGTCCCCCATATGTCTCACTCTTGCTCCCCTAATCTGCTCCTGTGTCCCAGGTGCTTCCCCCATGCTGTTTTCTTTTCAGCTGTCCCATTCTTTGCTTTTTCCTGACCTCCTCCAAAATGCATTGGCTCGGTTTTAGTGCTGGTACCTTCTATATTATTTAATGGTAGCCTTGTCAATAAGGATCTCAAAACCCAAGCAGTTTGGATGTCGCATCAAACCGAGGGTTTTTGTTGCAAATGTAACTTTGGCTAGATGTGACAATGTGACCAAGTCTCATTTAGGGTCTCTTTTCTCCCTGGAGTCAAAATTGGGTACAAGGTGCTGAGTTGAGAAGGGTGGCTTCTGCGCCATGTCTGGTTTTGCAAGTGGAATCCCAGGTGGGAGTGTCACTTGAGCTCCAATGACACTAATTACAAGCATGAGACTGATCTTGAAATCAAGATGTTGACTAGATAATTGGGTAGGAATTCAAGTATCTTTGAAATTCCAGAGGGCCCGATATCTTGTATCAAATCTAATTGTGTGTGTAGGGGGAAAAAAAACCCACAAAAGTTAGTACCACAAAAGAAGTATAATAGCAGTAGTTCATATTTAGCATTTGATGCTAAGATACAATGACTCAAGCCACTTTTCTCTAAGTGCTTTGTTACAAAACCAAAAATAAACCAACACACACTGTGCACTTGCTCAGCTTCTGAATAGCTCTGGTAATGAATACATGATGATGCTAGGTTATTTTTCTCATATTTCCAGTTGTAAAAGACATGATATAAACAATGGATCAGAGTCAGAAGGTCTACTTACACACTGCTCCACCTCTCTGGAGTAGTTTAATATGGAAAATAAATATTAAAATGCAATTAAAATAAAAATACAATTTTCAATAAGTACATTTTGAGTGATTTTTACATTTGAGTTACTAGAGTGGGGCCAGCGGGGTTTTACAGAAAACTGTGATGTGGCATTAAAAGTGAAAAGAATCCATGATTTTATTTTGACAAATTACGTTTGTTGGAGAAATATTTTATTTTCCTTTGCAGTTTGGGGGTTTTTTTTTAGTATGAACGTGTACAGAAAAGTGGAGGCAGGGTGACAGACTGGTTCTCTAATTCCATAATAATTCAGCTAGCCTTGTGAAGTCAACCCAATTGGAGAAACTAACCTTAGAAATTGGTCGATCAAATGCTACAAGCCAAGTACTTGTTTTCCAGTATTGAAGCTGGTGGTCTAGTGATCACAGCCAAGCAATTACAGCCCTGTTAGATAGCATGAGTAGTAGTCATTAAATAATTATACCTTTGATTAGCTGCTTTAACTGTTCGTTGCCTTTGAAATATGATAGTATAATTTAAAGCTTTTATTAAAAGACAATTTTTCTAGGTGGTTGAAAAGGATTTTTGTGTGTGTATAAAAGACCCATAATTTTCTGCTTCAGATAATGAAAAACTGAGAAAAATGTTTCCAATTAACATTTACTTTTGTCGATCTGAATCCTGTATGTTTATAGTCTATTGGAAATGCACTGAAATAGTTCGGTGGATCCTTTACCACTGCAAAAGTTTCAATGCAGAATTCTTACAGGGGAAAAAAATAATTAAAAACCTTTCCTGGAAATGTTTAATTAAAGGAACTTTTTCCCTGTCACAAGTGGAAATATGAATGTATTTTCATTTTTTTTTCCTTCATTTGAAATGTTCAAACCTGAATCTAAGCCAAATGTAATTAACTATTAATGTGATTTGAAGTATTACTTTTAGAGTGTTTTGTGGGTTTAAAATAGAGCACTGGAAAGAATTTTAGCTTCAGAGGGAAGGTTGGGATTTTTTATCAGGCATACAGTTTTACCTGTGTTTGGGCTGCACAACCTTTATAACTCAGTACTTTAAGTAATTTCTTTTGATGCCCAGCAGCTTGTTTTTTCTGAGTATTCTGGTGTCCAAAAAGGATGTATTAAGGGTTGTTACCATATAGAATAACTGGCAGTGGTTAAATATTTTGTATTTCAGCTCTATTTGTTTAGTGTGTTGGGGTATATGTCCTATTAATACCAGTGTACTAAATAGAGATGTTTGGAAACTGTAGGGTCACATTCGAGTGTTTAAATGTTCTTTACTTTAGAAATCTGGTTTGACAGAGGTGCTGTATGCCTTTGTTAGGAATTACAGAAAAGTAGCATACGTATTTAGGAGACCCTTGCACTTTGGGTTTTTGATTTTAAAACTTAGTGTTGGTTGGATGTAGGGACATAATTTATCCAGATTTTTTTACTTTCTGAATGTGATATATTGATATGCCTAGTCTTGTTTCTTTTTTTTAACCCTTTTTGAGGAATTGTCATTACTTTTGTTAATGCTGTTTCTATGTAGGATAAAACAGACAGCATCAAGCCCCTTCACAGTCACAGAAACAAGTTTACATGGTGTAAGAATCCCCTCAGTTGCATCTTAATGAAATAATTTCAAGCCTCTTAATGGAAGACCATGTTCCTGTTGAGCAAATTGCTGTTCTACTGACCAGCAAGAAAGAAAAATCCCCTATCTGTCATTTTACAGCCCCTGATGAAAGCACACATGATGCAGAGCAAGTTGAAAAAAAGAGCAGGACAGCTGAAAGGCAGAATCCTTTCCCCAGTGGGGGAGCAACTAGGTTGTCCCAAAGTTTATTCTTAAATACCCCTCCGATTCTCAAGTTACCTGTCATCCAGATCTTATGTACCTATATTTTTCTATATAGATGTTACACAGGTATTACATGAAAAATGTTCCCCTGGCCTGTGCTACGGGAGAAGGTTTTCCCACTCTTTAACTCTTGTACAATAAGAATAAATAAACAAACGTGCGTAGGTGAATGGACAGTGTTATTTATTTTGTGCAGATGATGATGAGACGTTCTGCAAAATGAGTGGCATGCTGACTCCATCCCCAGCCCCCTTCCTCCAGCATAGGTGAAAAGATCCTATTATTTCTGATAATTGATGCTGAGGGCTGTGGCGTGCCTCATTTAATCAGCACTGTTCAGCACACTCTAGGGATGTAATTCATGCACACTTTAACATCCAACATGGCTGACAAGGCTTGGACACACAACCTAACGGCTACATCATTTTTAAATCAGCTATCTGAAGACTATTTATCTAATCAACAAAGAACGTCACATGCAGACCCGAGGTGACATTAACACATCTGTAGTTTCTCAGTACAGCAGTGGAGGAAGATTTTTAGGGTGAGACTGTAGATACTAAGACTCTCCTAAGAATGAAAGCATATTTCGGCTTATCAAAGTGTATGAAGAACTGAATTTGAGCAAGTCAAAGGGGGTTAATCTGGTGGTTTGTCGACTGTAGTATCATAAGCATCCTTAGAGAACTTCACAGGTACCAACCAGATGTATCCTCAGATCACACATGGATAAGTGTGCTTTCAAAAAAACTTCTATTGCTTTTAGAAATAATGGCATGTGATTGTAGTGGTGGTAAACATATTTACTACAATGCTGAACCAATCAAAACTAGACAGGACAAGAGATTAATAACACAGAATAAATAGCATCCCTATTAAAGAAAGCAAAGGCAGAAATTCTGTCTGCAAGGCGTAGGTCACAGATGCAAAGTTACTGCCTGAACAAATACAAGATATGTGGTAATTGGGAGTCATTAAGTTTAATTGATTCCCAGTTACTCTGTATCTTAACAAAAGGCTGTACAGAAGCCTAGTTTTCTTCTTCGTATTCCCAATTGCCTACTCTCACTTTAAGATGGACACGTTCAAACACATAAGCAAGCTTATTTTACATACAGCATATACGTTAAATGAGTATAGTTCAGCTCACAAAGTGGAGTATTGAAACGCATCAGCAAACAAAAGCTTGCCTGTTTCTCCCGGTACAGCTGAATGTCCTCTCAGAGCTTCAGCTGAAATGGCAAGTTGTTACCAGTTATTTTATTGTAATGGACAGAGACCTAACGTGTAATCATCTCCCACTAGATTTAAGTATCTTCTATTTGGATTCAGGTTTTAGTGCTCTCTTTCAGTGGTGTTTGGATGTGCAAAGACTTGTACGGCCATTGAATAACTTGTATAACTTCCACTTCAGAGTGGGCGCATTACAGTCGTTGCCTTACTAACTGAAAAATTGCAGATAAGGACCTAGAAAATTAAAATTATGCAGTTATTGCTTCTGGTCAAGTCCAAGTACAATACCAGTACTTACAAAGCCATAACAAGGATCTTCACAGCTCCCATGCTCAATGTCCTCTACAGCCAGAGATCCTCTCTCCCTTTGCCGTGACCAGTCTGTAGCATTTCAAGTGTTGTAAGTCGTGCTTGACTTAAGCAGTTTGGCTCTTCATAGAAAGGCCAGAGTAGTAAACACTGCTGACCCTCCCTTTTTTAAAGGTCCAAGGTGTAGATCTGGAAGCCAAATGGTTCTCGTGTGGTTGGTGAAAGAGAAGGGCAGATTGGTAGGAGAAATCTATTTTAAGAATAAGCAAGGAGGAAAAGTTTGTTCAGAACAAAAAAAAAAAAAAGTGAACACCTTGTTTACCTTACTCTGGAAGAGGTCAAAGCCCATTTTCTGGAAAGATGAGTTCGTTGAATCAAGATCAACTATTGAAGGGGGAAGGGCATTTATGGCTCCTGGGAACACAACCTGTCCCATTTCAGGGCTCTTCAGGTCAAGTTACGTTTGCAGAGGGCTATGTGGGAAGGGGTGTGCCTTGCTGCTTCCCTGAAATGACAGGGTTTTGTTGAGCAGGACTCAGTGAATCAGCACAGTGGTTTTGAGGCTAGAATGAGGTTTATGTGCAGACGGTTTGAACTGGTTTTCAATGTATGTGCAAGAAACACTGGAGAAAACTTGACATCTGTCAGGGGTACACACAATCCCCTCTGAAATGACAGATACGATAGTCTGATTCAACTAGATGGTCTTTAAGGTCCCTTCCAACGTAAACCATTTTATGATTTTATGGAGAGCACACCACTGAAAAATACTTATCACCAAGTATCTCTGCGTTTTGGTGTACTGCTGTCCCCACTTCCCAGCTGCATACATAGAGTGTGCAACCAGAGAAATTGTTTGCTGATAGAAATTATGCAAAATTACAATTGTCTAAGTGGCTTGCCAAGTGTTCAGCCTAGAATACTTCATCTTCTTGGTCTTAATTCAACGCAGAGTCTGTGGATACTGAAGGCCAGGCTCAACTCCTGACATGGGGGTACCTCTGTCCTGACCACGGCTTCTATGAATTCTTGAGGCAAAATGCAGATTATGGACCAACACTGGGGAAATCTTTATTCTTGGTTTTTGGTTTAGATGTTTAAGGTGGTTTTTTTTGTTTGTTTGTTTCTAAGTCATCATAGATGAGATATAAATGAACAATACTGAGTGTTTTGTCTTACATTGTTTGATTGAGCTGGGATTTTTTAGGTGTTTAGTTGGAGAGGTGGCAAGGTACTTTCTAAAGGTCTGAGCTGCCGTGTTTCAACTATCCCTGAAACACAAAACTGGGATTAAAAATAAAAATGTCGCACAAGTGTCTTGGATAAGTAAAGTATGAGTGAAGGAGAAAAGCAGGAGGTTGTCTGGAGAGGCTGTGGTTGTATATATGCTCATAAATTATGAGTGAAGGAGAAAAGCAGGAGGTTGTCTGGAGAGGCTGTGGTTGTATATATGCCCATGATAATCCCTTTGATGAGGAAGGAAACAAGCTTGTCCAGTCCTTCCTTCTGATACAGGAATGGCAGTTTTACCACAGCAAAATTTGCAATTGCTCACATAATTCATTTGCTGTTAAAAAAAAAAAAAAAAAGAAAAGATGAAATTCAGGCTGACATTAAAACAAAACCAAAACAAAAAACCCAGTGAGGCAGTTTGATTAAACAAGCAACCGACTGCTTGTTTGTCAGGCGTATGCAAACTCGGGAATTACCTGTTTCCAAATCGTAGCAGCATTGCCAGCCACTGCAGGTGGTGGCCTGGTAGAATGGGGGCAATGTTTGTCTAATTTCTACATTACTGAGAATACGTTACTGTTGTAAAGCTCAACACAGTTATATCGGAGTGCATTGTTCTTTCTTCCTTACAAATCAGTCCAGTAGATTCCAGATCCTTACCTGGTACATCTGAACAAAACACTCCAGTAAGCATGCACCGCACAAGTGATACATCCCATCATAGATGATGCAATTGAAAGCAGCTTCCTTGCAAGAGCTCACAAAATCATTTTAACCCTTCATTAAAAAAAAAAAAACACGTCTCAAGCTCTGAGAGCCAAAGCTTTCAGAGTTGGGTGCTTTGTGTTTTCTTCCTATGGTCACTACTGGGAGGAATGGCTGGACGATGGCTTGTGCCAATTCGAAGGTTGCAATGATCCTGGCATTGTTTTGCAGAGCGGTTAAAAGCCAGGCTCTGTGCTGTTAGGTGACAGATAATGACTTCTTGTTCTAGTGCAGGTAGAGTGTTAGGATGCACAAATTAATTTGCTCAGTGAAGACAGGAGTTTAATCTTGGAAATCTACATTTCTGGAGTTAATGAGCTTGGATAAGAAAAGGGACTGTGCTGCTACTCCGTGTCTACATACTGGTCAGGATGGGGGGGACTGCTTTGATTGCTGCAAGATGTTGTTTTTCTGTCGGCAGTGAAGCCAGAGATCAGGGCAAGTGTCAACGTTAATAAAAGATTTTCTTGAAACATTATTACAATACATTAGTCATTCAGATTGTGGTAGCTCAACACTCTAGACAGAATACCAGTTGCCATTTCAATACAAGCTAAATTAAATGCGCAGTGTCTTCTGGGAAATAGTTAACTTTGTTCCGAGTATTTGACATTTCAGAGAGGTTAGTATCTCTAGTTATAGAGACACTTCTTGGTCTCTTTTTTTGAAGAAAACAGGCTTCAAGAAAATACTTAAATCTCCCTGGAAGATCTTTGTAATTAAGCAGATTTGTTGCTCTTAAAATAATGAATTATTTCTTATAACTTTTTACTGAAAACCAGTTGGGATTTATTTGTTTGTTTAAGTGTGTCTGTACTATATAGTTATAGATTAGCAGATCAGCCGGAGTTGGCACCAAAAGCTTTCATTGAATTAACTTTTGAGCCTGCAAGTGAAGCTGGACTAGACAGACTGAATATCCTGGGATGTAAGTCAAAGACCAGCCAGGCAAGTAATGGCTTTTGGTGCCTGTTAAGGACATGTTGATAGGTAACAAAAATGTATAGATAGTATGTAATTTTGAAGGCAGGCAGAGCAGGATGGCTAAGCTTGGCCCTGGTGCTTGCATGCACATCAATCACCCTGCAGAAGCCGTGCTCAGCACTGCCCAAACCCTGCTGATAATATTCTTGAATCCTCAAAGACAGCAGAGCACCACAAGGAACCAAGCTGGAGCCTAATCAATGCTAAAGGACACACTTGGATGTATCAGGACCTCAGCATCACTGGGAAAAAGTCCATTTGTTTAAAGAGAAGAAAAAGGCATGACACTTAACACATTAAAATGGATTATTTCATCAATAGGTTAATAGAAAACCAGGCTGCGAGTTCACTTCCTGCTCATACGGCCGTACTCTAACATGCCATTAAAATGTGAAAAATGAAAAGGGACTGGGAAAGGGTTTTTATGTACTGGAGACAGTCTTCCCTTTCTGAGTGTTGCCAAACCTCGATTTTGCCTATTTATATGTAAATTTTTTTCAGGAAAAACAACTTTTCTGCTGGGAAATTGTACCTGTGTAGTTTGCTGGTACCTGTTAAACATGTTGTAGAACTGAAGATTTTTTCATATTGAAGGATGTACACAAGGTATTTTTAGATTTTATGAACTTCAGTTTTTAGATAGATCTAACTTAGCCTTCCAGATGACATCTATTTTAATTTCAGTGAGATGCATTCTAAAGGATGTCACTCAGACATCCAGTCCTCCATTTTCCATTTGAGCATTAAAGCCTGTGAATGACTTTATTAAAACAGTATATAACTTAACAGTCTAGGCCATTTTAGGCATTTCTCTTCCAGCCTTAGCTCTTTAGCTGAAAACCGAGCTTTTTGTTAAAGATTGGAATGATTTTATGTTCCTGTTCCTTTTCTGTGGAGGCTGCCTTTTGGTCTGAGTTTTGTGGGGCACGAAAGAAGTTTTCTCATAAATATAGAAAGAAAATGTGTAAAATATTGTATTGCAGTACTCAGTATGTTTTGCAATGTTCATGTCATCCTGAAAGGTAAGGAGTACCTGTGGTGAGAGGGAGAAAGATCTTATTCCAGGTTTACCAGATGAGTTTCTTCATAACGGACTCTAAGCTGAATGGGAGTGGAAGACTGCTCAATTTTCAAACACGTCTTAGAAATTAATCATAATTAATGTAACTGATACTGTCCTTTTTGGAAGACTCACACCCAAACTCAAGGCTCTCAACTGTCTGCGAGCAGGAGGGCTGGGTCACCAGCTGAGAAAGGCAGCTCAGAAGGAGGTCTGGATGCTCTTCCGCTTGTCAGTGACGCCAGTGATCTCTTCCTTGAGCCTGTAAAGCAGATTTTACAAAATAGTTGCACACCAGGCAGTGCTGCCTCGTTATTTCTTGGCAGTAAGCTGAGCAGTGGATGGAAAGCCTGTAGAGATACCGCTCTTACCAGATACACCGTTTCCTACTAGAATGTTGGGATGTCCATGGGTGAAGAAGAGGGGACATACCTGTTATTCCAGTGTAAGCCGCCGTTAGGTGCCAGCAGTGTCCTGGTGTGCTCAGGTGTTCCATGTGTGTGGTTCCTATGTGGTGAAACTCGGGCTAAACATTTTGTTCATTGAACCTGCTTCTCACACTGCGAATTCACTCTTGAGGCAAAACATGTTGATTTTAAACAATGTGAAACTGTCCTCTCTCCTAATGAGCATGGGAATGGAGTGCTTTTCAGCAGTACTTTCTGCTATTGTGAAATGGTGGCTCAGAATCTTGAAGTTTGGCGCAATTCTAATCAAGCGAGGTTGTTGCCAGTTCTGTAAAGAATATACTTTTTTTTTTACTTTCCAAATAAACCACTTTGATTTTGCAGTGATTTGCCAGGGGAGGGGAGGGGGCAACAAACGTCATTTGCATCATTATCTACTTGACAATCTTCAAAATAATTATCTAAAGCCTCTGAGCTCAATGCTACAAATAACACACTGTTGTTAGAAGGATTTAAGGCCTTTACATCATCAACTTTTAAAGGTGATGATGTGAAAAGCTGTTTTAAAGGTGTTCTAAAGGTGAGCTACAGGCACTCAGTGATCAATACAGGCTTTTGGAGGAAAAGGAGCTCTTCTCTGGCTGTGCTTTGTTATTAATTAAATCACATTTTGCAGTAGCTGTTTTGTTGAGTTGTGTCTGTACAAATACTTCCTTACCTTCTGCTGGTCTGTTTTTGTCTTTTCCAATAGCAGATCCATTTAATCTTGTCAAATCGTGTCATGTTGTAGAGACTTAGAAAATCATTCTCAATAAGAGGCTTTCTGTATCATCCCTGGATTGGAGAGGCTGTGTAGTCTTGTGTGCATTTTCTGTGTGTAGCTCTTCACGTGTTAACAGGCTTGTGCTTGTATTTTACTTCACATGCTATTTTGATGTTTCTTTTCTCCCCTTTTTCATTGATTTTTTTTTTTCCCTCCTTTATTTTTATTCTGTTCTCTTTTTTTTCTCTTCCCCTTCTGCTCTCTGGACGCAGCCAAACGCAAAGCTTGGAAACTAAACCGTGTTGGTAGCCTGCGAAATATATACAGCAGCAGCAGCACCAACACCGAAGGTAACAAATCCTCCTGTTTTAGATGAACACCTCCTCTCTTACCCCTTCTTTTTTTTAACCTGCTTTTCCAAAAATTGTCCTCCTTGAGTCTCTTCTTTACCCAGTGTGGGCACAGAAACCAAATTTGCCCAAAGCATGCGTGCTTTCATCTCGTGTTTGCAGAGTCATTCCAGTTGGTCTTTTCATCTTTTTGTTTGTGTGTTTTATTTTGCCATTCATGTTCCTTTCAGCTTACTTAAATTTTGACCTTTCCCTCTAGTCGTGGATTGGTGATGTTTAAATTACTTCAGGAACCCATTTTCTTCTTTTATTTATTTTTTTATATATATTTCTTTTTTTTTCCCCTTTCTACATGTGGGCACTCAATGTAATATTTCCCAAGTTATTACAGTTTTTAAAAGTGTTAGTATCAGGTGTAATGATCTGTAGCCAAATACAATAGTGTGCCGTGACATTTAAGTAACAGTCTTAATTTGTTTTGTGCAAGCCTTCTCCATAATACTCTTTGCAGCTCTAATCCAAAGGCGAGACAGTGCCGGGTCATTTGCATGTGCTACTCTTGCTTGTAAATTCTGTATATTGTTGTATTTCTAAAGGTCACCTGGTGCCAAAGTTCACAAATTGACTTACATTGCTTTTTTTCCACTGAAGACAGCCGTCATGGCTTTTGTATAATAGCACATTGAATTTTATATTTTTTCCCCCCTCCACCTTCATTTGAACAACACAATTATAAACTTCCTTCTTTTTTTTTTTTTTTTATTATTACAAATGTCAAAGGTCAGAATTACTTGGAAGCCAAGCAAGGAGAGAAAAAAACCACCACCACCACTTTCTGCAGCAGCATGTAAGAGGGATGGTGTAAGAAACAGGGAATGCAAATAGGTCACAACTCAGTAATCTGGGTATAAAGGAGGGGGATTTTTTTTTTTCTTCACTTAAGTGCAAACCAAATGGGTCAAGTAATCGCAAGCGCATGCCCTAACACTAATTGACTTATTTTGGAATGATTATAACTGTAATATTTTTCTTAATGTCACTGTTTTTTGGGCTGTTGATTTTAGTGATTGCCAAGCGGTGGCATTAAATCTCTTGTAAATTTTAAATTGCATGCTATTTCTGTAAACAAGTCCCTCTGTTCACATCCTGATCATTAACCTTTGGTGATTTATATCACCGTCCTTTTTTTGCACAATTACTGCTATATTGCTGTCGGATGCCTTGCTCTCATTGACAAACAAAGTGTATGTAGGAAACTAAAGTGTGATTTTACTGCAGCTTGTAAAGGAAGGTTTTTAATTATAATTTATTTATTTCTCAGTATAAATGTCCAATTACTCCCTTTTAGAGTAATAGTTGCAAAACTCTCTATTTTGATCCTTTTGTCACCTTTTCAAGTATGTAGTGTGAAATATGAAATGAGAGAAAATGGTTGTTGGGCATTAATAAGCTTGGGTGTATTTTTTTTCAATTTAATCGACAACTAACTAGATGCTTTTTAATTATTTGTAATTTTGTATGTATTTGCTATTTTTCATTTCACAGCCAGATTTTTCTTCTAATCATTGTGCAGGCAAGGCGTGTTTGTTTTTACAGGTTCACTGCTTGAGAATCTTGTGATTTTTACATCTACCTGTTATTAAATTGTAACAGGGAAGCAAGTATAAATTATAGATAAAGACTCCATTTTTTAGGGCCTGTCTAGTTTGAGGAATCTTTTATGTTACTGATCAGACTAAATACCAAAAACACCTTGGATAAGCACATGGGAACATGTTCCTGAAGGCCACGGTCCAAGGAGTTTTGAGGCATATCATTAAAATTAAATTTTGAAATCAGGCAAATTAATCTTTTTTGGCAGTATCCCCACTAAAAACTGAACATTCAGTGTTCTCCATAAGTTTGCATCTTTGAGCTCGTTCCTTAAGCCATTGTGTGAAATCTGGAATGGCGAGACATGCAAATGTCAAGTTAATGAGGATTGCAAGTATTAAAAGCCACATGTTTAGATAATTACACCTTCAAATAGGAGAATGGTGATAGGAAATGACAGTCCAGAATAACAAATCTGCTTTAGTCTTTAGCGTGTGCTTGTTCAATTGCACTTATGCCTTTTTACAGACCAGAAACATTCCAGTCATGTACAGTCCAATTTTTAAAAACTTAATCTAGAAAGCAGCCTTTCTGATAATTTTTAATGCTGCTTCTATTATTTATTTCTATTCAGCAAGATTCAATTAAGATGGAGAAATCTTAAGCTCAGGTGGTGCAACTCTTTTGTAGATACTTGGCAGCAGCAGTTACATGGATGGTCCTCCTCATGGTGGATCTCCTGTGCTTATACAGAGTCACCTTTTCCTATTCATCATGCAAAGCTGAGAGCTCTCCCTGAGTGTGGCCCCTCTCTCTTGGCTATATGATAGCAAAAATACTGCATTATGGATGTGTGTGTCCTGATCACAAAGGAGTGAGGAAGGGCAGGATCTTCACAGAGGTGGCTGGGTGTAAGGTCACCTCTGAACATCACCACTCCCAGCTTCTGAGGACAGAGAAGCAGGATGCTATACAACTATGTCCACTGCCGTTTCTTCATCAGTTTTGTATGTTTGCACAAAATTCTACTCTCTTTAATTTTAGAGTTTGCCTAAAAATTAGTTATCAACTTTTGTGGGGTTTTTTCTATAGGGAGCCACTGCCATCAAAACGTCCCACCTGCTCCTTATTGCAGGTGGCCAGGCTTTAAACAATCCTTTGGTTTTCAAGGCAGAAACTACATAATATTGGTGTGTTATACTTAAAATAGACCCCACTCTGGTTTTAAGGCAAGCTGGAGTAGCTTGTGCCTGCTATCATAGCATTATTTTTTAAATACAAATTTATTTTTCCTATATCAACAGATTTTGTAGCACAACAGAAAGGCGTATCATTATGAAATTAAATGACTATGCTCTGCATGCTGTGGTTTATTGTGTATGAGGAAATTAAATGCTCCTTTTTCCACTCTTCGTGGTTATGTATGTGAGGTGTCACTCAGTGCTGCATCTGAGTTGCCAGGCTCTCATGGAAAACTTTTATTCTGCATATTCATTCCAGCCGTTGCTGCCGTGGTGCTCTGCCAATGCAGGAAGTTGGGGTTTGCTAACTATGGTAAATGGAGAGGGGGAGGCTATTCAGAGCACCCAAGATGAGCTCTGCCCCATAGACTTGGCTTCACAACACCTCTCAGTTAAGCAAGCTCTTCAGCTTTGAGACACATATAATTTAAAAAGAAAACTGCAGGCTTGAGACATGTTAAGAAACACCTAATGCAAGTATAGATTCACATATTGCATGAACCGACTGTAAAAATGACTTTGTGGATTTCTTCAAACTGTGTTGACTTGACATCCAAATAAAACAACAAGTACATATGGCAGGGGGAGCTGAGTCCCTTGAGCTAGAAACCAGCCCTTCATCACCAGTTTGTCACTCATGGGTAGCGATACAAAACAGTACTGCTGAAAAATTCTTCCATTGGAACACAACCTTTATCAAGAGCTGTGGGCAACCGATAGCAGAGCTTTATTGTCCTGATAGGGTTGATTTTGAAAACTAATTAGATTTAGACACTGGGTTTGGAAAGGGGAGAGAAGTATTAGCATAGTCATGCCCAGTGGGACATGGCACAAATATTTCCTTAATTGAGGCTGCTAATAAACATACTTATCTTCCAACTTACAAGGATAATTTACACCAAATGGCAAAAGGTAATGAGAGTTAACATTATATAGTACATAAATAACATGCGTCTGTTGTAAACAAATTGTGTATTGTAAACATCTAACCTTGATTGCTAGGGCACCTCAGCAGTTTTTCATTCTCATCCTTTTGACAAGATGAAGGGTTATTAAGGAAAAGTGCTTGAGCAGAAGTGATTTTTGTGAGAGGGAGGAGGGCATGATTAAAAGGGAGTTTAAATAGGTCTCAGTGTTACTTGAGGCAGGCTTGACTAAGTTTCAAGCTGTACCCTCAGCTATTGAAGGTACTTTGTGGGTGTTTGAAATACATCATTAAGAATCTTGTGGTTCTGCACTTGACTTCTTTCTGGAAAGTGTTTCCTGTGTGAGTGGCATCATCCACCAGGCATTTACAGTGAGTTACTATTAATTAACAGCAACACCTGATTCTGAGATGACAACTATGTTGGGCAAAGATGCAAATGTGCAACCTGGCACCTAGACAACAAGGCTGGTTTGCTCCAGTTTTATTTCTGATTCTGGCAAAGTATTAATGTGTGCATATGAGCAATGCCTTAAGCCTGGCAAGTCTTTGTTTTATAGCCATGGTAAAATAGACTTTTTGTTTGTTTAAAAGCAAACTTTTGGGATGGGTGTGATTTCTCACTGTAGACTGTCTGGTGGAAAGACACCCCTGTCTTCTCTTGACTTCAAACTGTGCTTGTGGTTGCCCACCACTGGTGCAAGGTGCCAGTGGTTATTTATGCAATTCTTAATATTGAGAGTAAAATATGTGGGAATTGGAATTTTTTGAGCAAACTGATATATGCACACCATTTAGAACCACTCTTACAGAATACCAAGCGGCATAACTGCTTCTAGACATGTGTTTTCCCTATATTTTAATAGGCTTAATTGAGTTCTCTGGAACAAGTTATAGACTAATTGTATCCTGTAGTTATTGTCAGTGTAATTCTCTAAGTCTAATCTCTCTTGAATACCATAAGCACAGGCATTGGTATGGGAATGCAGTGAAACATTGCCTAAATGTTTGTTTTCCCTTACACGATCCTTTACTTCTAGAAATTGTATATCTTGCCTTCTGTAAGTGTGTGGGTTTTACCAATGTGTCTTTTGGCAGAGCAAAATAAATGTTAACTTGGATTAAATACAGTGACTTTGATATGAAAAGATAATGGTGAAAATAGTATATGCAGCATAAACAGTGATACCATGTAGCTTCTTGAAAGTGGTGTGGTGGTTTTCTTAAAAAGTACTTATGCTTTAGGTTCCATATCATCAAAATCTTGTAATTTCATTTTATTTCCCATTCTAGCCACCCCTTCCCACATATATAAAAAAAAAAAAAGCAAAAAACCCAAAACCAACAACATTTTAGACATCTGGTAATAGTAACTTCCAAATAGAAAACAGTTGCAGCTGGTTCTTTGCACTTTAACCCTTTGTCTGCTGGACTTCTAGGAAATAATTGATGACTGATTGGCCCATTAACCTTTTTTTGAAAAAAAAAAATGTTTGACAGCCTGGACTTGCGTAATGAGGAGGGATTCATAGTGAAATCAGGTTGATGGCCAGGTTGCTTACCCCTGAGGATGCAAAATTAGCCCCGCAGGACCTCGTCTGCATAGAAACTGGACACAATTAGTGTAATATCCGGTGTTATTAATGTAGTTTGGAGTAATTGGGCAGGTTGATTTCGACAGGTTGATGGTGCTAAAATACTATTATAGTGGACCTTTCTATGAATAACTGTTAAACATGGAAAACTGTTTAATAAAATTTTGTGATTAGGCTCATAGGGATTTAAATAGCACAACCTATAATTTTTCTGAAGACTAAAAGGGAGCAATTTAATTCTGCCTGGATTTTCCTGTTCTTGTATTTGGTGATTAAGGATGTACACATTCGCTACTCTTCTTTTGTAGGCATTACCCTACGGGTGATGAGGAACAGGCACTGCTGCTTTGTTTCACAATTTTCCTTACCCCAGAAAAAAAGGTGTATTTAAGCAGCAGCAAATGTATTATTGAACACCTCTTCAGCTGGTGCTGTTGCTTTTTCATCTGTTTTTTTAGGGAGTAAATCTGAAGCTTCAGTGAATGTAAGAGAGTGTGAACTTGTATGTTCTTAGTGTATTATCAGCGATGAACAAGTTTTCGGCTAACTTACTGATGTACTGAAAATATCTTTCCAACCCAGCCTTTAAATACATTGCAGCCCTCATAACCTGGGGTGAGGCCATACCGGGACAGACTCATTGGCACGTTATGTGGACCTTGCAATCCCAAGCCACAAAAGCAGCACAGGGTCTTCACAATTTCTGTCACACCGTCAGCTGGTCACAGCAGAAAAGGTCAGGAGATGAAACACAGGAGCCTCTCCTTTGGGAAAAGGAGTCTCGGTGTATAAAAGAGCGACCGTGGGAAATGGCTGGAGGTGTTTCCCGAATTGCACTCCAGTTACCTGAATAGCCAGGTTTGTGTCCTTACCCCCTGTAAGCAGGGGAATAACTTTGTGTAGTGTTTCTGGAAAACAAAGCTTGCAAAGGTACCATTGCAAGGATGATGTTTCAGCTTTGCTTAAAGGGTACACTGGCTGAATTGCAGGTTTTCTCACAAGCCCTTCTTGGGCAAACCAGCTTCATGTATATGATAAGGATTAATGACAGATAGGAGATAGGAGGATTTAATGATGCTGCCTCTTTATTGTACATATTTCTTTTAACGTCTGGAATTATAGTTCTGGAAAGTCACCCAGTGTTTTAATGAGGGGATGAACTGGTTCAGGATTAGTGCAGTATCTAAAGATACACCGTTCTGTACCCGTTGAGTATTAGTTATATACCACATAGACTTGTTGAGTTGTTGGGCATTGAGAAGTCAGCCCTGCCATGTCGCTGGAGAAGTCTTCTTTCTCATTGTGTTCTTCTCTGTCTTTGCCTGCAAAGCCTCCTCCCTGCTTGGAAAGGAGGTGCCAAGCAGTTTTTAACTTGAGGTGGCAAAATGACTGTTTTCTCTGGTAGGCAACTCCTTTAGCTTATACCAAGCCTTTGGCTTATGTAGAAGTGGCACAGTGTATGGTCAGGGGAGAGAGGTGCAGGGAAAATACGATGCAGCCTGAAGCGGAGTGGTGAGTGGAGAAGGAAAGGGCCGAGGGAGAAGGGCATGAAGTGCAGAAAATGGCCTTTGTGTTACCGCATGTTGCAGCACCCCTGCTGTAGGAATGCACATGTATAGGTACAACCCACACTAAGCAATTTATGTAGAAGGATTTTATGTACATTTAGTGACCAGGATTTGGAAATCCTCCTTTAGTAAGACTTCAAGAGTGCAGAGTTTTCTCTCTTAGTAGCCATTGAAAAGCATAGGAATAATTAATTTCCTAAATTGGACTTCACTGGGGGCGGCTTCAGGTGGGATTGTTTTTCATATTCTCTTTCTTTGCTGTTGTTCCTGGTTTTAATCAACATATGCATAAGTGCATATGCCTGTACCCTCCACACTGACCATATGCTGTACCACTTCTGTAAAAGTAGAAGACCATAACTGTGTTGTCCTACAGGAGACAGTACACAAGACTGACCATAATTTCCTTTATTGTTGGGTAGTTCCTCTTAATTCTTCCTCAAACTCTTAAAAGCTATGTTTGAGAAATGCAGCTTTTTCCATGATTTCATCATAGCATTTTGGATAAGGAGTCTGCCTGTCTGTTTTTAGCACAGTGTTGCTAAAGTGAAAAGTAGTTAGAGCTGTACAGTTGCATCCTTTCTCTTACCTTTCTGTTCCCACGTGTCCCACACGCTCTATTTTCAGTAAAACTGCTGCTTCATGCAGCTCATGCACCTGGAAATAACCTTCACCTCTGTGTTTATTCTCACCCCAAGGTGCAAAGTAACCTGCTATTTTTTGAGACATCATTAAAGCAGTGTAAGCACTAGCCTTGCTAGTATGGAGTTCATCAAAGAAAGCCAGTTGTCCCACAGGTTGAGAAAATGACTTCCAGTGAGCAGCAATACTGTCTTTAAAGCTAGTGCTAGATTTGTCACTTATCTTTGCATGCTTATGGATGACGGGTAATGCAGGAACTTCATGGCTCTGAATTTATAGTAAGTCATTAGCAGGCAAGTGAATGTAAATGCTGTTTCTAAAAGCCCATTATGGCTGATGTTCACCAGAACTTTGTGCTCTATTATCCTGTTCCTTTCATGCTTCATGCCTGCCCTTCCCAATTCCACTCCCTCTGTTTCAGTTTCCCTGATTATTTTTTTTTTAATTTGACTTTGTTGTCCCCTGTGTAGTAGGAATATGTGTCCATGTAGTTCAGTTCTGCTGGTATTTTCATATGCTGCGGTCCTCTGCCCTGAATACTTGTCTTTACACTTTAGTAGCCCTAAGGATATTTCATTGACCCTTTCTGCTAGCTTCTCAGTTGATTTTCTCGTCTCTCACATCAAACATGAATATTGAATAGGTTGAACTGATTTTAATCCTGTATTATAACCCAGTGTATCTATGTTGTAAACAGGAAAATGTACACATCCATTTTTAAGATACCTGTGCATGTAAACAACTGCTTGAAGGAGGAAGGTAAACTCAGGTTTTCTGTGTTGTTAGCTCTTTATAGTCCATTCATCTTTTAAGATATTTTGTGACATACTTTGATTTTTATATTATGGAGCTCTTAGTACCTCAGGTTTAAATCTAAATAATGCTTGTTAGCCACTTTCTGTTTTAGAAAGGTATAGACTCAATGCCAAAATCACAAACACACAGAGGAACTGAATATTTAGCCAAGACACTAATTTATCTGCACAACATTTGGAGAGAAAAAGCAGTGGATCCACAAGTTGATTTCTGATGCATTGTGCAACTGCAGGGTAGTTGGATGTATCTAACTTCAAACCTCCAATGTCCAGACTTGTATTTGCTTGTTACATTGCAGAAATGCTCATTTAACAAGATTGTTTGAGCCTAGCTATCGATATCCTTAAAACTTCTTCCTCTTGCATGTTTTTTTTCAGAACAAGAAGAAAACTTTGAGTTTATCATTGTCTCTCTCACTGGCCAGACTTGGCACTTTGAAGCTACCACATATGAAGAAAGAGATGCGTGGGTACAAGCCATAGAGAGTCAGATCTTGGCCAGTTTACAGTCATGTGAGAGCAGCAAGAACAAGGTATGGTACACAGAGTAATAATAAAATAAGTAACAAGTGGATGATCATTAAGATGAAAGCAAAATCAAGAACTCTGAATTGACTGAAACTTGGGGCTAGGTCGTGAGCTCTCCCTACTGAGAAGCCATAGTCACTGCTGCGGATTCAAGTTTGTTTCAGGTTAGAGGTCTGCAGAAAGCCCTTGAGGAAAAGCCTGTCTTGAAGAAAAGCGTAGGCAGACCCAAAAATACATAGAAGGCAAATACTTAGTTAAATTTACTAGGCTCCTGCATGGCAAAATTTAACTAAATGTTCAGGTTGGACTAACTATAACTCTGCAGTAGCATTCAGCTGTCCAACTCTGCCATGATAAAGTAATACTAATCACAGAAATCAAAATTAGACTATTGCTTTTGTGTCTGCTTTCAAAGCATATGCACAAGTTTTCTTTAATTACACTGAATGATTTTTTTAGGGTTTTCTGCCTTTAATATAGCAGAAAGCAAATCTAGGAACAGTTCATCAGAGCTTTTTTCGGGAAGATGAACATTGTCTGAGAGGTGCAAGCCTTCTACCCTGCAGTGCTTTCGTGGGATTACAGAAGGAATTTGTTCTCCTTTTCTGTCTAAGTAAAAATATAAATGTATGTTTAAAATCTGAGACTTCTTCAGCCATTGCCCATTTTTGGAAGGGCAGGAAAATTTCTGCTTCATGAGTCTCTGTGTTTGCAGACACTTCAGAACTAGAGGGCAAGGTGTTGAGTGGTAGTGGAGGGAGTGAAGTGAGGAGTGATTATTCAGACTTTTAGATCCTTTAACATTTGCCACCTAACAGATGTCTTTAATGATTTTATATTGTAAGGAGGAGACTCATATTTTTAAATGAATGCTTGCATTCATTGCCCTGATCTACCAGAGCAGATCAGACACCAGTAATTATCATCATCATCATAATATAATTTACTTCCCATTTTGTTTTAAACATTTCTTTATTTCCTATATGCATTTTTGAGAGGGGAAAATGACTGCTTATTTGGCTTTTTTGGTTTTCATGGATTTACACATTCGACTGTGTAGAGGAAATTTGTACACTAACACCTATAATCTAATACAAAAGGGGATAAAGAGTAGCTGGTAATATTTGCTATCCAGTACTCACAGAGAACATTTGTCTTTCTGTATATTAAATATTAATTTAAAGGGAGAGTATATTTATAAGACTATGTGTGTACAGGGAGCTTTTTGGGTTTTACATTCAACCCACTGCGATGCTCAGAGAGGTTTTTTCACTCTGAAGTATTACTGAGGTCTCAAAACACATCAGAAGAACAGCTGGAGTAGCGAAGTGTAGTTAGTTCAACAGGTTTAGTAGATGTCCTGTTGATAGATCAGGAGTTCTCATGACCATACTTAAGACCAGGTCCCCTCACCCTGATTAAACCAATTAATTGCAAAGAGTCCCTTATTTGATACAGTGAATAATTTCCTTATCAGAAAGCCCACAAGGCAGTTTAGTTGGGTGGAGCTGAACAACTTGTGCATTGTGACAGTCTCTCCAGGTCCAACTAGAGGTCATTGGCAGGTCATCATGGAGAGCCGTCTGATTAAATCTGACCTTTTGATGATAAAAAGGTTTCAGTTGCTTTTGCAAACCTCCCCTTAGTCTCCATTAGCAAAAGCATAAATATCGATAAAAGAAATTGATTTTATAAAATAATATTCTTATCTAATTTATCTTAAGAAGTAAACCTTCATGATGACCACTTCATTGTGAATAGCAGGGTTCATTCTGAAGCTTGGTTTTCTGCTGGGCAGTCTCCCCACTTTTTAGAATCCAGACTGGAGACCCCAAAACACTGGGAGCACCTGGGGAGGGTGGAGAACGCCCTGGGAAAAATCCTGACCTGTCAGAAAGAGGAGTCCCTGCTTGCCAGGCACTTGCGGTACTTAGAGACATCAAAGGATCACCATTTCTTGAGAGGCAAATTAAGGACCTGGGTTCCTTGATCAAGTTCATTCAACCTTGGTCTAAGCTTCAGGTTATGCCATTCATTCAGCTGACAGTTGTATCATCTAACCCTTTTTATTGGGTTTTAATTTGTTGCTTATGCATTTCTTTAAATCTATCCAGTCCCGTCTGACAAGTCAGAATGAGGCCATGGCCCTTCAGTCCATAAGGAACATCAGAGGCAATTCCCACTGTGTGGACTGTGAAGCACAGAGTAAGTATGGCTGCTTGGCTTCCAAAAATTGACCTTTTCTTCTTGGCCAAGACTACTTCTTGGCTGAGACAGGTGAATGCCCACCATGGGCTTTGTTGTCTTTGGTATTATATTCTGTATGTTTTTTGAACGTTTCTTCCTTGTTATGGAGTTTGCTTAATCCAATTTATTTTAATTCATACTCAATATATGCTGTGCCAGATGCATCCTAATTTTTTCCCCTTGTTGTTTCTCATGCCACTTTAATTATCAGCATTTCTTTACTTTCCTTTGAAGAAAAGGAAAAAGAGGTTTGCCAGTTGACATCAGTTACTTTCATTTTCCTCCTGTTTTGCATGGAGAGGGCACATTTGCCATGGCAATATTTTCAGAGAGGGAGAGCTTCATTGGTGTTTTTTTGGTTTGGTTTTTTTTTAGGGTTACTTGTCAGAAGAAACCAAAGTCATTGCTTGTTATATCTGGATACTAGAAAACTGATTTGGGTCTTTTTTTTACTCTTCTTTGTGTTGCTTTCCTTTTTTTTTTTTGTTATTTTTTAAAACATATACTTAGTGTTCAGAAAAGTGTTCTTGAGAATACTTTGAGCTGTGGTTCACCTCACTAACCCCAGCTGAGGTCATTATTCTGGTGCTCTTCAGTTCCAGGGGTTTGCAACAAAGCCACAAAAAGGAAGTACTCTTGCTCTAAGCAATTAGTTGGTAGAAGCAGAAGGATTGAGAACTTGTGCATTTTTATCTCTTTGATACTTGAAAGTCAGAACTTTTCCTGTGATTTTTGTACGTGCTTAAATGGAGAAATATTCATTTATTTTTCTTTGGGTATAATTTTTTTTTAAGACTTGCTGTTCAGGATTTTGACTACTGGTCTAAGCCATTCTAACATCCCAGTTAACTCTAAAGTGAACATTCATTTGGAGGTGCAAGTGCTTTTGCATGACTAATTTGCTATCTGTGGTTTTAACAATCTAGTTGACTCAGTTATCCACAAAACCAACCTATTATCCTTTGTTTCATCATCAGAAGGCTTGAAGGGATGGGAGGGCACATTAACAGGTATTTAAAATAATTTTTTCATACCATCAAAATGTGCCTCACGTACAGAGCGGTTTAAATTGCTTCTTTGGAAAACTGTCAGATATCCCTATGCCATCCATAGGAGATGGATCAAGAAACTTCCCTGTCCTTGGTGGTTCAGCACACAGGAACATGAGCCCTGGCTGCACCAGGCTTTGAGTACCAGGACCGGGATGTTGTCAGAAGAGCTTGTTGACCTGCTGGAACAAGATCCCAGAGAGAAATTTTACAGACAGAGAAATAATAGCAAATGAATAAATTTAGGTCTTTACGTTCCACTGGCTAGTAATCCAGTGATAAGGAAAAATGTTGGTTTGGCTGGTATTTTAACATATACAGCCCAAAGTGACTCTTATTTATTACTGTTCTTTCATGTTGACCTGGTAGTCATTCAGATTTATGCCAAAGCTTCGATACAGTTCAAGTAAAAGGTATATAAGATGCTGTGCTGTGTATGACAAGAATGAGGTCTTCAAAGTGACCTAGATGTATATTTAGCTCATTTGAAGTACTCACTGCTGTCTGTGAGCAGACCACCATGGGAGTGTTAGTCATTTCTGCTCCAGTCTCTCTGTACAGCTGTGGGTGGCGTTTTCCCAGACCCTGCTAAGTGCTTACCTAGGGCAGGATAGGAAAGTTCAATCTCTTCACTGCAGACAGCTTCCCACACCCACGCGTGTCCTTTCAACATACGCATGATCCATCACACTATTCCTGAGGTGTGTGTTTCTCTCCCCAGTGTTGCACATACCCCCATATTTATGCAGCCAAGCTAGATGTTCAGTCAGAAAAATGATTGTGCAAGCAAGCAGCGGTTGGTTTCTCCCCCCCCCTTCAGCCCCCCCACCTCTGTCAGCCAGGTTGTTTTTCATCCAGATTGCTTCATGGGTTAAGCTGGCCACACATGCACAGTGCCAGCAGAAGGGATGTGCCAAGAACATGTTGCTGAGAGAGGGCAGGGTGGGACTGCCCTTTTTGGCAGCCCTTGGCATTTCCTTGTGTAGCTCTTTGGGGGACAGGAGAGTTGGCAGGGCATGTTATGGAATCTCATCTGGAACCTCTCTTAATTGTTTGTGTTCCCGTAGACGATTTAAACCCTCTTTGACTCTTCTGGCCATTTGGCCTTCCTAATTTTAAGGCCACCATCTTTCCTTTTGAAAAATTTGAGATATTTCCAAAGCAATGTATCTTAAAATGTAAACATGCACTTGAGGTGAGCCTCAGCCTGCTGCTTTTTCTGCCAGGCTTTGCTTTATTTCCTTCTGTCTCTTTCTCCCTTGCCTGGAGCTTTTAGCATCACAAACACCAGCTCTCTTGTGGAAAGGTTATGTAGTTTGCATCTTCACAAAGCCAGATGTTTAGGAGCAAAGGATATGAGATGTTCCTGTCCCTCAGCTCTATTCAAGAGTCATCAGTCTTCCACTTCAGAAGTCTCATTCTTCCTCTTTTTAGAGCTCTCTGCCTTTTTAGCACTTCATCACAGAACTTTGTTTCACCAGGGAATTTCTGCCTTGTTGAATGTTAATCAGCAGCAGTAGTACCAGCAGCATCTGTGCCACCAGCCTTCTTACCCAATTGGCAATCTCACATTAAAGTTTTTAAGTCATTTTTTTTCACCTTCCCATCCTAGAGCAATAGGTGAAGCGAAGTGCTCTTTAGGTGCTGAAGTTTTTGACCAAGAAAGTCCTATTTTGTGTTTCAGAAGGAAACTGATGTTGCCTTTTCACAGAGCATTGGAGTCCCAGTCCTGACTTCTCATTGAAGATGGTCAAATTGCTTAGACAAACCTAGTTAAATTCCTGACCCCAAAGGATTTTAGCTCTTCTAGTCTCACTGTTTAAAGAACAGATCACTGCTTAAACAGCAGATGGGAGGAGAAATGCAAGTCACTCTTTCAAGATATCTAGAGAGGCGTGTAATATCAGGTTCTTGTCTGTTGTAGAAGAAAATAAGGAGGGCTTAAAGAAGGAGATTCTTATCATTCAGTCCAGGAGTCTAGAGCCAAACACAAAAGTACTGGTGACTGGGTGGCCCTGGGCAGCCTGTCAGACCCACCACAAGGTTCAATTTTATGTTCAGAATAGAAAAAAATACAAGACTTTTAAAGAATAGAAAAGATGTAAAGTTTTCTCAATTTTGCTGCAACTCTTTGCAAGGTGCCTTAGCCTCGCACTTCTCCTTCTTTCCCTCGCTGCTCTTCTCCCTGCTCTTCTCCCTGCTCACCCAGCAGTGTCTTGCACATGCTAAGTTCATCAGGAGCAAAGCATTTAATCAGCAACCTCATGTCCAAAAGGATGAAGGAGATGGTGAGAAGGGCTTATTCCCCTAGAACTGTTCGAAGAGCTTTTACCTTCAAATGATCCGTCTGATTGAAGTGCAAGTCAAAGTGGGGAGGAGGTTTCTGGAGAAGGAGAGAACAAAACACCTTTAAGAATATGGGCAGCCGAATATTGTAATCTGGGAGTATTCAGTGATGTTTAAAAAGTCATATTTTGCTTAACAGATTGTAAGTAAAACAAAGAAAACTACCTTTATAGCTCCTAAAGCTGCATTGAATGGGCTTTTTCCTTCTCTTACCATCAAATTTGGATGTATATATTATGGAGAAAAGCCTACCACGTGCTTGTAAGTATTCTGAGCATCTTCCAATTCAGAATTGCTCTTAGCATCAGGAGGAAAAGTGAGCACATTTTTGATGATCTAAAAAAAGCAAGTCAAAAAACAGAATGGTTGTGGCTTACTAACAGCATGTGGTTCTTTTCAGTATAAATCAGTGGTAACAAATTTCAGGAATGAGATGTAAAAGTGCTCAATTACATATGAGAAGAGGAAGATGTAGATGGGAGCAGTGAATTGAAATCAGTGACATCTGTGACATATTTTACAACAGCTTGCCTTTATTATTTTCAAATACATACACTAAAACAGATGTCATAAGTGACATCATGTAAGTTTTTTTCCCAAAATCAATTGAATGATGGCACCTGTCCAAACTCCTTATTAGAGCCCTGTATTGCTCTGTGTTATACAGTTGTAACCAAGATCAACAAGTCTGGTTTTTTCACTGGATATTTATGAGTTCAACACTTGCCTTTCCTAGTTTGCCACCTTCAAACGTAGCCGTGTGTTGTCAGGTTATTGAAATTTTAAATACTGCCTTGAGAAAATTTCAAGTACCTTCTTGGTTATGGCTGTAGTGTACTTCAACTGTACCAGCACTGTCAGTTGGAAGTTGAATATTTACAAAATTTATTTAGTAAAAGATACACTAGATATGCTTCAAGTATGCAGAAGTATTCGGTAGGGAGGTCAGGTTCTTAACATCAGTTCTCTTGGAATAATTAGAAAAATACTAATCATTATTTTTACTCGGGCTTCTTTTGAGTTCATTGCACTTTTTATTTTTGTGACAATAACAGTGGCCTTTGCAGGTCAGGGACAGAGATTTCATTCCAAGACAGAGTATGCACATTTTAAATTATTATCTGCTCTGTTTAAACTTTTACTGACAAGTCAGTATGTGGGGATTTTCAGTGTGTTTCAGATATACTATGATTCCCCCACTAGCAAGACACTGGAAGTAACTGGTGGAGGTGACCTGAAGAAATATGCAGGAAATGAGTTTGTCATTATTATTATTTTACCAAGGACTTGGAAAGCATGGAAGGAGTTCTGTCTCACCTTATTTTTGGGAGATCTGAAATGCTGTGTCTTCCTAGTATAAGAGTCAGTATGGACATGAACTTTTTAAACAAAAGATCTGCTTTTTTGCTCAAGTGAAATTAGATGGGGGATTTTGCTTGTTGGGGATATGTTAGATATTGAAGGACCAACTGAAAAATGTCAATCACTGCCTTCAATGAAATATGGGACTTTGACATTATTATTATTATTATCTGCTTTCCTTTCATATTTTTTGTTCAAATGTGGCATGGCAAAGAGCTAGGAAATGTTTTGCTTCCACATATATTAGCTGCAAAAAATAACTTTTTGATTTTGAGTTAAATAAAGTAGATATGAGTCTTTGGATGAAATTTCTCCAAATGGAAGGACACTGGAAATCCATTTTCTATCAGCTCGAAATGTTGTTTAGATTTGAATAAAAATTGTCTGCCCTTTCAATTAATCACTATTTTCCTGTTTGGCTTTCGTGATAGCCTACTAGTTCTTTGGGAGGCCCCGGGTAAGGCGAGAAGAAAAGCTCTGACAGCAGGGGGTAGAAAAAAAAGCCACCAAAAATTCCTCACATATGTCTTCCAATGCATTTGTTAAAATGAATGTTTGTGGGAAAGAGGGAGATGCGTAAAAATCTGGATTTAAATAACACAAGAGAGTAACAAAAAGCAAGAGTCTTGGGAGATGGCTTTGAATTTCCCGGCTTTTGTCAGGTTTGTCACAGCCTTATCGTTTGGAGGGTTATTTGTGTGTGTGTGTTTGTGTCAGTGGAATCCTTCTGGCCCATACACTAAAACTTGAACTGTTCAAAGTATCACATTTTCATCTTAGTACTTATCTCCCTGATCTTAGAGATGAAAACATACCCCATGGTGCGTTAGATGTGAAAGCCATATGTAGGTGATGATATAGATGGTTATTAAGGGAGTTGATATAGTTAGCAACAGAGACACTGTATCTAGTTGCTCTTTTTTTCACTTTTTTTTTTTTCCCTTTTTCCATTGTAATTGGCTATGAGTGGCTCTAGGTTCCAAGGAGGGGCTGGCTTTCTCCACTACTTCCTCATCAGCTGTCTGCCACTGAGTTTATATTTAATTTGTTTCTTCTTTTACCTGTAATTCATATTTTTCTTTTGACTAAAGGTGGAATGAGACATGTTTTGAGATCCCTGCCTCCACAACAATTTCTTTTAGCTCCTTGAGGGTTTCTCAGGAGTGTTAGTATCTCCACATGGCAAAACTGACCCTTGTGTAAAACATTCTAACTGTGGTTTTGGACCAGACGCATGCATTTTTTTCCCACAGAGCCAAAATCTTTATCCACAAACATTAACTAGAAAGTTTTGTTGGGTGTTTTGTTGTTCTAATTACTTGTGTCCCTTTTCCTGTAGACCCTGACTGGGCCAGCTTGAATCTGGGAGCCCTCATATGTATTGAATGCTCAGGTATACACCGAAACCTTGGCACTCACCTCTCCCGGGTCCGCTCTCTCGACCTGGATGACTGGCCTATAGAGCTCATCAAGGTGATGTCTTCTATCGGGAACGAGCTGGCAAACAGCGTCTGGGAGGAGAGCAGCCAAGGGCATATGAAGCCTTCATCAGACTCCACAAGGTAGGCTTTCCTACTCCATCTTAACTGTGGCATGCAGCAGGCAGGTAGTGTGTGGCCAAGGCTGTTTTTGCATTGCAGTCAGAGGTGGTAGGGCGTGACAATGTTTTACAATATGGACTTTTAAAATTCTCCCCTGCAGTAGGCCTTGTAAAAATTATTGTGTGTATATATCTATACTGTATGCCCAGGAAGAACATGTGATAAAGGGGGATGCAGGTGTCAAAACCTGAGTGACCTCATTACTTTTTCACTTTTGTGAAGGTTTCCTCAGCAGCTTACAATTTTATTTTTTTTTTTTCCATTGATTGGAGCAGGAGATGGAAACCTCCCGCCTGGTTGTTCCTCAATCTAAATTATAATGTAATGCATCTCTTTGTTTCAGTGAGCCACAAAGTTCCTGGCTCTTGGAATATCAGTTTGTGATTAATAATCTGCCTTCAGTAGCTTGAGCTCACCCAGGAATTTGTACCTGGCCGTCAGGTCTTCGGGTTCTCATCAAATGCTGAAAGTCCTGCTCACTGTGGACTTGCTTATTTTATCCATGTGATATATCTGGAGGCGTGAGTTGATGGGGAAGTGTGTGTTTCCTGAGAACAGTATTTCACCTACCGGTCATAGCTCAGCACAGTGAAAATCTTCTTTCTACAAGTTGTTGTCCTACCAACAGCTAAAGGGTTTTTATGCTTAATTTATCTGATCGGTGTCAAAGATGTTCTGAAAATACCAAATGTAAGTGCTAATACATTTATAGCTGAAGTATTGGCTCAGAGGCAGTGGGATGACCTCTGGCAGACTGTATGTCAGCAGGGGGGTTCAGGCAGGAGAAATATCTTCTGGACTACCTTGCACAGCTGGGCCAATCTTTGAAGTCATCTTCAGAAGTGCATTATAATTGTCTTAGGGTGAGCTCCAGGGGGGCAGCCTGCATCTGAGCACTGGTTGGTCCCCAGGTAGCAAATGGCACAATGGAGGTTTAGCTCTTGGTGTTTGCATCCTGTGAATAAGAGAAATCAGAGAGAATTATATTCTGATGTAGTTTGTGTGTTTCTGGATCCTGTTATTTCCAGTACTGCATCAGGTAAAATTATAACCTGGGAGCGTATACCTCGGCCACCTCCTACGGTGCAGGAGTAGGTTTAGACTCTCGTATGTAATAAAGTCAACTCTTTATTGCATTATTTCGTTAGCACTGAAAAATGAATTTGTGGTGCCACCTTTGGTTCATCTTCGAGAATGAAGCCAGTACATTAATCAGGTTACTTACATGAATGACTATGCGTATAAAAATGTTCAGGGAGACCTACACAGAGATTTTGGCCATACATAAACTATATGTCTGGCCCATACATGTGTATTATTAGACAGCTAATACAATGATTTCATCAGGTAGATTGAAAATAATTTATTGCTGCCTTTCAGTCATTAGTGTTACTTTAATCCAGAGTTCTTATATTGTTGCACCTAACAAATATATGTTGCTCCTTACTACTGAGGTGAGCTGGAGAGATAAATCAATTCTAAATACTTATAAAAGGAAGAGGCGTACACTCAACTGGATATTTTTTTAAATATTATTTTAGAATACATATAATAAAGATACTGTAATGAAAAATCTAAAATATACATGGCTGATGAAAAGTGCCATGCATTTGAATTAAATTATTCAACTTTTTATGTTTGGAAGTGAGTTTTACTTACAGAAAATCAGCATTGTTCTCTTTGTATTTCATGCTCAGAGCTTATTTTAATTGTTCTTTGTTTCTGTACATTTTCATGTTTAAGTTTGTCAGTGGCATAATTGTACTTGTTTTCCTGGACTCTAACATTTTTGAACAAAAGGTATAAAGATTCATATTATACATATACATTTCCATCTCTGTGTCCAAGTGCACACTTACATGATGGAAGAGCTTTTAGAAAAAATAGAAATAAGTTTATATGAAAATTTTCCCACAAAGAAATTGTAATCTTGGTTTGCTACTCCCATTTTTTCCATTGTTTGAAGCAGGGACTGAAGTGATGCTTTTCACATAAATATCTGAAAGGTCTCCTTTTTGAAAGTGTGCTTTACTTTGGTCTCTACTAACATAGTCTTTCTGTTCAAGATGTGGCAAGAAATATTTCCAGGTTAGATATAAGTTATGCATTACATTTTCTCACAGCTGTTTGAAGTTTTGCTCAAAGAATCCCATCAGAAGAAACTACAGTGGACCTGAGGTGGGGTTAAACAAGCCCCCCTTTTTTTGTTGTTGAGGAACTGAAGGGAGAAGAGGCAACCCAAGTTAAGGGACTGGGAGTAGAGGCAAGGAAGTAAGCAAGAAAGAAAGATGACTGGGGAGCTGAGATTTGGAGGGATGGAGGGAGTCCAGGGATATTTGGAGAGCAGGGAAGAAAGAATTATTCAGCAAAACGTTTCCTGAAGGGGAGGATTGCTGATGGTGCATGTTCTGGAGCTGTTCTTGCCCATGTTGGTGGGCTTTGGAATCAGCTGGAGTCTGAGAGTTGCTATATGCTCCTGCTTTAACGAAGTCTCTCCTCACCAAAATCCCATCAGATGGGAGAGAGGACTCCTGTGTTTTCCTCATGTTTTTCATAATTTTTTTCATATCCCTGTTCCCTTCTACAGCTCTGCTTACGCCATCTGTCCCGTGTAGTGCTACTACAGTGTCAGTTACACTAAATATACTCATTAATCCACCCTCCGTGGCTCCTGCGAGCAAAGAGTTGAAAACACAAAAACAGAAGATTTCTTAATCATTCCCTCATCAAAGGCTTAGCACAAAGCATCAGTAAAAGACCTCAGACAAACACAGTTTTCTCATGTGTTTCTTTATGTCTCTTAATTCTTCTGTCTCTTAAAAGCACCAAAAGTTGTCAGCGCAATTATGGACCTTCTGTTAATAGACATTTGTAGAGGGGGTCAGACATACATGAGTTCCACCATTTCAAGTTGTGTCTTTCTGTTGGAGATTAAGCCATCAGCGGAAACCCACAGGCTTTCTAGGGGAGAAAAAGGGATTATTGACTGCTCCACAAATACTGAGTATTTGGGCTGGGAGGTTTGAGGAACATCGACATGCTGGACTAAAAGGAACCTAGAAATCTCGACATGGCTTCAAAAGCAGTCTCTTCAGCTTTGGGAGAAGTCTACATTATCACTGAATTGCTGAAGTAGCATCCCATATGTTTCTGTTGAGTAGAGGGAAGGGTAGAGAGACCCAAGGAAACCGATGTTTTACAAGAGGGATTGTCAAATGGCTCGTGTAGGCCACAGAATAATTAAGGAGTCTTACTTAGGAAAATGTCACCAATATTTACAAGAATAGAGCTAATCCAAGCTGTGAGTACAGCTGGCATTTTTAATTTTATACATTTAAAAATAAATTGAAACTATGCCAAAATTAAACCACATAAAACGTACCATACTGCTGTCCTTTCCTAGTCTGCTCAGATTGTCTTAAAAACTCTTTCTCCAAGAAAGTCGAAACATATTCAAAACATTCGAAACATATTTTCTAACGTATTCGAAAACATATTTTGAAGGTTGGAAAGGCTCTCAGATTGGAGGGTGTGAACTCACAGCCTGAGAGTTTTGTAGCAGAAGGCATTACTTCTGTTGCTTTCATCAAGGACATATTGCCCAGGTATGTCCTCTAATGTTAATAAGTGCCAGGTGTCATCAAGTCTGAGAGGCTGCCTATGAAATAAGAAGATCTCCAGGTCATTCAGTGCCTCTGGATCAATGGTGACACCTTGGATGGCGTCTAGCATGAAGGCAGTGCAGGTTATGGGAGCACAGGTGCAACAGGATCCCCAAGGAAGCAGTGTAGAGTAAAGCAGTAGCGTGAGGCAAAGTTCAGACTGAGGGTGTTGGTGTGATTACAGGGAGGAAGGAGGAATAAACACAAGCTCCCAGTGAGCATGAAAAGTTGGCAAAGTGGCAGAAGACCCAAGTGCAGGCGTAATATGTGTGTGTGGAAGGCAAAGGGGACCAGCTGGCCTCTGAACAGTGGTGTCTGTGGGTCCCTGATTAGGTCAGCTCTGGAAGGCTCGTAATTGGTTCCAGCAATTACCAGCAGCCCTGAGAACTGCCGCTCAAACTTCGGGAGCTCTGTGACAAATTGAAGCTGACTGCTGGTGAAGGAGTATCGACTTCCCATTTCTAAACAGGGGGATCATTAGTCAAGAAAAGCATCTTTTAATTACTCTCAGTAAGAAAAGGAAAGGGAGGGGGGCACTGAAGATCTTTCAGTATGGATCCTGCAACAACTGCCAGTTTTTTTCCAAGTGTATTCAATATTAAATTTATTGTCTTGGAGGGGAGGGGTTGAGCAGGAAGAGTTTGCCTGAGGTCCCTCCTTTAGTAATGCGGGTTTAATTTCAAGTGAGAAGTCAAATTAGACTAAATCAATGTTGCAACAATTAACTGGGTCTGGGGATGAGATCAGGATTTTCCCTTCTAATTGCTATTGATACTACTTAAGCACACTCTTAAAACATCGATTTGGAGTGGTGTGACATAGAAGGAGCCCAGTGGGGAAGGAGCAGAACTGCTCCATGGAGGAGTGTCACAGCTTGAGGAATCTGCGCCATGTTTCACCTGGACCTTTTGCACTGGTATGTAGGTCTGACAGATACTTAGTTTTCTTCTAGACACACTTCACACTTCCGAAAGGCCTTTTCCAAATGAGACAAGCTGCTACCATCCCTCTGCCCACTCCAGGACTCCTTGTCCCTCACCCTCTTTCTGTGACCTCCCAAAGTCTCCATCTCTGTCTTGCTTGGAGTGCTGGGATGGATGTGCCAGCAACAAGACCGCTTCCACCAACTGGAAGCTGCTGGCCAAGGGGAGGGAGGGCAGTGTGATGCCCAGGTCCCATCCCAGCCATGCTTTTTCTTCTGCTCAAGTAGTGCTGAATATTTACATTAACCATGTACAAACCTTAAAAGTTACCTTAAAAGATGCTGGTTTGATGTCTGTTTGAGATTATTCATAAACGGGAAGAATCTCCAGTTCCATTAAAAATGCACGTTTAAAATGAGGGGTGAGTGGTTAGTAGCTGAAGCTCAGCCATAGTTTTAAGCTCTGCCCAGGCATCCCCAGGCAGCTGCTCTTTAAACAGAGCTTGGAGGTTGGAGCATCCACTGCAGTTTTGCTCAGGTAGTCTGTTTGCATAGCAGTCACCCTGTTTATTCTGGTTACCAAAGGTTATAAGAAAATAGAGAGAGGTTCTTAACACTGTTTGAGAAGTCTGGAGTTGGGAGCTGGCAGTGCTAGGAATTGACTTTCGCCTTACAACATAAGATCAGATCCAGTTTGATCCCTCACTCACTAATGAACTGAATTTAATGGTGTCAGAAAAAACATTATGCAGCTCGACTATATTTAGCAGACAGTTAAAATCCTGAACTGAAGCCTGGCTTGCTGTTTCAAGGCTTGCATCCGCTTATGCTAAGCGTGCGCTGGTTTCTGAGGGATAACCAGTGAGTGACTTTTATGAAAAATATTACACTGTGCCTTTTTTTTTTTGTAAAATAATTATTCCTTCATTATGGACAGTACAAATGAAGGGAAAGCCCAGGCAAACTGAGTAGTTAAGATCCCCGTATTCTATCCTGAATCTTGTAAGGATGCTCCATTTCATATCTCTCTCATTTCTTGTTCCTTTTGGCCATCAGATTGCTGTTATATTCCTGTTGGTCTCCAATTCCTGGCATAAGGCTGCAGCATTACAAATAGGGCCTGGGGGAACATCAGTACCTCTCTATCTGCAATTGTCAGGTCTGGTTTCTTAGCAGTTCTTGGCCTGATGAGGTCAGTGTTTTGTGCCTTTTGAATGCTCCTCCATGCTTGACACCTTTCCTATTTCAGGGGTGGGGGAAGGGTGTTTCAAAAAATAAATAATAATAAAAAAAAAAGAATTTATTGTGAAGGGCTGACCAGAACCCATCTGCAGTTGGGTGGCATCTGCTCCCCACATGTCACTTCCCTCATTAACAAGCAATTGAATTAATTAAATGCTACTCAGAACACGCATAACAAGCTACCGGCAGTGTCCAAATTAGCACTGATAATCAAGGATGATTTCCTTTATTATCCTGCTAAGTGGTGTGCAGGCTCTGATCTCCCTGTCTGCCCTCATCTATTTACATACCCCCAGCTTCTGCCTTTAGAAGCTGAGGTTATCTTACCTAGTTAATTTGCCACGATCACCAAGCATGGCGGATTGATATTCCTGCTTCTGCTGAAGCAAACCCCCCCCCTTTCTCCCCCTTTCCTTCCTCCCCAAGCCTGGTCCTTTGTATCTCAAGCTCACTGATAAATTAAAAGCCACCCCTGTGGTCTCTCAAGTGAGTAATAGAGGCAGAAATTTCATTTTGCAACTGGCTGATTTAATGATCCAAAGGGTAATTAATGGCCTGATTATCTTAATGTTAAATATGTCCGGCAGCAATTACTGTGACCTCCCGCTTGTCAAGGTCCAGGCTATGCTCTTCTTTCAATTAAGTTCTCTGGGGCTTAATGGTATGAATAAACTCCTCTGATTCTATCATTCCGGACTCTGAGATTTAAGCGAGCTAGGGGCTCGTTTGGAGTTTTAATCAGCCCGTCTTCTACTTGAGTGATCAGAGTTAACAATTATAACAAGGACAGTTTAACTTTCTTTCTCTCCCCCCTGCCCCCCCTCCCAGCCCCCCCGCACTTCTTTATATTTTTTTTTTTTAAGCGCTTGGAGGGAATTTTGTTGGCTGCAGCGGCAGCTTTGCTAGGCTAGTCTCTCCCTATATAAATTATCATGTGAATGCCGCTGTTTTTCCATTTGACAGGCTTAATTAATTGGCAGGAGTGCCCAAAAATGACAGTGCCACTAATTGCAACTCCAAGTCCATTTCTGTCATTGCAGCACGCTTGTCAGCGGGCATGCCCCACTCCTTGCCGCGGCCAGAGTTTGTTGATGTTTTCCATTTCGGTTTTCACATCTCGTCGGGGAGCGTGATGGGATGTGATAGCCCAAGATGTGCCTTTGGGTTTTCCAGGCATGCAGTTGGTGTACAAGAATGACATTTACTGCCAATAAAGTTTAGACAGCTGGGCTTCTGCCGAACCAACAGCTGCTAAGGGATTTAAGATTTGACTTAAGATATTTCAGCAAATCCTATGAACAGGGGAGATTTTGGGAAGGAATGCATTAAAAAGAGAGGGAAATGATAAAAAAAAACCCACCAACAAACCCTGAGAGTCATAACTCACTCCTGATCTTTCTGGTGGCTGATCTACGCTGAACAACACCATCTCCCAGTGAGCTGGAGTTGCGTTAGCTCTGTTTTGGTCAGCAGATACTTCGTAAAGATAATGAGGAAAATGTATAAATTATTAGTACAACAATATTACATTCTGAAATGCACACATAAAAAAAAGACTGATTCATTGCTGCCAGTAACTAAAACCTTTCCCCATATGGCTGTAGAAATGAACTGATTCTGACATGCTAGATTGCATGGTTTTAGATTAGAGTAATTCTAATTGTATTAAAATTAAATCTTAAAATAAAATAAAATTTGTCACTTACCAGTAGCTTCCAGGAAATGCATCTAATAAGAATAACCGAGGCAAATGAAATGTCAGTTTGGGTGGCAGCTAGTCAGATTGCACCGTTTGGAGGCCTCAGAAGCTCAAATTAAATACTCCAAAGATAAAGGTTAGTAGTAGTACAAGATATTTTATTGTCCTTGTAGCTGCTTGGCAGTCCTTGTCATCCAGGAGCTTATCCAGTAAAACACCGATGCCTACGTAGAAGCATAGGAGATGCCGGGATAATTAAAAATAAAAACAAAACAAGAAAAAAAACCTTGACCCCAGTTGTCCAAGTTAATGAGCACTTTATCTAAAGTGCTCCCTGATTCAACCACATGTTTCTTATGTGCAAATCTGTCTTTGATAAAAACTCAAACACTTTACAAACAGAAGCCTAGTTTGCAATTATTGCTGTAATTGTTATTCTTCTCATTGCCTGTGGAAAAGAAAAACCTGCGAAGGAGAAGTATTTCTGACTCCTACAGTGCATTAGAGCTTTTGTTAAAAAGCAGAGGTGTAAAAGCCAAAAAGTAATTATTTTTTTAAATCTAAATAGCATAGGTACCACTTTCATTCAAATCTCTCAATTTTTAATTTGCATAGGTATCTAGAACAGACACATTGCTCTCTTTTCATACCTCATGTGGAACATAGCCACACTATTCCAGTACTGTAATGTAGTATGTTATTGACCTATATAGTCCATGGTCAGCAGAGATTTCCAATTACACCTGGTTTATAGTATATCCTTCTCATCATGCTTACCAGCTACCTTCTGGAGACTTTGCCCAGGTGTTGCTGGTGTAATCTGTAGAGGTTTTGGAGAGAAGAGCCAAAGAAATTCTCATTGCTTTTGGCTTTTTCTCATTTTTCCTGGTGGTTCTCACAATAGATAAACACCCATCCATTGTTTGTCCTTTGAAAAATGGATTTGAGGAGAAGAACAGAGTATGTTTTGACCTTCTTTCGATACCTGCAAGCTAAGATCTTAGATACCTAAGATACCTCTTAGCTAAGACACTAAGATTCTTCCTCAAACCCAGGCTTTTTGTTGGTATGGTGACAATACAAAATTGAAGATCAGAGTAGTGGGCCAGAGACAATGGTCAAGCTTTGAATACTGAACTACAGATAAAAGACGGAAAAGGCCTTCAAGGGGCCTTGAAACAGAAAACAAGGAAAGAGGATAGGAACAGTCCATGTTTTAGCAGCTGACAAGTCTTGTGACATTTTTTGGCTTTTCCCCATAACATCATCCCAGGAATTGTTGAAAACACTCACCTGTTGTTGTTGAAGGTACTTTTCAGTGTTGATAAAAAAAATGAGGAACCCACTCTGAATACACCCAGAAAACTTGAAGAAAGACATCCTTGAGTTTAAGCTTACACGTGAAAAAAATATTTAAAAAGCAAAAAAGCTACTTGAGGACAGCTTGCCTCTTGAAGTTTCTGCAGTAGGACAGGTGATACAGAGTGAAATGTTTTACCTTGGAGGGACGATCAACTCAAGGTACCTTTATTCTACTGAGATTCTTGACAATTTCTGGTTCTACGTTTGTGTGTATTTGGCTACCACACTGAAAAGTACCTAAAGAAGAAGGTGAGGAGCTGTTACACTTTGGGAAATGCAGGATTTCAAGTTCAGGACCCCCATGCAAGAAGGATTTCTTTCTGTTGTAAGAACAGTGATGAATTAGGGTGATATATTGGGAAAACAGTATTCATAAGTCAATAATTAGCTTTCAGAAAAAGTCTTTTTTTTGTTTGGTTGCTAGAATAAGAACCAGTCTGTTGGCTGAGTGCCTGTTCTAAAGGTTTCAAAACAGTGTGGCTTCAAGCTTACTTTCTGTTTAAATATGGACTGATTATTTTGTATTAGTTCTCTACAAAACATCTAGCAGAACTAGACAGCATCTTACATTTGAAAACCAAAGTGTCTTCACTGTGACTTCACATCTGCTTGGCCATAAGCTACTTCAAAAGGTCAACACAGAACTTACTGATAGAAGCATTGCTGTATTTATTAGAAACTACTTGGACCAATGTTTAACTGTGGTACTACAACAGAGGAATGGAAGGGCTAATTAGAACAGAGATTAATTTCAGATGAGGAAAAAATTGGATATTGTATTTATAAGTTGAGGGGAAAATAGCAAGCTGCTGGCCAAAGGCAAGTACCACTTAAAATTAGTCAGATGCCGGATGCTGTGGGCTAGTCTTTCTCCAGAAAATTCCTTGATACCTTTTTAAGCGTTTAGAAAGAAAGTTAAAACAAGACTGAATCACACACCACAGCAAATTCAGCCATAACAAAAGATGGACAGCAATACCTATGTGACAATGACATTTCCCATCCCTTGGTGACCAAAGCCTCCTATCCATCTAACTGCAGCCCAGAATCATTGCAGACTTGCAAAGAGACAGGTCCATAAGCAAATGCCATATTTCAGTGCAGAAGCCAGACCAGGATGATGGTTAACGGTTCTGCAGAAGTGTGAAGATGACCAAGTAAGATAGTTCTCTCTAGGGTCTGCAAGAGATTTGGAAGCTTTTTATTGAGAAAGCAGCTTCAGGCTTGGGTAGCATGGTGTATGTGCCATCTATCTTTTCCTACCTCCACTGACAACTGTGTGTTTCTACCTTTTCCCTCATAGTCGTTCAATCCCGAGTCTGATCAGCTCAAAATCTAGAGCTTATTTTTGTTTTGTTTTGTTCTGTTTTGTTTTGACAAACAGTCGCTTCCACCCTGTAGCCTGCATGAGCACTATATCAATGTAAAGGAAATGGTAGGCCTTCGTGGCCAGGGGCAAGGGAGTAGATGAAATACGATGAAATACTTGAATTTGGAGTACAGTGCAGTGTGGCTTTACAGTCAGAACTCTGATATGGGGCAAGTGCGGTGTAGATGAGTATTAAAAAAAACAAAACTGAAATACCACCAGAAATTTGATTTAAGCCCACGTGCTCCTTATTTTCAGGAGTTAGCATCTATCAGATGGGTTTTTACTGGGAGAACAACAGATACTTCTGTCACTTCAGAAGCAACTCCTTGTCCAAAAACACAGAAATGTTGAAACTTTGCAACAGAACATTTGCAGGAGAGTACATTTACATTACCTGGGCTTACCAGAACCCTTTTTATTACCAGCTACACTGAAATTAAGTTCCTTACCACACATGTATGTGTGCATGCACATAACTGCTACTGTGCAACACTTGAGTAATAAATACGGAGAGTTTAATCTTAAATATGGCAAGCTAAAAGCAACTGAAAAATGAAAGTTATTGTATAAGGCATTGGGCAGCCTTACCAAGGCAATCTTTGCCCTCACTGTCTTTAATACTAGCTATTTAAATGGCTTTTTCTGAGAGGAAAAGCATTTAACATTTGTGTTGCTATCAAAATTCAGATGTTTGCAAGGCTGAAACTTGTAATAATAGAAAGGCCAAAAAAAGCTATCAGCTATTACGAGGTCCTTCAGGTCATATCTGATGGCTCATCTTTGAGATGCACTCAAATCAGAAAGTACTGTAAGTCAAGCACTTGTTGCTGCTCAGGAACTCTGCAGAGCTGCTTAGCTGCTAAGGGTAATATCCAACGTACCAAAAAAACTATATTTTATTAAAAGAGATCATACATAAAACATCTTATTTTTATTTCAAGCTTTTTTGTGTACATGGTGTTTACTTGCTCTTTTCATTTCTCCTGCCCCTAAGTTCATGGCTGTCTCTCTGGATGCCAGGTGTCATCAAACATGAAGTTGTATTAACTAAACATACAATTCAATTTGGTTGCTATACGTGGTTTAAGAGCAGTTACTCTAACACTAGTTTGGGCTGCTGAAGCTTTGTTATATAAATTATTTTTAACTTTTTTGTATGTGTTTTCTGCTGTTAAGCGATATAAAGCAGTTGTGGTTGAATATGAGGACAGACTGTTGCTGGTTAGGCTCGGAGTGTGGGAAGGTGGTCCACACATCACCTTTTGCTGGGCTTAACTCAGGTGGGATGTTATGGGAAGGTTGTGTTGCATGAACAACAACTTTTCAGTTGTGGTCACTAGTGGTGGTGAACTTACGTTCCTTCATCCTCTCACATTGTTTTTGACCTTTTCAGCCTTTGGAGGTTGTTTGGACGGCAGATGGCTTTGTTTGAGCTTGTGGTATAGCAGAGAAAAGAGCATGCCTAAAATCAGCAGTGGTGATGCTTAACAGTACTTTTTTAAAAAGGTAGTGCCTTGCCGTGCTACTGGTGGCTTTGCTGGCCGGTGACACTAGGCACAGAAGCAGCAGCATGTCTTTGCTTTGGTCGTGGCTACAGAACCTGCAGGGCTCCATAACAGTAACTGTGACCAACTTTCTCTCTTTTGTGATTTTTTTCCCTTTTTTTCCTTTGTTTAAGACTGAGCTTTGTTTCTGGCTCTGCAGGAAGCTAGTAGCCTATGGCAAGGGACTGGGGAGATAAGACTTCAGTAAGATAACTAAATGAAAAGGGCAGCAGTGAAAAGATGGTGCTGGCTTTTGACTGGACTGAAACTTGATATACACATCAGCCCAAATGCAGTTTCCCCACAGCTCTCAAATATTATCCGTTTGTCAGATGCAATGTGCTTACTGCTGGATTTTTAGATGTGCGGGTGCTGGTGGGGCAGCCAGCAGCGAACCCCTGAAAGAGAAAAGTGACCAGAAAAATAAGACCATCATCACTCCAGCTTTGAAGTAATTAAATAGTAGGTTAAAATGTGTTGAGGTGAACACAGGTGACAAATCGGAGCCTTTAGAGAGTAGAATTAGAGTGAAATGAAATGCCTTACTGTGCCTATTAACTAGATTGTGCAGACAGTGCAAAGTCCTGTCACTGAAGCATTTTTTTGTGTGAGTCTGCAGAGACATACAGTAGTGAGAAGAAGCCATCTCTTAATAATTGGTAAGCCTCAAAAGGTACAGATGGGATATGCTTCAAAAAGTCTTCATGCTGAACAGATGATTATGTCATGGCCTAGAAATCTTCCAGCTAACTTTTCTTTTTCCCCCAAAGATTTAAATTTTCCTGGTTTCACCCAGGTCAGAATTCATAGTGACATTTTTGTTGTTTTCTACAGCACCAGCCAGAATTGGTAAACCAAGGTTGCACGCACAATTAAATTACAACCTCAATTAACACTTTTAAGACTGCTCTACATGTGGAAAGAATAGGATTGTGTGACTGTGTACTAAAACTGAATGATATCTTCAGCTTCCAGCTTGAGATAATATCCAGAAGTTAATTTTTTTCTGTGCTCATCTGAAGAAGCAAAAATTTGCAGCTCTAATCCTTTGCTAATCACATGGATGTGCTCCCATCTGAATCTTTCTGCACCACATCAGCTTTGCTGACTTGTGCAACTCCCGCAACTCAAACCAGTCATAGGTAGATACTTGAGGTTGCTTGGATAGACTGGTTACATTAGGGCAAAAAAGAAGTTAAAAAAGCAGCTACAGAAATTAGTTACTTGTTCATACCTCTAGTCAAGGGGGAACAGAAATTTTAATGGATTTAAAATGTTATTGCAGTTGCAATTTTGCAAAGTGGGCGGTGGTTTCATCTGGCAGCTGTGCACACCATCACTAGTGGGAGAGTATTGGTATAAGTCAGTGGCTGCTTTGGCTGGCATCCCTTGTGGGAAGACAAATATTTACTGGTCTCTGGGAGATATCCAACCTTCTGCCTGTGCATGGGGTGACTATGTGCAGCGCAGGTAAGAGACAGATTTCCCAGCTGGAGAGATGTAGACCATGATGCTAATGGGCTGTGGTGGTCAGAAGAGCTGTTTGAGTTCTAGCTAAGGATTGGGCCCCTTTTCAGACATACTGAGAAACCGTTCAGCTTATCAGTCATACCTGGAAATAATAGCTGTTCCCTCCTGTAAAGTAAGTCTTATGTTCAATTTTAGTTTGGTTGGATCTCCTCTTGTTTGCTTTCTTATTTAAATAGAAATCCACTGGCACTAGCATTTTGCTGACAGATACAGGGTTTTCTCCATGGAGTCGGACTGTAAAATGAGTTTACATGTTAAAGAACCATGTTAATAAAAAAATAGAAAAAAAAAAAAAGAGTAAAAGACAATAACCCATAGCTTCAAATGTGAGTAGGATAGGAGCTGTGCAAAGGCAACTTGCTTTATACTTTTAAGAGTTCACCAGCCTCATTGCTTGGCTTATTACTCTAGGGCAAGTTAAGGGCAATGGAGAATTTAAAAATGGGAAGGGGAAACTTATACTGTGGAATTTCTCTCTAACTCATGTCCTTCAAAATGCAGTCTTCGTGAAGTCCATTGCCTGTGGCACCCCACGCAGATCAGCCCTGGGACTGCAGTGTGTAGCTTGCACGCAGGTTTGCTGGTACCTCCATGGAACGTATTTGGAGCCTAGATAAACTCAGCTGTGTAAGGTCCCTTTGAAGTGCAAAGTATCTATTTTGTATGACTGGTGGCAGTTCTGTTACAAAACAAATAAGTCACCAACATTTTGACCATCTAAGGAACCTGAAGATATGTAAGTTCATGGGACCTGATTAAATGCATCTGCAGGTCCTGAGGGAGCTGGCAGATGAAGTTGCTAAGCCACTTCCATTCTATTTGAAAAGTTGTGCCAGTCCAGTGAAGTTCCCACTGACTGGAAAAGGGGAAACATAACCCCCATTTCCAAAAGGGAAAAAAGGAAGACCCAGGGAACTACAGGCTGGTCAGTCTCACCTCTGTGTGTGGCAAGACCACAGAGCAGATCGTCCTGGAAACTGTAAGGCACATGGAAAACAAGGAGGTGATTTGAGACAGCCAACATGGACAACCAAGGACAAGTCATGCCTGACAAATTTGGTGACCTTCCGTGATGAGGTTGTAGTGTTGGTGGGTAAGGGAAGAGCAACTTGTGTCATCTAACTGGACTTATGCAAAGCGTTTGACACTGTCCTGCATGACATCCTGGTCTCTAAATTGGAGAAACATGGATTTGATGGATGGACTACTCAGTGGATAAGAAACTGGCTGGATGGCTGCACTCAAAGAGTTGTAGTCAACAATTCAATGCAAGTGATAATGAGTGGCATTCCTCAGGGGTCAGTGATGGGACCAGTGCTTTTTAGCATCTTACTGGTGGCATGGACAGTGGGCTTGAATGCACCCTCAGCCGGTTTGCTGCCACCACCAAGCTGAGTGGTGCAGTCAACACGCTGGAGGGAAGGGATGCCATCCAGACAGGCTTTAAATGTAGACTCATGGCAATCTCATGAAGTTCAGGCCAGGTGCAAGGTCTGCACCTGGGTCAGCACAGTCCCAAGCACAAATACAGGTTGGGTGGAGAATGGATTGAGAGCAGCCCTGAGGAGGGGGACTTGGGAGGCTTGGTGGATGAGAAGCTTGACATGAGCCATCAGTGTGCACTGGCAGCCCAGAAAATCCCCTGCATCCTGGGCTGCATCAGCAGTAGCGTGCCCAGCAGGATGAGGGAGGTGATTCTCCCTGTCTGCACTACTCTGGTGAGACCCTACCTGGAGTACTGCGTCTAGCTTTGGAGACCTCACCACAAGGACATGGACCTGTCGGACAGGGTCCAGAGAAGGGCCATGAAGGTGATGAGGGGACCGGAGCACCTCTCCTACGAGGACAAGCTGCGAGAGTTGGGGTTGTTCAGCCTGGAGAAAATGCAGCTCCAGGGAGACCTTATTACAGCCTTTTAGTGTCTGAAGGAGGGCCTACTAGAAAGCTGGAGAGAAACTTTTTACAGGGGAATGTAGTGATAGACACAGGGTAATGGCTTCAATCTGCAAAAGGGTAGATTTAGATTTTAGATATCAGGAAGAAATTTTTCACTGTGACGGTGGTGAAGCATGAGAACGGGTTGTTCAGAGAAGTTACGGATGCCCCGTCCCTGGAAGTGTTCAAGACCAGGCTGGATAGGGCTTCGAGCAACCTGCTCTAGTGGGAGGTGTGCTTGCCCATGGCAGGGGGCTTGGAACTCGATGATCTTTAAGATCCCTTCCAACTCTTCCAACCTAAACCATTCTATGATTCTAGGATTTTGCATTTTCTTTGTGTGGACATACTATGGTTTACAAGCGGTCTTGGGGTATTTGGAAGGGAGGAGTGGAGAAATAGGCAAGACTTAGGGATGTGCAGAATGTGCAACAGGAACACTTGAAATCAAGCAAGAGAAAAGAGTATACAGAAAATTACTTTTCTGATAGTCTTGGAACTTGTGAAATTAGTGTATGTCCAAATCTGATGTTTGGCATTTGTTGTCATGTTTGCAGTTTTGTGGAGCCAGACAGATCATTGGATACCAATGTATGCGTTAAAATGTGCAATAAGAGAGAGAGGAGAACACGAGATGTCATGGTGTAAATTTTACTGTACACTTCAGAAAGGATGTTTCAGTAGTGCAAAGAAAATACTCTTCCAAAAATTACCAATGTCAAATGTGACACAGAGGCAAGTATGTGAGATGGAGTATCCTGGGGGAGCAATCAAGAGGTGACAGACCATGTCACCGCTGTAGTGGGACATACAGGAATCAACCCAGTCTACAGTGCAAGAGTAGTGAAGTAGTTTAAAAAAGAAGCTGGTTTTATTATTCCTCAGGTTTGAGACAAATAACTTTGACAAATAAGACAGAGCTGCTTGACTTACAGAAAAATGTATAATGCACCATAACTGAAGCTCACCAAGCAAGAACAGGACTATGTGTTTCTGAGGAGGGGGACAAGATGCACTGCTTGGCTTTTCTGCGGGGACACTGGTTCAGTCCTCTGTTAATCATGAGAATAATTTATCAGGCAGTATTTAATGGACATCTTATGAGTGTGTATGTGGGCAAGATAGTTTGTAAATTTGAATGTGCTTATTTTCGTTGACAGCAATCAATAACAGTGCTGTTTATAAATGTACTTTGAGAGGTCTTCTAAGACTTTTTATGATTGGTCTGGGCTTTCAGATCCATTAAAAAGAAATGACAAAGCAGAGCAGGACTTCTGTGTTTACAATCAATATTGCGCTTTTGTTTTCATGCAAATAGAGAAACTGTAACATGCTTTTTGCATGGGCCCATTTGTACTACTTGGTGCAAGGCAACAGACTTGGTGAGGAGGGTTGGATTGCGAAGTAGGTGCCAATATCTACACAAGTATTTTGATCTGGAGCAGGTGAAGGCACTAGTTTGGTTCATGGGATGGTCTTGGTGCACACCAATGAGATTCCCTTTGGAAAAAGCCAACTGGAAGCTTCATGTACACCCAGTGAGCTCCAAACCCTACTTTCAATGTAAGGATCCACCTCACGGTGATTTGAACCTCTTATACACTTGGGAATGTTTGATTCAAAGGATGAGGCTCGATCAGTTAAATGTAATGCACCTGGATTGTTAATACAGAAGGTCCTTGGCACCACCTGCTTCACCCTACACGTCTGTTTCTACTGTACCAGTTTATTTGCTGGTGTGGACAGCCTGAGTTTTCTACAGAAAGCAGTAGATTGAATTATGCCACCTGGCCCAAACCCAGCAATCAGCTCTCATTTAAAGTGCTCGATTCTAGGTTTCCTCAGGTTTTGCAGTATAATTTGGGAGCCTTTTGCTAATGTCCAATCCTTGCTAGCCTTAGCATATTTGATTCTGGGTTTTTAACGGAATCTTGATAAGTATAGTTTCCTTTGAGGTGGGTATATTTACCAAACATACTTATCAAGCAGTGCAAAATAGTATATAAAATACATACAATATAAAATACTATTTTATATATGTATATAGTACCCTTTCACTATTAGTCCAGCATTCAGGAAAACTCATGTCACTGCTTTAGAAAAAAGAATTAAATATTTTCTGGAATATGCAAATTCTTATCCAAGAGTACATTGGGTAGCAGTTTGCAGAGCATGTAAATAAAACTTGGCTTATTGTGTGTGCTTGTGTGTGTGTGTGCGCATCTCAGGCTTCAGTTAAAAATCTGAGCTTCTTTAAGCCAAAACTACATCAGCAGCTGAAGAGGAATAAGGTAGTATTCAGCTCAATACAGGGCTCAAGCTGAGTGGGTGTCATGGCCATAACTTGCCAAAATAAAAAGGGAATTTTGGAGAAGAGCAGGAAGAAAGATTTCAAGCCTTCAGTGAATATCTTCAGGAGAAGATGCCTAAGGGGGTTAATGAAATTATAATAATCATGGGGCGATGAAGGGGTTCACAGACATTTAGTGGTGATATGCTTCTTGGAAAAAAAGGGTTCTTGTAGTTCAAGGAAGTGCTCCTAGGAGTAGGTGGTGAAATCGACAGGAAATGCTTGGACTGGTTACCTTAAACTGTGTAGTCATCTCCCAGGGAAAGCGATGAATCTCACTGCTAGTAAACATGATGGGGAGCAAGGCAAGGGACCATATTTTCTAGGTGGCCTTCACTTTCTAGTTTCACTGAACCTCTGATAAGGACTCTCACAGCATTCAGCAGCTACAGCAGATTTTTAAAATATTTTTTCCTGTTTTGCGTTGAGTCCTCCATCTCTCCGGAAGACTACAGAAATCAGCTGGAATCAAGATCTAATTCCAGTGCTCTTTCCTCCTGTGTCCCCTGCTCCCTTTTTGCATCCGCTGGATGTCCATTTCTGTAAGTTTTCCCTTCAGAACAAACCTATCATTTTTCACCACAGGATATTTACAGTTTCAATCAGTGCCAAATTCAATTGGCTTCTGATCTCATCGCTGGAAGTTATAGATGCAGATATTATTTGCACTGCGGTTAATTATGGAGCAATCAAACTTTGGCTTTTCCACTGTAATTTCCTCTGCCAGCTAATTTAATTAATCACCCCCAGCTCAGCTCTTCCAGCTGCGACCGGCAGGGTCATTAATTAGACATGTGGTGGTAGCTCATAGACCAGTTCCTGTTAAGGGGCTGCTGCCCACTTGATCACTATGGGAGCAATAGCTTTTTTCAAAGCATCCAAGCAGGATCCGAGGTAGCTGCCAGGTATGTTATTCCTCAGAAGCAGAAACGATTCCCAAAAGATGGACTGGAAGCAAACAGCAGGATTGCTGGGACTGCCACCACTCAGCTCACTGGGCATGGTTCGGTGAGGCAGGACTACGATCAGTTCCCCACCAAGGTGCAATCTGGGGTCTGACCTGGCAGTTCTCAGTGGTCCATCCTTTCTGATCTGTTCTGGGAGCTAAAAAAAAAAAAAAATGCCTTGATAGACCTCCTTCTCACTGTCTGTGGGAGCTGCCTGGTTTTTGTCATATGGAAAATACCAAAATGCCTAATGCAGACAGGAAATTAAAACATCCTTTTTAATTGCCAGATCACACCAATAATAGGAACTTTTTTTTCATTATAAAAGCCATACAAAATAACCAGCTAGGTCTGTCACATTGTTTAGATCTCAGAATAACCATTATTTATTGGTTTTTTGAGGGTGGAAGAACTTTTTGCAGTAAACAAAATGGGTTGATTACTTACAGCTTAGGAATCTCATCCTGAACATTATCTGCAGAGGACAAGTGATTTGGGACATGTGATGGCCCAGCCTGATAGCCCTGGAAAGTCCAAGCATTTTGCAGGGAAGATATTACCTCTCACGTGGTCTGTTTTGATAGTCAGCAATAAATAACAGAACCTGCCATTGGGTCCTACCCTGCATCTGAAATACCAAAGTATGCTCCAAAGTCACTGTGTTCTCAGCCTGCCCATACAGGTGTAAGCATCCTTTGCTTTACACCAGGACCTTCTTTATCCTTCTTGGAGTGCCAGCAAAGGCCTTGATGTTCCCTTGATGTTCTTGGAGTAGGTAAGCTAAAAGAGCTGAAAATCATCAAGATAGTTGTAGCTCTCGGGCAGCTTTTTCAACAACATACGACAGCTAGCTAGTTTTACTGCACTTTGGATTTCAAACCTGTTGCAAAGCTGTCATTTCTAATCAGTGCATCTGTCTGCCAACGGTAGATTGCTGATGGATTAGTTGGAGTCTCCCCCACTTCTTTTCAGAATAGACAAATTCTGCTCAAGACAACTGTTTTAATCATCTTGGGTCACAAAACCTCCTTTCAGACTCTTCTGTCCAAAACATCCATCAACTCCACCAGCAACAGTAAACTGAAAATAAAAACTTTGTTCTCTTCACCGTGTAACTGTAGCTTTTTTAACAGTGAAACAGCACTGTGGAATCAGGCTGCTTCTTCTGAAGGAGGAGAAGGTGCTTCTGATGCAACCCTCCCTTCAAATGTATCATACTCTTCACTGGTGGCTTTTTTTCTTCCTTGTATCTCTCAGAAGATTCCCTTAGTCTGAACTGTTTTGGGAAGATGCTTTCAATACAAAGTCCCCTCCTTGCTCACAGTCAGGGAGAGCTTTAGGGATTTTCACAAAGATTCAGTTTAGCAACTGTTTCAGAGTGGAAGGGTCACATCTGCTTTTACCATCACAAGAAGATGGGGAAGATTGTTGACATGCTATCACCATCGACGACCTGAATAAGAGAGATTTGTAATTGATAAGAAAGCAACCTTTCTCTTCAGAGAAGCTCTACACTGTGCTGTGGAGCAAAAGTTAGTATTTATACTAGACATCAGTGCATATGAACTTCAGCAGGTAGCAGCTCTACCACCATGATAGGAATGCTCCTTTTGGAAAACCTTTCTCAGCTTGAAGTTGGTATTTTCATAGCTGAAAATGCTGCCGCTGGAAAGAGCCGGGCCCATGGGGATCTTACATCTTTGTCTTAAAAAGGTAGTGTTAAATAATTTATCAGCCAAAAGTAGAACAACTGCCAGCATTAACTAGAAGATAATCTGCTATGAAGAACTGAATCTGGAATGATCCTCAGTTCTTCATTGAAGAAAGGCAGCATTTGAAATTCCTAAAGTAAGCATCAGTGTTCTATAGGCAAGCTGGAAAATTAGTTTGTTTTTGCTCTGCAAAAATTAGAATTGCACTTCGTCTTGATCAGCAGATTGCTATCACCCTGTGCTGCTTCACCTACTCATCTCACTTGGTTTTGTTTTATTTGAGCAATAAATGCCTTGAATCTTCCCAGAGCTATTGTATGTCTTCTGTGTAGACTCATCACAGTCCTGCCAGGCATTCATCAAGGCTTCCAATGATCCACTGCATTAAATATTCCTCTGTTCCTTATCAATCAAAACTGTTTACTTATAACTTTACTGTTTCCTCCTGAAGTAATCAAAATTTGATATTCCACAGATTGCAGAAAATTGTCACTGCTGTATTCTGGGCTAATCCATCACATGAAACAGGCATAATTTGGGCATCAGAAGAGCATTAAATGATTAAATAAGCAAGAGCTAGTCAATGAGAGAGCCCATTAACTGCTCCAGATGACAGGGCAGAAAAATGTTTGGATCACAGGTATGTTGGGAATTGCAGCACAGAATTTAGAGCAATGTGGCATCTACATTCTGCAACAGGCCCAAGGTTTTCTGTGTCCTTCATTATATTGCTCAAATATTCAAAAGAAATCTGTAAGCCAACAACATGGCATGTGGTTGGTTTTTTTCTAGCTTAAGCTGCGGTATGAAGCTCTTTTGGCTCTTTGTGGAAGATAGTCCAGGAGATAGTTAAAAACTTCATCACTTACAGAATCATAGAATGGTTGGAGTTGGAAAGGATTTTAAAGATTGAGTTTCAACCCCCCTGCCTCTTCACCAGGTTGCACTTCTTGTAGCTTTGTTTTTTTCTGTACAAGCTAGTAATAGCTTTCGGGAGTAGCTTGTCTATTAACATTGAGAGGGGGCAAAAAGTCATCTTTATCCTGTAGACTTGAGCAAAGCATACTCATTTGCCATCTTCAGTTCTTGAATGATAGTAAATGCAATGGGCAGGCCCTGTGTGATGAGACTGGCTGATGCAGATAAAATGTTTCACTAGTCTTTGAGAAGTGCTGGGGGACTCTGAAAAGTGACAACACTTCTCACATACATTTCTCAGCCAGAGGGTGGCTGCTGTATTTCTCTGTGAAACGCCAATTCCAGTGGATTCAGGAGGTAATTCTCCAGGGAGAGGCTGTGGATATGGGGTTTCTTGTGCCCAAGGACCCAATCGAAAAGCCTCCTTGATGGAGGAATGATGATTTTCTGCTGAGCATTATGATCCTTTTGTGATTTGGCAAAGCATCAGCAGAGTGGACGTTGAGTTGCACTGGATCGAGGATATGATTTGTGTGTACTCACAGCCCTGTTCATCTGTCGTCTTCTATTTGAGTCAAGGTGCATTTTAAACTGATTTCCCCTTCTAGTAGTAATTACATGTATACCTTTTCCCTTCAGTTGGCGTTGTAAAGCAAGCTCTTACTTTTCAAGGGGAATAAATACTTTGTGCAGCCGATGGAGTTCTGCAGGGCCAGGGTATTTTGCACCAAGCCAGGGGAACGTCTTCTCTTCAAAATAAAAACAGACCTATTGTAATTAGAGTGCAAGCCTTCTTTTAAAAGGGTGACTGGCAAGGGGAAATTATCAGGACTTGAGACAGTAATTATCAGCCACTGAAAATAGCAAATCAAGCTGTCCATACCAATATCCCAGAGGAAGGTGCCCCAGGAGCCATGGAGGGGGCTTAGATTAAAGTCGCCTGGGCACAAGCCCTCAGAGCCATGGAAGGTGCTGATTGTAGTTGTCAGTTTTCTGCTGTTATAAGCGCTCCTGCTATAAACACAGCCCCGCCACCCTCGTCTTAAAAGGATCATTAAAGTTTCCTTTTCTCCCCTTCCACCGCTTCAAAAACACAGCGGCTGACAGTCCAAATGTTTGAAATAATTGGATTCTGCATTCTAATTCATCTGTAAAGTATTCGTTGATTAAATTAGCCTAATAGATATTATTTCTTACATGACTGCATAATTTCATCCTGATTGGATCACTACGGCACTAACGAGTCCCCCCATTTACTATTGACTTGAGAATTGCAGAAGGCTAGAGATAACTATCATATTGTTTCAATTTTTTCTTTCCTAGGCTAAAAGTTAAACTGATTTATACTAAAAGGGCATACAGCTGATGCTCAGGTACAGTTGTATTTTAGTCTTCGAGACCAGTGTTAGAATGAAAAAAATATTGGTTTATATAATCTTGAGCCCTCTTTTATTTACTCAGTGGGTTGTTCTGAAGCAGAAAGATTAACTGACCATTTAAATTCCTTTGGGAGAAAGTGGATATGTTTTTAAATAAAATACATTTTATTATCTCATCAAAACAGATAGGCACATTGCAAATGAACCTCGTAAGGCCTGCACGCATTCAGGGAAATGAAAATACTCCTCTAAAGATAATGTTTCAACAAAAGTGGTTTTAGCCTCTATTAGTAAGATTTTTCTTTGAGCTGCAATTTGAGTGTAACCAAGAGAAAGGAAGAAGGAAATAAAATTATATGTAGTTTTCATGCTAAATGAGAGCAGATATTTCTTTCCTAAGTAAGAAGGAGCTACCCTGGAGTCCCACTTATCTGCTGTAAGGATGACAGGCTCACACCCCTCTAGCTCTCTACATGCAACCAACCTCCCAACCCAAGCAGACCTCCTTCTGCAGAGGGTTTTTGTTGGGAAGGGGTTAACAGTATGATTGCCTTTTTTCCCTGCCCCAGTGGCTGGAAACAGCTGGTGGGTTTTGTATAGCGCCGGTGAACTGAGCAGTCGAAAGACGTTTTTGGCAAACAGTCGGCCTGCCCAGGACAAGAAGAGGTGGGTCAACTCAGGAAACCGTTTTCATGAGCAAACGGGGGAAACAATGACCGCTCAGCAGGAACAGAAGGGAGACCCACTCCCGCTGAATAGCTTCCCCCCAAAAAAACCCAGCTCAAAAGGAAGAAGGTCCATTCGCTTCTGGGAATCCAATAAATTGTTTCAGGAAGTGAAAGTCTGTCCAGGCTAATGGAGCTGTGATTGACAGGTGGTTCTCATTACAGCGCCCATCAGGGGACAAAGTGAATTCCAATGTTATTTAAGAGGTTAAGTAGAAATAAGATGCAGGTGACAGCCCAAGGCTGAGGCATCACGTATTGCTTTTTTTTTAAGCATCCTTTTTTGGTCAAGAGCCTCCACAACATTTAAAATGAGTGGGTGCAGGGGCATTTTGGCAAGTAAAATTTGATCCTACTGTGACTAACGATGGCATTACCTGGCTGCATGTGAGAGGGTGCAGGGGAATGAAGGTTGCTTTGGCAATTCTTGTGTTGGAGAGTTCCTGTACCTTACATCCATGTAACATGGATGTTAATATCTGTTGAGGAGACAGAGCAAGGTGAGCTTCCAGAACTGGCTACCGTGGTCCTGATGCTTTTGTGCATCCCGGTGGAGGAGGAGGAGGAGGACAAAGCACCATGAAAGATTATGGTGGTTTGTTTTTCTTGTCACAAGGTCAGAAGATTCTGTGACCCTTTTCCTGAGCCCAGGCAAGCACATCTCACAGCACTCAGAGCCAAAACAACTACAGTCATACGTTTGACTGCTACCTGTGCTCATGCTGTGGCAGCTGACAAAAGCAAGTCACAAAGCATTTAGCACAACCAGAATAAATCTGAAGTAATTTTGAGTTGAAATATGCTGAGGCCACCTATGGTTGGGCCAGGTTTCTGGGTGCACTTCTCTGAGGTCTGAAACGAGTTTGAGAAGGAAAAGGAAAGGAAAATGGATTACAAGTGACTCGGGTTACCTTGTGTTCTTGACCAGGAGGCATCTTTGTACCACCATAGGCTACAAAGCTGAAACTAAAATCTTTTTCTAGCCTTACTCAGCAGAAAATGAAGGCAAACTTGCTTTGCAAAGCATCCAAAACAGAGTGTTGTTTGCATAACAGAGATGTGGTTTAAGCTGTGACAGAGGTTTAATGTAAATCTGTGCACGTGCTGAAGATGCTAAACCATACAGACTACTTACTTCTCTTTGCTTCCTTTTTCTAAATGCCCAAATAAGCAGCATCGAGTGTCTTAGCACTTGTGGATGTCACGGGATGGGAAGCTGAGGGATGTGCTCTGAGTCACAGTATTGATAGAATATTGCATGCCGCATGGTCAGATACAAGGATGTAATTTAACCAAGAGATTCACGGCTGGCTTGTGAATGACGGTGAAACTCCCAAGTATGACGCGTGTAATAAATCTGGTTCGATGCAGAATTAATGTGGTATTCAAAATTATTATTTACTATTTGAAGTTCAGACGTGACCGTGTATGAGAAGTAAATAGCTGTGCACAAGGCATTGGGAAAGGGCACTTAAAGGGGAGAAGAAAAATACCCACTTGCATTGTTTCACAAGTGCATTCCGAGTAATACTAATGAGAACTGCACTTTAAATGCAGGACTGATTTGTGATGAGATCAGCTCTAAAGAGTGCATTTGTGGAATGATAACCTGATTGGTGGCACTGCCTCTTGGAGAGCTGAAGGGGTCTAATTGGCATATAACGCACTATAAATTTATTAGCAGCTTCTGCTTTCCCATTGGCAGACCTTCTCCTGCTAACCACCAGGAAATTACCAGTTTTCAGGAGTTAGTCACTCAAGTCGCACCGTGTCTGGGTTTTAAAAAGAAGCCTACATCACCACTCTTACAAATCCTGGCTTAGAGCTTGAACATCAACAGACAGCTGGAAATTGGTCACTTCCTGTAGTGAACAACTTGATGTGTGTTTCCTATTCAACTTCTGTTCTCCTTGGTTTGTTCCTCTTTCCCACCTCCTTGCCACAAATCTGAGTTGCACAAAGACCGTTAGGAGGCAACTAATCAGTTTGGCAGCCCTTGGTCTGCATCTGCCACAAACCTGAAATCACATATTTTTGACAGTTCACATTCAGGACTTTGATGTACTTATTGATACTTCAGCCCTGGGGCATATTGGGCAGAAGAGGCCATACCCACTAGTTCTTTTTTCAGGAGCACAACAGAAATATTCAGGAGCTGATGTAATTATTTCAGTGACTTTGCTTTTAAGATTGAGTCACCGATTAGAAAATAATATTCACATGTTTCTTCTAATTGGTAGCAGATTAGGGTTATTTTATCTTTTTTAAATAATTTCCAAATGTGTCCTGAAGAAGGATTTGCAGGGAAGTAGCTGGGAGAGGGCACTTATGCACCGAGAGCGCTTGGGCAAGAGATTTTATTTCTTTAATTCTGGCTTTAATTCTGGCACATGGCTTTTAAATTTCTGCACACTTCTCTCCTGAGGTGCTCTCAAAGTGGAACTTGCTGTCACTTTTGGCAGGTGTCTCTAGTATGGATTTTCTTTGCTGTCAGGTTTTATGCGGGTTTCCCACTGTTAAGCACCAACCGTATGGCTTGTAAATCATAAAAGCCTAAAGGTTTGCAAGTGATTAATAGGCAGAGGTGTGCAATTAGAAATGCCTCAGAAGTACTTCAGCACTCAAGTGTCTTTCAAAAGCCAAGTCCGTTTCTAATCTCACCTTTTGCGGCACATTTAGAGAACCTCAAAGTTACATGTCCTCTTGTTGAAAATCTGCAAACAAAAAACCAACATTGAGGTTTCATTTCTTGGGTACAGAGGAAACCTCATGGATTTTTGGAGATGTCAACTGCTGAGGATTTCTCAAGTCTCTTTCTTTTTTCAGTCTTTGTTACTTCTTCTCCTTTGCTTTTTTAGAAATGTGAGCTGATCTACCGTCAGCCTTTTTTAAACTAATTATCTCATTTGTGGCTTCAAAAGAGATCAAACACCTGCAGCCCACTAAAACTGAGGTAGAGGGACGTCTCACTGCTTGCAGAATGGAGAGAATACCTCAGGAGATCTAACTTGCCAAGATAGGCATCATTTTTACTAAATAAAAATAGTCATTAAAAAATGCAACTGATGGAAGAGTCTGATGACATTAACAATTTCTGTAGAGTCCTTGTCATTGGTGAGACATAAGAGGTGACCAAAGCAGCTGAAGAAGTAACTGTTAGATGTGGCATAGTGGAACAGGTTAAGATGTGTTGGTGGAGAAGGAAAGATGTGTTGAAGAGGAGGGTATGGGACATATTGAATTGCGGATGAGGGGACACTGGAAGGTGAGGGGAGAACTGCAAGTCACTAGGGAAGAGTTGGACAGCGATGAGGTCCCCGTAGCTTCTGAAGAACGTGAGTCACAGAAATGCTACCCACAGGGATGGTCCATGTACTTCCCAGACCTCTAAGCCTTCTGCTGGAAATACGCCTGCCTTCCAGTACTTACTTGTGCAGAGCAAGCAAGCATTTGTTTTTATTTGCTTGCTGTTCCAAATGGGTTTTTCTTCACAGTCTATGCTCAAATACAATGTTTATTACTTGTATTTTCTCTTTTATGTCTTATATAAATTCAATGTAATGTTGGGGTGTTTTTTTCCAAATACTCTGGAGTATCATCTTATTGCTTCTGCTGGAATTGAGATAATATTAAAGCCCCCTGGAAAGGCTTTTGTTGTTCCTTGTAAACCAAACTATAGACTTGCTCAGGAGTTATTGGTAACAAAAGGATAAAAACTGTCAAGCACATTTTTTAAGGTCTTTGTGAAGTGTTGTAATTAGACTGTCCTCTTCTACTTCTTGATCCTCAGGTAAAGATTCTGTTCCCCTTCTGCAGTCCAAAACATGTTTTTCCATTTTGGATCACTGAAGCCACCTTTGTATGCTATGCAAGCTCTCATTTGAGATCTCTTTAATTTCTACACTGCAAGTTTGTCAGCCTTTTGGGTAGACCTTGGAGGGTTCCCCCCGCCTCGTTATTTATAAGGCATCGGTGCACTCATAGTTACGCTACTTCTCTACTTTACAGCATTATAAGCAGAGGAAAAGCTCCATTTCTCTTCTCTCATCTGTTTATGATGTGATACGTTCCAAAGCAGATCACATCAGCGACTGTTATGGTATCCTTAATGCGCTGTGATAGTCGCAGCACGGGAGGAGCCGCTGGAAAGCACATCGCTGATGTACGTCCCTGTTACATGCCACATTACTCAGGGTCTGTGGGAACCTCACTTGGCGACTTCGCTCCGTCTCTCACCTGGCACAGATTATTGAGATTTATGCATTGAAATATTTGTATGTAGCTTCCCTCCCCCTCGCCTTGAATACTGTACAAGAGCTTCCTCTAATATAAATATGAAAGCAAAAGCCTGGTTTGGGGTGAAAATCACTAGATTTTTCAACATAAATAACCAAGATAACGAACTACCTTCATTTCCACAAAACATTTCCTAGTAGTTCATTTTTAGTTCCATTATGTGTCCAAAATTACTTCCATGTTTTGTGTGAAAATTTATTTCAAATGCAATTTTCATATTTTTTCTTTAATAAGGGGGTGAAAGTACATAATGATTTCTTGAACTATATTTAAAATAATACTGCATTAACTATAGCCTTTTTATTGTAGACAATTAGTGTTAACAAATTACAAATTAATGGAACTTTCTAAACTGAGTGACTATATATCAAATTGTAAACAGAAATTTCCAGTGTTTAGGTACTGGCACAATGCAATTTGATTTATACGCTTAAGGTATCAGGTTAAATATGGCCAGACATGAATAATGAAATACATTAGATATGTGTTTGCAATTACTGTGCTCTGCATACCGCAAACATACTCCTTGGCCTTAGCATTCTCGTTGTAGAGCAACTTTTGGCATTTTTTGTGTTATATTTGTAGTCTACACAAGTGTTGAGGTTGACCAGCCAGAGAATGGAAGCTCTCCACGTCTGTATCTAGAACTGCACAGTGATAGCTCACTAAGCCTTTTGGGGTTTTTTGGTAGCCAGCACAGTGATATGTTTCGGTGGAATTTTTCCATGGATGTTTATGTGCTTGTAGTTGAATATCTAGGTAAAAGGAATTGAATCATGAACTTGGTAGTTTTTCTTTTGGTCAGCAGAGGGTGGGGTGGAAGGGAGCAGTCATTCATGGCAGTTGTATTCCGGATTTTTATCTCTCCATGCATATCTTAGCAGAAACCCATCTTCCTCTGCTGTTAGCAGTGCTTTTTTCATTGTTTTCACCAAGCTATGTGTTTAAAATCCTTAGAGTTCACCATTGTTAGTTTTTTCCCCTTCTAAACATTTCTAGCAATGCTGTTTAAAAAAATCAGAGGCTTTTGGGGTTAGTAAAAAAGTGCAATTTGTGGCAATCTTCAGGCTTTTTGTTAAATCTGTAGGGACTGTTTTCATTTCACATAGTTGCACGGAACAAAAAAAGTTTGGATTTATATTGAGGAAAGACTTACAGGGCTTACAGTTTTCAAAGTTAACGATCTTTATTCTCAACTTAATAAGCCTTTTTTTAGTTGCAGTATTCTGTGCTGTTGTGTGTCACGTAGCGTTTGCCTAACTGTATACAGAGTAAACCTCGGATGTGATATATTTTATCAACTATACCTCCAAAATTATTAGGTTGAGTGTTCAGCAATGAAAACATAAGTTTGCTGCAATTCTGCGTGATATATCAGATCCCACAATTGCAGGATATTTATCTAAAAAGCCTGAAATCTGTAAACCTTGATGTCTCGGCCAGGCTGGTAATTAATGTTGTGCAGTAATAAATCCTGCAGGTGTCTTAACACCAAAGAGAGAGCTGCTGGTTACTCTGTGGCATGACTGGAAAGCTAACCTAGAAGTGCAGAAATAACAGCTATTTTGGAGCCCTACAGAGGGGGATACTGTCAGAGGAGAGGGCAAAGAAAGTGGAGAAGCTCTACTGAATCCAAATTACAATTATACCGGTGTCTTGCAAGACATGATTAATTTGGAAGCACATTCAGCTTTGCACGTATGAGTGATCTCTGTCCATCATGCTCAGCGGGGCTTTTTTTTCCTTAAACACACAGCTAAAAAAGGAAAGCTGAAAAATATAGTAGTAGAGCTAATGGTGAACATCCTGACCCATGGTCTTCAGAAAAGAGCTCACTGACAGTGCAAGAGGCTTTGGGCATGCTTCTGATGGGAAATCGACTTTATTCTTGTCTTTTGGGGATGAAGTTTTGTTTTGATTGCTTGAATAGGCCTGATGGTAAGGAGAAGTAACTTGAATTTGGGATATTTCTACAGCACTGGATTGTCTCCCTCTGCCCCTCCTGGCTGATGGATAAAACTTTGCAGGTTTGACAGCGGGTTGAACTCTGTCCTCAGCCGCATAATTTCCCCGGCAAAGACTAATTAAATAATTTCTCAGCTGGGTTACTACGCTGCTCACCTGGAGAGCACTAGTCCAGATTCCGAGACAAGATGCTTGTTGGCTTATCTGCAGCTTTCCTATAGGCTGCTCTTTGTCCATCAGGGAAGTTTAACTTCTAAGAAGTAATAAGCTTAATAGGTTGACTTTATTTAATTATTAATGATCTCTTTCTGTCCTTACAGCTCATAAAACACCCTGTAGGTTGGCAAAACACTCATAATATTGATCAGGAGCCAGAGAGATATTTATTTCCTCTTTGCCCCAAGGCACATAAATCTCGGTCCTTTGCCTCCGTTTCCTCGGCAGGCGGGATTTACAGTGGCCTGTTTCTTAAAAGCTTTTCGTAATTAAGGAATAAATGCCCATCGGTCTTTGTTTGCTGTCTGGAGCCCTCTTGTTTGCCAGGGACCTATATATCCCCAGTGGGCTTGTGCGCCTTCCCCCTTAGCAACGCAGCTGGAGAGAGAAGGCATGCATGCTAGGAAGCAGTCAACTGCTAAGCACTTACTTTGCAATAGAGTGGGGTCTTCTCCTGCAGAGAGAGGAAGCCCCTGTGTTTTCCCAGCATATTGTTCCTAGCTCTTCTTCCATGCCTCTCCTCCCAGTTCCTGCTTTGCTTGGGGCAGGAAGACACTTTGGAAATTCCTTGCTGCTAGCCCTTTCTTTTTGCCTTCTCTTCGTCTCCCCCTTTTCCTAGTTGCAATTAAAAGCATCATGAACCTTTCCCAACATTTCAGTCCTGTCTCTCCCCCCACCCTGATGTTTCTTTTTTACCCATCCCAACGTTGCATTGCCAACTCTATCCAAAGCAATGCAGTTCATTGGATAAACACTGGGACATCACAAAGGGATTTGTTTAAATGGCAAGGCCAGGCACAACCAGCTGCCCAGCACTGGTCATTAGGTGATGCATGCATCTTGCATGCTGAACCACAAAGCTAGTGACACATTTTGGGACTCCAGGAGTTTGGAAGGTACAGGGGTTAGATGTACTTAATTTTCTTGGAAGAGACACATTAACCTTGTCAGCCAGCCAACAGGAGAGAAAATTTGGCAGTGCTCTTGCTGAGCTGGCCAGGTTACTACTGCATTAAATAGTTGTACTTCAGTGAGCGATCAGAAATGGCAACACATGAGCATGGCACATGCATGGCAATGCTAGAGAGACCATTTGGAGGCCTCTACAGTTAGAGAATTATTCTTTAGCAAGAGAGAAGAAAAGATAAAAAAATATTTCAAGAGCTTTTTAGCGTTGTCAGAAGTGTGGAGGATACAACTTCACTTCAAAATGCCTACACCAAACCTGCTCTGTATTTCTTGATTGTGGGAAATCAATGCTCTGCTGTTGTAAATACATGCTGTCCATTGTGTTTTTAATGCAACCCTTCAAAATTTCATCAAGCCTTTTAACAAACAGTGAGTCACTTTAGATAACAAGCGATACCACAATTTTGCCATCCTTGTTATCACTTTGGTAAGAAGAAGGTTGCTGTCGCACTGGAGCTGTTAGATTTTGATGGCAAGTTCTCAGGCTCTCCATCTGCATGCTGTTGCCTACACAATCAATTCTGAGTCACCATATGAACATGGCCTTTATTTCCACCTTGCACATCCTCTTTGTGTTTGCCTTTCATGCCTCTCCACCCAGTCTGTGTGAGGGACAAATGAAACTGGAGGCAGAGGTGGACAGGAGTAAGGAGGAGTGGTATGAGGCTATTGCTTAGACATGCATTTAGCTGAGGTGGGAGAGCCACACAGTGCACTCTGAGCTGTGTAGGACATGGGCTCCTAAATGAGCATCTCTGGCATAAACCCGCAAATGGAGAATGCAGTATAGCTCCTGGAGCAAAGCTGTGCTCTAAGCAAATTTGCTTTTTATATTCTGTCATGCTACCTAGTTAGCCCTCCCCCCTTACAGTGCCCGGTATTTATGTTTCCAGATAATAATGATGTGATGTGGCTGGCAGAGTAATTTAAATAATTGGACATTATCTTGAGAAGCAAGCACCTAATTAGATCAAAATAAACTCAGAACTGAAATTTTCATCTGTTTCTAATAACCTTTTACCTATCTACAGTATCGCTGCTATGGCAGAGATTTCATTATTCACACCATTGTGTGTACTTAGAGTTCACTGGTGATGGAGACTCCTGTAAGAGCAAAGAGCTTGGTGATATTTTTTGGCTAAGGCTTAGTGGCTTATTTCTCTCCTGGTACCATGGAGTATTTGGCCCTTGTATAATATCAGCAGTCTGAGTTTGAATGCACAGCTTCAGAGATGAAAGGCTTAAAGAAAGCCTCATCTTATAACTGTATTTTTTCTTTCTCTAGGTTTATAATCTATTAATTCTTTATGTATATGTATTGAAAAAACAGCATGTTGAAGAATAGCAGCTAGCATGATCACTGAACAAAAGAGAAGTCGTTTTAGTACATATGAGGAAGAGGCAGCTCACATTCTCCAGCACTAAGTATCATAGGGACTGTCTGAGTGCATGATGATCTCTCTCCAGCACGCTCACTTCAGTCTGGTCCTGAGAATAGGGCTCTGCTGGATTTTTAAAAGTTCAATGAAAGAGTCTTATTTTGGCTCTCACAACTACAACTGAAAGTCACTGGTATTGAGGGGAGCATTCACAGTGGAAGTTACCAGGATTACTGCTAAGGGAAGAAAACAAGGGAAATATTTACTAGCTGATGTACATTTCCTTTATTTTTAGGGATTGGTTCAGTGTCTTTCTCCTGATTAGTTGCTCTCCCTCACATTTCCTCATACTCTTTTCAGTTGATTTATTTAAAAGTATGTCAGCACTGGCTGAAATGAAACACTGTGCCTCCTCTTCCTGCTTATTGCTGACCGCTCCAATAATTCATTTTTTAGCTCATTAGCTAACAGGGGATGTGAACAGTGGTCCTCCAGGGAACTGCAATGAGGTTAAGTGATCTACTGCTGACAACTCTGATCTTGGACTGGCCTTCCTTGGGGGAAATGATACCTCAACCAAGACAAGCTGTAGATCCCAGAAGTTAAATTGGGGCATCAGAACAACAATTACAGTATTTATGTCTTGTTGTCGGGATTTCTAAGATGAATGTGAGTGGCAGAGCTCACAGGACTTCCCATTCAAAATGAAGTGGTTTGTGCCAGAGATGGAAGGAGGATGTCCATGGATGACTCATTCAGAAACAGTTCCTCTACATTTTGGCTGTCTGTGAGACATGGATGAGTGTGCTTTTCCTCCTGCCTCTAGGATGAAGTTTCGTTTCTACTGGAAAATGCAAATGACATGTCTTTCTTGTGCCCAGTTTGTACAGTTGAGTAAGATCTAAATCTCATTTGATAGCCAGTATCAGTGATGTGCTGCCCCCAAATGCCTGAGGCTTTTAAAACACCTTTATTTTTGTTTGTTGTGTTTGCTTTGTTCCCACCACAACCCTTAATGAGGCTTCTAAGGTAGAATTGGGTCTTAATGAATTAAGTCTTTCGGAGCCCTATGCGGTCCTGAAAAATTAGGCAGGCTTTCTGAAAAGGGAAACTGAAGTGAGGTGAAATAACCACGTGCGAAGGTTGAATTTTTAGGTGGCACAGCCCGCTGCTGGCTGCAGGGTCCTGCTCTGGCCAGGCGTGTCAGTGAGCATCTCCTGAGGGACACAGCATCTCCTTAGCTGCTGCCTGCTCTGCAACAAATTTCCTCTGGTGAAGGGATGAATCCTGATCAGAGCATACAGTCAGCATTAATGCAGAGCATTTACAGGTTACATGATCGTACTGCAAGACAGTGTTTTAAAGAAGGACCGTTTGCATCCTCTCCATCGCTAATGCAGACGGCAGCGTGTTCCCCTTCCTGTTAGATTTATTTTTAAAAGGGGAATTTTGTTCTTTTCTCAGCCTTTTGAAACAGTAGGATAAACCTGAGCAGGACTGGGTCATTAGTGTCTATCCTGCTCTCTTGCAGCCTTGCCTGGTCCGACTTGCCTTTGTGCTGGTCCCGTGCAATGTGCGGCAAATGCAAAAATCATGCTGATGGATTTGTAAACCGGTAGCCTAACACTCTGAAAGCCTCTGCCTGAACTTGGCACTTACTGCATCTGTTTTGCTACATACCGTGGCATTGTTATCAAGGTTTGAGATTAATAAGGAGTGGAGGGACACTTATGTAAAACGGCCTGATTTCTAAACAGAAAGGGACTTCTGTTCAAGCAATGGTGATTGCAGCAACCAATGCTCAGATGAGAGCCAAAAGTTACTATCACTCAAAAGATGGTCTGGAGGATAGAGGGAGTTCATTTGCAGACTCTTGACTAGGCTAAAAAAAATTGTATTAGTTACGTGTCTGAGGTATACTTTGCCTTTAGGACATATGGGTGTATGAGAAGTAAATCCCCTAATCCCTGACATATGCCACTGTTGTAGAGCAGTGCAGGTTGAATCACTTCATTTTTCAGTTATTTAAATTTTAAATTACATTTAAATGTAGTGGATATATTGATTATTCTCTCAATACCTCTATACATGTTTAAAAACCATTAAATGTTTGCTAAAATTTTGTGAAGATACTCTAGATGGAACTAGAACAGTGGCAGTGTTGCAAGAATGCCCATTTTCTGGTAAATAGTTGCATGTATGTTACTTTATCCTCCTCATGGCACTGGTCCTGGTTTGTTTTTTTACCTTAAAAAAATACAAATGCAAAAAACATGAATTAAAGATGCAGTAGTAATAGAAGTCCTTTTCTTCCTCCTCTCCATCTGGAATACATGAAATGATACTCTTTATCAGATCCTGCCATCAAAGGTTAATTTGCATCTCCCCAAACGTGAGGTGTTTTGGTGTGTCTTTTAGCTTGCAGGAGTCATTCAAAGGTTTGATTTAAATGTAGTGCTGTTTGTGCTCGTTTTCTGTTTGCACTTTTTCTCTGAAAAAAAAGGCCTGGTGGACCTGTTTGTAAGTTAAATTGTGGTGAGGTAGAGAAGCGGATGCTTTGGGAAGCTGTGCCTGAAAGCATCCAGGGAGGTCAAAGCAAGGTCACTCCACATGTACCAGGAAATGATGCAAAACTAATCCAGATTTGCTGTTGGAAGGATCTGTTTACATAAGCATTTAAAAACAGATTAGGGCTAACCTGACACTAGATTACTGGGAGTAGTGTAAACACGGCTGAAAGGCGTAAACAGAGCTTTGCCTTTTGTACTCCAGGGGAGAAGATCTGTCACCAGTAACAAGTTGCCTAGCTTAGGTGATATATATGGTTTTCACAGACTGGACAGATTACCTGAGGTACCTCCAAATGGGACTTTGTCTAGGGCTAGATCTCTTAGATCATATAATTGTATGGTAATTTTTTTAATGGGGAGTTGAGAGATTTGTTTGTAGTCCTTGTTATCCTGTAACCTAATAGCATCCAGAAAGCTTTTGATAGGTCTTTGACCTATCAGGAGGAAATGGTGCTTTAAAGTATTGTTTTGGTGGTTTGCATTTTGGAAAAACAAACAGAGGAACTATCCACATGCCTTTAGCATTGGAAACATCACTCCACTTGTAGAAGGAAAAAGCATCTCTGCAAGTGAAGCTGTCATCTGTAAATGCAAGTACAGGGTTTTGGTTGCTAGATACAGAAATTTGGTGTATTTTTCCTAACGTACTTTGTAGCCCACCTTAATCCTAATGTAGGAACCAGGCTGCCTGTTTTTGTCTTTGGTTTCTGTGATGGTGAGGGCTTGCGCATTGACCTCCTGCCAGCCCTCAGGGAAGTCCAGGGGTTTTTAAGACGACCTGGCCGTTGTGATCTTATGAGCCCCTGCTCACAGCATCTGCCTAGGGGGATCTAGGATATTGCAATAATACGACTCGGTAACGATGAGGTGGGTGACACAAATACCACTGCAAAGATAAGGTTTGGATTAACTGTTTCCTTGGGGGCTCTCTTGCCAAAAATTTGAAGGGAGAATAATTTTCTGTTGGGTTAACTGCTGTTTGCTAGCATTCTGATAGACAAACTTACACTGTTCAGAGGCAGTGAAACCACATTAGTGTGACGTATCTCCTTTGGCTTCTCTAGGGAAGAAAAAGAGCGCTGGATACGTGCAAAATATGAGCAGAAACTCTTCCTTGCCCCGCTGCAGTGCCTGGAGCTTTCTCTGGGCCAGCATCTCCTGAGGGCTACAGCTGAGGAGGACTTGCGGATGGTCATCCTGCTCCTTGCTCATGGGACCCGGGAAGAGGTGAACGAGACCTGTGGAGAAGGTGATGGACGTACTGCCCTCCACTTGGCATGCAGGAAAGGAAACGTGGTATTAGTGCAGCTCTTGATCTGGGTAAGTACCTGGTGTCCAGGCAAGGGGACTGGCTGGGTTGCCTTTTGCTTGGCTGTGTCCTTCAACAGGGTGTCACAAACCTCCTACTTGCGGGTTCCACAAAGTCTTTGCTGGTGTCCCAAGTCTAGGTGTTCCTCTAGGTGCTCTCAAAATACAATGTGACAAAACAGTGTATTTCTGCCTGTCTGCTGCTACTGGGTGGAAAGTAAAGGACAGTGTAGGAAATGAGGAAGGAGGGTTTTCCCTAGCACCTCTTTGGAACACCAGCATGGCAAATTTTTTTCCACACGTGAGCCTCTCCCCGTAGAAACCTTTACGTATCTGACTTGGTGCTGTTTGTGTTGTCAGGCTGGTATCCTGCCTGCTCTCTTGTCCCTCTCCCCATCCTCAGTTACATTCAGACCAGTCTGTCCCGAGTGTGCTCCTTCCGTTTTAATGCTCTGTTGGCACTGCAGCTTCCAACAACACATCTCTTCTTTCTGTAGTATGGAGTTGACGTGATGGCACGCGATGCCCATGGAAACACAGCATTGGCCTATGCCCGGCAGGCCTCCAGCCAGGAGTGCATTGACGTTCTCCTCCAGTATGGCTGCCCTGATGAGCGCTTTGTCCTTATGGCCACGCCAAACTTGTCCAGGAAGAACAATAACAGGAACAACAGCAGCGGAAGGATGCCCACCATCATCTGAGGAGCTCACTCACGTATTCGCTGATCTGAATTACATCCGCAGCCTCATACTCCTCCATCCCCATCACAGCTCTGCTCTGTGGGTCTGGTAACTCTCCTTTTCCCTTTTCCCTTTGGTACATCCCTGTCCCATCTGGAAACAGCACAAGGGGATGAGAAGGAGCAAAAGGGGCTGCAGGGAAAGAAGTTGTTTCAGTGACAGCTCTCAAACCATGGAAACAAGCAGGTGAGAGCGTGTGGGTTGAGCAGGACACACTGTGAGTGGCACCAAGACCATGGGAGAGCGGTCGTCCCCAAGGGGGATGCAGGCTCCCCTAGAGTGGAGGGAAGGGGTGGAGGGAGAGGCGAGCAAGAGAAGAAGGAAGGAGAGATGGTGACTTTCTGTAACTGACAGTTAAGCACATCAGTACATTTCACCTCTACCAAACACGACGCCTGGATTTCATTCTCTTCTCTGAAGAGCTTGACGGCATAAATCAGAAGCAAGCACAGAGTTTGTCAGGTTTGAAGCTCCTATGATGGTATGTGTCAAATCAGTTGTAGCTAATCTGTCCAGGGAGAATACTGGCTTCATTACACTTGTATAGTTGAGTTCTTCCAGCATTACCGCTGTTTAATAGAACATGATTAGTCATCACGGAGAAAAAAGCATATTAGCTGAGGAGGTAGTTACATGGCACGCTTCGGTGATTGCTTGGATGTGATTGCAATATTCTTAGAAGCATCATATTATCTCAGACATGTTCTTTCAACCCCTTGGAGCCCTCCTTTCTAAATTCACTGTCATAATTTAGTATCTGTTTAATTTTTCAGTCCAAAGAGAGGAAATGAGTTGCTGAGTGTTATTTGACTGCAGTCTCCTTGGTGTAAAAACAAAATGGAAAAAATAAATAAGAGTAACTATGAAACACAAAAAAGAATAATGAATACCGCTAAGGAAAAACATTTCAAGTACGTTTAGTGAAATTAATAAACGCATTAAAGGCTAATATTTTTTCAGCCAGCAGAAATAGGTTCTGTCATTTTGCCAAGGTAAATGTGTTGAGTTTTTGGTCACTCCTGTGATGCATTGCCTAACTTATACAGATTTTTGTATTGTGTCTCTAGATTATATGTATGTAAAATCTATTTGAATAAAAAAAAAACATAAATATGCATTGATTATTTTTTTTTTGTACAGAAAGTGACATCTCTGTTAATTTATAAACTGTAATGGATGTGAACTAAATAATGTGCAACTAGTTAGGATCTGTGAGTTACAGATCATTGTACATTGAAAATATTCCCAGCAGTGAACTCTTGTTTTCATCACAAGCCTTTGAGGAACATATCAGAAGGAGATTGTGGCATATTTGGCATGGAAAAAAAAAGTGTACGAGACCTTTTAGAAAGGAAAAGGGGCTGTTTTTCAGCACTGTAAATATATTTTACTCCAGAAGACACAAAGCTTTCACAAGCCAAGACAAAAAGCCCTTGCTTGGCTGTGGGAAGATCAGATTTGATTAGGTTCAGAATTGATAGCCTTCACTGCAGCGGGCAGGACATGGCTGTGCTTGAACTCCCAACTTGGCTGCGTTCTGGAAGAAAAATGGCTTGTGAAAGTAGCCTGGACAGTTCATTTGAATTCCAAGTTTTAATACTTGATTTGATTATTTTGGTATTACCGGCAGATCCCAGCTTCTCCTATTTTCAATGAAGTAGGGTTCTGGCACAGGGAAGCAGGCTGTACAGTTTTTGGCAGGCAGGAAAGTGATTTTTTTTTTTTTTTTTAAGTGGCATATGGCAATGTGAAGTGGGGGAAGGGTATATCACAGAGAAAGTTGAAAACTCAACTGAATTTGATGGCAAAGGAGCAATTAAGTGAAGGCAGTGAGGTGCACACAGCATAGTAATTTGCAAATCTACCTGCTCATATGTATTTCTCAGGCCTTCAGTAGTGCTCTTCCTTGGGGCTCTGGATTTCGTTTGGCATACAAATGGCAGGAGCATAGCAATTGCTAAATAAACTATATGTGGACAAAATGTGAAGGAAAAAATGTGATCTGATTATATTAAGAAAAAAAAAACCCAGAAAATTATAGATTTGATGTAAAATCATCAAATTGTAGAAGAAAAGTGAGCCTCAAGGTGGAAGCACAAGAATATTGACCAGCTTTTCCTATTCACTGGTGGTTTTATTTTGTACTTTGTTACTGTATAGACCTTTGACTATTTTGGGGTGGGGTGGGGGGGAAGTGGTAATCTTTCTTCAGCCAGCCTAAAATAGCTGCATTCAGAGTAAGGCTACAGCTGATTCTTTTCATACTGGGATAATTTTAATTATTTTTTTTTTTAATTGAGGAAGAGTGTCTGTTATAACTGCTATTTCTCCATCATTCCCATACAGCTCCCTGGTCTTTGGTACTGATGGGTGGTCCTTCAGCGACAGGACAACCCATCTAATGTGCAGCTGAAGGGGATACTGTGAGGCCCACTGTGTCTTGGTGCTCACATGCTTTGCACCCCTTCCCAGGGGGACACAGCAGGGATTCAGGAATCCCGGCTCATGGTCCCAGAGGTGCTATAGCTGCCTGCTGTTCCCCTGGGAGCATCAAGGGCATTTTTATCAGAAAACCAAGTCCACTGTTTCAAATACATGGTAGGCACATTTGCCACTGTTAAGTTCTCAATGCATATTCCATTTATGAGCTTTTGTCCTAATTGAAAATATTTTCTGTACATAATTCAATGCTCTCTTTGGGCCACCTTCCTCTTACAAAGCTGTGAGTGATATCTGAGAAACAAAGGCAACCAGGCTGTCATGTAGATTTCAGGTAGAAGAATTATACACTCCTTGCATAAAAAGGCGAACATTGAAAAAACACAGAATATTTTTAGGAGAGGAAATTCCACTCTATTATAGGAAAAATTATATATCCAGGCTTGCCAACTAATAACCTTCAACTAAGCAGTAACCAGTTGCTTTTAACCTAAACATAGTTGTTTTTTTTTCCCTTGGATGTGTAAGCATTGGCAGTACCTATGTTGAAGTGGCATAGCTTATGTGATGGCTTCCAGGTCGTGCATGCAGCAGTGATCCCTTTGAAAGAGGGAAGATCATCCAGCACCATCTCTCCAAGTCAGGAGAGACCTTCTCTGTCATTACAGCAGGTGATGCTCCAGTAATAGGAGAACAGACTCCAAGAGCCTGTGCCTCTCAGGGTGTGGACTACAGCATCCTCTTTCCCAGTAGGTTTGGTTGGGTGGCTGTGAGAAATCGAGTGGCACCTCCTGAGTTAGTGGGACAGGCCACCTGGTGAGGAAGCAGGGCCAACATAGATTCCATCTCCTTCTTGCGTGGTGAAGCAGAGCAGGGGAAACTCCTTCCCACCACAGCTGAGAGCCAGGATGGAGGAAGTTCTTTATGGCTGGAGCCCATCAGGGCTTGACTTTGTCAGCTGAGTTCTCTGGGCTCTGCATGCTTTTCAAGTGATGTGTTTGCACTTTGAAAGGATATTCTTGAAGTTGTCCAGGTGCAGAAACAGGCAATACATACTGACACTTGGAGAACCTGCAGAAATTGTCCCCCTTGCTTTCACTCTGCTAACCCATCCCTTTTCTGTTCTTCGTCTTGGGTTTAGCCCCTCTCGTTGCTTTTATAGAACCCACTTGCCAGGCTGTTTATGCCCTTTGAGCATGTTATGAGCAAATTAAAAACAAATTGAGATCCAGTCAATAAGAAATCCCAGCAGAAAAGTGTTAGCTAAAGCTGTTTTCTCTAAAAATGGAGTCTTCAGCTGTGGTTTTCTTTGCGTCCCCTGTTTAACCCTATACATCATCCCAGATCCAGATACCTTTCAATCCCCCTACCTCTGCACTTTATCCATGATAACTAAAACACAAGAAGCAAGTCAGCCTTTGCTATTAACATCAGCACTTTCCTTCTCTTTTATTTTAAGCTAATTGCTGTTGTTGAATGGTGGAGAGGAATCAAATCTTTTGTGTCTGGCATCTGAACCTTGGTATTCCAGGATTTGAGGGAGGTTTACTTCTCACTGTTTTTGAAGAAATAAGATCTAGCCTTGGGAAAATTCAGGGTCCTGCTAGTGCAGAGATTTAGCCAAGTGCTCCCATTACCAGATTTCCAATTTCATTGCTAAAAGGGGACAGAAGAAAAGCTGTTTTTGGAGAATCTTGTTATATTCTGGGGTAGGTGCTGCTCAGAAGGCCAAGAGAGCTCCAGGAAGGTAGAAAGGATTTTTAAGCATTTGGCATAGACTATAATAATTGTATCAACATTAATGTTTCATTTGCCGTCTTTTCCCTATTTCCTTAAATTATGTGTGTTAGTGAAAAAAAGCTTTAGCTGCACTTGGAAATTTCCGCTGGCCAGAGGAAGCTGAGCAATGGAGAGAGAAATAGAAGTGGGAATACGGATACGGGCTTAGGAATGATCTCTGGCACTGTAATGTAGTATAATTAGATTGTGGGGGTTTGGATAGCTTCATCTTTTATATTTGTATGGAGATCGGGGAAAATGAAGTAATTTGTAGTTTCTAGTATAACGTAGTAATAGTGGAGACAAGCACAGATTTCACAAGGGGGCCCCCAAGGGGCCCTTTCCAAACATCTCGGGGAGCCGCATTTGCACCTTAAGAGGGAACAAATGGTCATTGTGGCTGGAGGGACTCGAGGTAAAGGACAGTGTTGGAGACCAAACTTGGGGCAGTTTGGATGGGTAAGAGGCAACTTGCTCATTCCCATATCGTCATCAAGCATCTTCATTTCCCCCTCCAGTGGCTGCTACAGCAATGTGTACATGGGATCTCTGGCTACTATTCTTGGATCCTCAGTTCAACATCTCTTTCCATTCTTGGTGATCTGGGGGTAAAATTTTTTGTGTAGAAAACTGCTTTTGTGTGTTCTTGTGTTTGCTGCTTAGCAGGGAAAAAAAAAAAAAAAGACCTCCAGATTAAAGTTATTTTCAAGGTAGAAAAACACTAAACTGCCCCATATGTAAAAATGTAAAGGTTCTGCAATGCGCTTTGACTTCTTAAATTCTAAGCTACAAAAAGAAAGTTGGTTTGAGTGGTTTTATTAGAGAATAATCTCCTGTTTGAAGAAAATATAGAGGTAATAGAGGAAAAAGTCCAAAGGTCTGTCTGTTGTATGACAACATTCTAGGTTTTGTTTAGTTGTTTAGCTTGGGCCAGTTTTTAAAGTAAGTATAGGGTGGTCTTATCTCATGACAGTTTACCTTAAGTTGACTTAATCCGTCTCATGTTTTAAAGAGAGGTTTGAAAGGTTTTGGCTAAGATTTTCAGGAGCTAGGAATATAGTCCATGTTTGGAGGGGAGGAGAGCATGTTTCTGAATACAAAAGGTTAGGATGGGGGGGTGGGTGTTTTTTTAGAGCCGTCTTAAGCCCCAAATCACTAGGTATGTTTCTGGTCATCTTGGCCCCTGTGTTTCATTTCAGGTGACAGCAATATTTGGGTGAATGAACTCCCATTGTTTACTATTGTTCCTTGAACATTTGGAGGGACTTTTGCTTGTGGGCAAATGAAATAAAGGTGTCTTTGTGCATTTCAGCTGTTTTACCCTCTTCATCTCTATTTGTCCACCTACCTCCCAAATCCCTGTGGCATACCCAAGCAGTAGCAGTCGGTTCTGCTGACAGAGCTTCAGCATTGTCTTGACCATGAACTTTCTGGATGTGTGTTTAGCTTCCAGTACTAAGGATTGACTATTTTGCAGTGCTTTGGAGCTAGTAATTTTTACCTGTGTGTAATGTACAAAATGTGAAGGGCTGGGGAGGGGGGTGGGGGGTGTGGAGGCGAAGCTTACAGAGGTCTAATGGCATGCATTTGGGATGACCATGTTGCTTGCTGGCAATGAATGCACCATCGGCTCTTTTGTATATGCCCTGTTTTCCAGAACTTATTGGTGTTTTTTTGTTTGTTTCTGAGAACAAATAGCTGACAACACTTTCCTGGTCCTCTTGAATGACAAGGTACAGGGAGTAAAAACCTTTACCGCACTCAACTTGCTAGGGTCTGATCTGTGCTGAAGGCAAACCTCAAGCTCATGCAGGACCAAGGAAGGGTTTTGGTGTTTAAGGTGGGTTGTTATTTGGCAACTAGTTGCCATATCTAGGCTTTGAGTTGAGTTGAGTTGAGTTGAATTAGTAGATGGGAGTTCAGTCAAGGTGGTTTGAGTCTGGAGGTATCGACAGTGTATCACACAGAGGTCACTAACTACACGTGCTTTGTATTTGGTGTGCATATGTGTGCTTATGTGTGCATACATGCTCTACATACTGCTATTAGCAACTGGGGAAATGTGCGCGCACACATTTACACATTAATCAAAATCAATATCTAGAGCCATATGTTCAGTTAGATGTTTCTAAACGGACAAGTTTCCCCCTTGAGTAAGACCAGCCATTTTCAAGAGTGCAGGAGGCAGGTGCAGGACGGGGGACACCTGCTCAAGGGATGAGGAGATGCAGGAATACAATGTACAGGCTTACTGTGGCTCTTGCAAGCCATTGGATGCTTAGGACTCAAGCAGATACCTGCCTCAGAGGTATAAAAAGAAATTACAGCTCTTTCAGACAGCAGCACTCAACTTCAGAAAATCTTTAAAGTGTCCACCAGGACTGAAGTAGCCACTTGCTTGAGAGCAGAAATCCCAGCTCACCAGCCCAGGGGGTGTTACCGTGGGAAATGCTGGGGGAGGAGATTCCAAAGTTGAAAAGGATAGAGGACTTGCTGCTCAGAGGCCCTATTTTTAATATATATTTGCTTGAAACTCAGATTATCGCCTGAATTTAAATGTGGGACCAATAGGCTGCCCTCCTGTAGCTGATTCAGCGATGCTTCAGGTCCCAATGCTGTTTGTGGGGCCACTGGGGATGACAGTGGTGACATGTTTCTGGAGAGTGTTTTCCAGGTGGGTCGTTTCCCAAGAGCAGCTCCTCCTCCCTTCCTCCACATGTTCTTGGCCATTAAACTCTGGCCCAAAGATCTCACTGTGAAGGAGCCACAAACCTCAGCTAAAGTGTGCTAAGGCTTTGTGTGTATCAGGTAGTCCAGAAAGACTTGACCAAGTGGCGTTCACACCGTTTCTACCCTTGCTTTTGGTTTATAGTCCTATCAGGGGAAATCAATAGAGAGAGGGCAAATCTGGCAGGGCAGGAAGGATGTTTGCTGGAGCTAGGCACAGTATGGTAGGAAACATGGGCAGAGATGATGGGGCGGTTCTCTCATTTCCCCTTTTTGTGCCTGTGACTAAGTAATTTCTTTGGAATGCTGTTGAAAAGCCCTCCAAGCATTTTTTCTGATGTATTCCAGAGATTCAAGATGCATTGAATCTACAGAGCTCATTTTGCCAATGTACAGGGAAAATAGGATGTACCGTCCTCTGAAAGCACAGCCCTTTGCTCTGTGGAAATACCAAGTTTCCAAGGGACTGCACGCATTCGGTCCAGCTCTCTTTTACTGTTTTAATGTCTATAGCGTCTTTCACATGCAGATGGCTTGCATAGGTGGGTGCACAAACTGAAGGGGAATTTTGGAGAGGAGTGTCTTTAAAACACCAAGGACTTGTTTTGTGTAACAGATTGCCTTTGGACTCTGGTTTGTGATTGCCAACAGCCTGATTCTGCAGCTCCCACAGTCTTAAACCTCTCAACTTCAAAGGAGTTTGAACATATACCAAATGTTTTGCTGAATCTGAGGCAAAGCAGCTTTGGGACAGCAGAGCTGGGCATGGACAGGCTGTATTCTGATCTCTCTGAAGTGTGAGTCTGGCCCCTGGTTTCAGCAAGGTTGTGATTTGAGAATCAATCTAGTTTGGGAAGCACCATTGGCACCGCTTTGGAAGCAGATGGGTACGCTGTTTCTTTATTTTATTCCTTAATACCCTGTGACTGCCTGCAAAAGCTAGATTTCACATTTGGCCACATTTAGCCACTGAGTCTTTCAGGTTTTCTGCTTTGTGATGTTTGTCTTTCTGGCTGGGATGGGGGAAAGGGACCCCAGGTGAGTAGGGACACCTGAGACATAGAAGCAGGAGATACCTAGCACATGGCAGGCTTTATAGCAAGTTGGGGGGGTGGGGTGTCTGTTCCTGTAAATAGTAATGTATAAATAATGACAAGGCAGTGTGGAAATTATTAAAAAAGAAGACATCTTTTGTTGTTGTTTTTATATTACCTCATTCAGCAAGTTTGTTTTACAATGATTCAATGATGCTTTATTTATGTTGTTTGTACTGTAATTAAACCGATTGACAAACATTTCACTTTGCTTGTTGTTTCATATGATTTTGGTTTGATTAAGTATGCCAGTTTGTATTATGTTTCCCTTTCCTCTCTCCACGTTGAAATTTTTGTGTCAGCTGTACAGTATTCTGAATAATTAAAAAAAAAAAGGAAAAAAGTTGTAAAGTACTGCAGAGAGAGGCTGCTATATTGTATGGGTCTCTTTCTAATAAAGACAAGAAAAATTGTTTGTTGCAGTTTGCTTCTTTGCTTGAGTCTTCATTGCTGTGTTCTTGAGATACACCTACTCTGGCCCGACTTTCTTCTCTTATTAATGATGACATACTGTCACTCTTTGCCAGTAATAAAGATGAAGTATTATCTGAGACCTAGGATGTCAGAAGAGCCAGTAATGGTGCAAATTGATAAATTAAAAAGCAATAAGTCAACCGGACCGTAATGGTGTATACCTAAGAGTTCTGAAAGTGCTTATGAACTGAGTGACAGATCTCCCAGCAAAAATATGCAAGCTTTCATTAAAAACAGTTATTTTCCCTGAGGAAGAGAGAGTAGTAAATGTTGCACCTAGGCTTTAAGAGTCTCCAGAGGAGATCCAAGGAATTAGGCCAGTAATGGTTACATCTGTATCTGCTAAATTAGTTCAAACGATCATTTTAAATAATAATAATAAAACATATTTAAGGTCATGATATCGTATGGTCCAATCACTTCTTTGAAGGAAAATCACAGCTCTCTATTAGGCATCTCTGAACAAGTTGTTTAAAGCACTGAACAATGGGCAACTGATTGACATTCATTTACACTTTTAAAGGCCTTGGCCTGAGTACATCACGAGAAGAAATCAGAAATCTAAGTAGGCCCAAGGAGAAGACAAAATATTGCCCCAGTGCAGAAAGTGGAAAGATGGGATGGAGAGGAAGGCAAGAGGGGATGGGGTGTCATCTGAGTGGCCTGGTAATTAGCTACATGCCAAAAGAGTCTCTGTCAGGACCAGTGATTGTGTCTTGATGGGCTGGTGATAGGGTTACTAATGTCGATGGCTACAGGAAAACTAAGTAAAACTAAGTAAGGCCAAGAGAGCTGTGGGTGGATACATAAAGAAGAGCAGATAAAATTCAGTGAATGTGCATTAATGGGGAAGAAAAGGGGTATGGCTTAAATAACATGCCCTGGGGTGAAAAAAGAAATGTAAGAATTTAAGATCTGTAAGGGCACCGTGGAACGAGACAGCCAGTGCTACGGTTTGGCCACCTATGCTTGTCCCACCTTATAAAAGACATGGAAAAATTAGCGATACTGAGAGATTAGTAGATCTATGAAGAGGTGAAAAATGTGGGGAATTTCCCTCAAAAAGAGGCACAACGGGGGGATATGGTAGCCACAGATAAGCAGTGGAGAAACAGCAGATTGGGGATGTCTCTTTTTCTGAACTTGCCCCCACCAGAGCGCATGGTCTGATACTAAAGGACAACCTGATCAAAACTAATGCCAAGATGCGTGGGCTCTCCAATGAGTCAAGAGACTGGAGACCTTGATGCAACAGGATTTTGCTCAAGAGAAGACCTGGTGAAGATTAAAAGGTGAAGTTGCATCTTCACAGACTGAGCTGGACTGCCCAGAGTGTGGAAATTGGTTTGTTATTTTTTGATTTTTTTTATCTTTTGTGCTAAATTTGTTCATTCCTCAAGTTATTGCTCATCCCATTAGGCGTTTCACCTGCAGGGAGTTGTTGGTTTTCTCCTGTCTTACAGGGATTTGTTTAAGGCTTGGGGGAGGTTTTTAGTTTTCTTTTCTGTTCTTCAGTTCTCCAAGTGCTCCAGGAACAGTATAGCAGCACTGTGGCAGATGAAAAACCACAGGACTGCTTGTCTGTTGATTTTTGGTTTTTTCCTTTTTTGGGGGTCTACGTCACTTTTGTTGTGCAGGAACTGTATGCTTTTGTTCTTGCAAGGTTTTCCCACCCTGTTTAACCCCATCATACACCCAGCCAACCCCAAAATGGAGGTGGGTGCTTTGTTTTCCCCCCCTCTGCATTTGAAATGTGAACTTTGAATGTGGGAGTACTTGTTTTGGATTCCCTCTGGGTGTAAAGCTAAGGTAGCACTTTTTTTAGGAATCATCCATCTGTCCTTGCCGTCACCCTCCTAAAAGAGTACAGGGTTTCATTTTGTGATGAGCATGGCTGCCCACTCTATCTCTAGCAAACCTCCTAAGGTCTGGCTTCTCCTAGAAGAACCTGGTGCCAGGGATTGTGGAGCAGGTTTAAGGATGTCTTTCATTCCCACATTTCTCACCTACCCCAAGCCCACCCCTGTGTGCCCCTGAAATGCTCACAGCTGGTGGCATTTAGAGTTGTGTAGGAAGAAAAGAAAGTATCCTACTGCAAAGCAACAGGGGTCAGAAAGAGGTTTTGAAGGAAAACTATTGATTCCTGTAAGAGTAGGGGAAAAAGAAAAAAACTTTTTCTTCTTTTTTTTTTTTCTTCTTTTTTCCTAAAAAAAAGGGAATTACTGTAAAGACTGGACTGTTGCTCTGCCATAAGGCCTTGCTGTCCATTTCCACCCTTGCCTACAAAGGATTAGCTTTGATGGATGCTGGGAGGACCAGCTCAAGAAACCTGCTCCAGAGCCCAGAAGATGCTTGCTCTGTAGGTACTCCATCCTTTTAGCCCTCATTCAGAATATTCCCTTGGCAGTTTTGCTGTTTCTTATTTGTTCTTTAGCACAACTCCAAACTGGTATGCTGGTATGAAAGGAGCAATGGGGTGAGATGACAGAGGACAGGACACACGCATCCAATGCAACAATATGAGTAGCGGACCCTCCATGGTAAACAGCTTTGTTTTCCAGAAGAAAGCCAAGCTCATCCAAATTCAGTTGTTCTCATAAACAAAAGAAAACCTTTTATGCTTCATGAATATCAGGTAAGAGTAGCCAGATCAAAGATCCACCAACATTTTTTCTCCACCAAAAGCAAATGCTGGAGGAGAGTGTAAAATCAGATTATACAAGGGGTTTGCTCTGTATTTCCCCAGCCTCTAACTGTTTAAAATCCAGGGATTTCCAAGCCACCTGTTTTTGGTGAGTTTAGTAATCCTTAGTAGGTTTCTCTTCCATCAGTTTGGCTGATCCTATGAATCTCTTGAAAGCTTTGAGCATCCACAGCATCCTACATCAATTAGTTCCTCAGCTGCAGTGGTAGTTAAGAACCACCACCATCTTCCTCCCTCCTCCCCTCCTTTCTTTGCACTACCCAGGAGAGGAAGGGTAGCAGTGGGATCCCCTGGTTTGGAGTGACTTGGCCCAATTCATCTTACTGAGGGCCCTTCCCAGAGGCAGTATATGCCACTCATGCCCAGAGCTCCTCAATGTCTTGATGGCAGGAGGTGGGGATGGTGTCTGGAGATGCTGCTCAGAAAGTTGACATTACACTGACTGTGAAAAATCCAGTAGGAATCTGGGCTGGGGAGCAGTGTGTTCCACACAAAATTCTTCTGAGCCCAGCACCACTTCGCTTTGGGCTCATCATTTTGTCCTTTTTTCTCTGTTTCTGTGGGGGATATGAGGCATGTGTGTTTTCTCCAGCCAAGTGTTCCTATAGCATTGCAATTCCCACCTGAGCAATGCCCAGAATATGACTTCTGAGAATCATTTAGGTTGGAAAAGACCTTTAAGATCATTGAGTCCAACCATAAAGAGAAAGCACAGACTCCAGGAGTTACTGGGAAAGCACATTGAGGAAACACAGTCACTCCTGTTGAAATCACTAAATGTGCAGTAGGAAAACCACAAACCCACAGCAGAACTGGGAAACCCACTGGGTGGTCATTTATCTTGCCTAACGTCCAGTAAAACCCTTAATTGGCCAATAAATGTGGTCACAATAACTGTGCTCAACACGCAGCACCACTGCCAGCAATTAGCACTTATTTATTTGCATTCTGCCCTCACCGATCTCCACTCCCTGACTTCCAGATCTGTTTGTTTTTAAGCCAGAGAGACTCCTTGTGTTTGCCAGTGAGGATGAGAAGAGCTAAAGCAGTAGAAGAATAAAAGTACTGCTGTGCCATGGGGTGGGAAGGATGGAAAGCTGCAAAACCATCTGCAGGGCTTTCCTGTTACTCAGGGAATTAGCGTTGGGCTCCTAGGGAATATAATGTGCCTGGGGCTTGCTCAAACTTTGCCTGTTAAGAAACGGCTTGGCATCAGTGGTGCTGACACCAAGGGCTTCTTGTTGCTCAGTTGGAAGAGAACCTCCTGATCACTGTTTGCAGCAGAAAATAATCATTTATTGTCATTTTGGCACAGGAGCAAATAATTCACATCATTCTGGAGGATTAGCAGAAATCAGAGGCCAGGTACTTCCAACTAATGAAGCGAGGGGGCTGGCGTCCCAACCAACTGCAAGTTGCCAGAGCTGGAGGAAAGACATGATGAAGAGACAAGTAAATGCTTGATGCCCATCAGCAGCTGCCAAGATGGGGGTCCCTAAGCACCAAAACATCTTCTCCTGCAATGCTGGCAGCAACGGATGGGTTTGTGTCTTGAAATCCTACCTCTGCTTTGGGCCATACAGGAGGGCTTTCAGCTACTTGCAGGCAAGAAGAAACTACTGAGAGCCTTTGGCCACTGTGCCGGGATGAAGATGTCCATCAGCATTTTGGTGCAGGTCCCCAAAATGCTGGCTGGGTGTGGGAGGGAAGAGCTGGAAGCCAGAGCGAGGTGTCAGAGCTGCACACTGCCACAGGAAAGGGGGGGAAGCAGCCTGGCCCAGCCAAAAAGAAATAAATAAATAAAATAAAATTAACCCCCCAGCTCTGTGTTTACCCTTCTATATGGGCTGTCTTTAGAGGCATTCTGCAGTTTCTGGAAGTTTGTGGACTGGAAAGGGACTGTGCTGCCAAGCAGCGCGGTGACTGAAACAGAACAGGGCAATCCCCCTGCACCACCCTGACAGCATCACGGCAGAAGCCCAAGTGAGTGCAGGGACGCCGAAGGCTGCCAGGAACCAGCCCAGACAGATGAGCATCTCCAATTGCTGCTGAGGAAAGCAGATTTTGGTACCACCTTCCTTCCCACCCCCAGGATGCTCTCCTCCTCCTCCTCCCCACCAGAGATGCTGCATCTACAGCTCCCACTCTGCAGATCCAACTGGTAATGGCTGGGCTGATTGACTGCAGATTTCCCTGTAACTGAGCTTAATTAGCAAGCTAATCAGGTCTGGAAAGGGTTCCAATTTATTTATTGGCTGATGGCTGCCACTAATCGGCCTGGCCAGTTAATAGTGGCAGGGCTGAGATTTGTGCCAGGTGAACAAATAATGTCAGGATTTCACCATTTCTAGCACTCAGAGCTGGCAAAATTTGCTTGTCAAGCGCCTGAGCTCGGATGCGGGCAGGGTGTACCTGCAGAATCCGGTCCCAATGGGATGAGGGGGTGTCCAAGCCCCTTGTCCAGTTCAGACTAGCTCTGGCTCACTGGGAGGATGATGCTTGCAGGCAAGGATAGAAAAGGGGCATGTTCTGCCCTTTGCATGCCAGCAACATAACAGAGCTCAAACACCCAAAATAGTCCTTGTGGCAGGGACAAGGCATCCAAAGGCAGTGTCATCTGTGGGTCACCTCTTTTGAAGGTGACCTAGAGCAAGCCTCTTACAACTTGCACTTCTTAGTTCCCTCCAGCTGTGTGAAGGTGATATAAAAGAGACTTTTATTTTTCTTTAAAAAAAAAATTAAGGGGAATTTTTCTGTTGTTTTCTTTCCCACTCTGGAATTAACAAGAAAAGCAGCACTAGTGTTCCCTGGGTTTGCTGGAGCATCTCTGAGCCGATACGGGATATCTCTTGAGAGGACACAAGGAGAAAGGGGAGTGCTGGTGCTGTGACAGAATCTGCCTTTTTCCTGGGTGTTGGAGAGCCGGGGAAGCTGGACTTGTTAATTAAAGCATGGTGAAAAGGTCCCTTTCCTCAGCTCCTGTCCTCCCAGAAGTCCTACCAGTGTCTGGATGCGGGATGGGGAAGTGTGTGTGGGATGGCACCAAGCAAAGGAAGGAAGAGATTTCCACACCCTGATCCCCCACCACATGGAGAAATCAAAGGGAAGGAAGGCAGGATAAAAGGGGAGATACGGCAAAAACTTGCACTTGGCTAAAGCATCTCTTCTCCAAAGGCATCCAGCCCTAGCTTAAGAACCAAGGGACAGAAAAGACACACACACACCCCCATACCTACTTAGGTGGCTCTGATCTTTAATGGCCCTCCACATTTTAAGCAAAAAAAAAGAAGGAAAACAGACCCTTGCTTCTAATTTGAATTTGTCTGGCATTGATTCTCACACTGCCGTCCTCCTGTTGATTCAAGAGCCCTTTAGTGCCAGTATTTTCTCCCTATGAAAGCACTTACGAACAATAATGGAGTCATTTCTCAGTCACCTCTCTCTGATAAGCCAGGATATGGATGGGTGTTAGAGCACTGGGCATGTTGAGGGGCTGCAAGCCCCCTCCAGACCTTGGAGACTAAGGGTGACAACCCCAGTGTGGGACCTCACAAATGCAGCCAGTGATGATGGGTGGCGGGACTGGGGATGATCCAGATGGAGCACCCTTCTCAGAGAGCTGCAAGGCATCCCACCCTGGTGTTTTTAGGTGATGGACCCAGTCCACATTGGTCAGGGAGAAGGGGAATGATGAGCTGGATGAGGCCAGAAAGCCCTGATGTAGATGATGCTCATGGCACCAGGGGAGTGAAAGCAGGCGGGCAAGTTTCATGGCTGTGACTCTGAAATCTCTTGCTGGAGAGGGTTATTAGAGGGAGTAATTGGGATCACCTTACTTTACAAATGTTACTTTGCAGAATGAGGCAGGAAGACAGATCGATCTCAACTATTATTCATTAAGGAAAGTCCTTTATAAATCCCAAATTAACAATTTCTCTTAGAGAAAGACTTCCTATTACCCTTCTTCCACGGGAACTTATTGCCACTTTGGAAATGGGGAAATATGAAAATAATTGTGGAGGGGGAGAAATAGCAGTTGTGGGCTTAAGAGCCAAGCATCTGTTTAAAAAAAATACAGATGTGTGTCTTAAAAATGACCATTACCTTAATTCAGAAAGGCAATGTTTTTGATAGATACTATTAGACTGTGGCCATAACGACATTCATAAAAGCCCAAGTGACTTCTTAGCAATGAACAGGCTATTTGTAAATGTTCAGCGCTCGATGGCACATCTACAGGCGACAATGGTTTGCAGAAGGTCTCCGCTATTATTCGTACTCTCAGTGCAAAGACATGAACGTCAGATGGGGGCAGGACCAGAAAGCTGCTGTTACTGGTGCCAGCTGGACTGGGTAACTGCACTGGTCCTTGCCATTGGGGCTGCACAGTGTTTTAATTATTTAGGGTACGTTGCTGCATACTGGGGTTCTGTCTTGGTGTTGGGGGTGAGGGGATAGAGAGAATTTCAACCCAAATCCTCTTGATGTTTTGGGCAAAAAACACTGAGAGAAAGACCTTTTTGGGTTTTTTTCCCAGGCAGTGAAGAAAAAACAAAAAAACAAACAAAAAAAAAAAAACAAAACAAAACAAAAACAAAAAAGCAACATTTACTACTACATAAAATCTCTTAAGTGCGTTCTAGCTTTGGTGCAAGGCTTTGAAATTTGGCAGGAGGGTGACCTGGTCATTTTAATGTAGGGTTTTGTATTTCACAGGGTGCATTACAGGATGCGAAAGGGAAGAGCTCCAGATATTTATTCACCCTTGCTGTTGATCCAGCTCCTTGCTGTTGATAACACGCTCCTAGAAAATTATAAATGGGAGTTCCTGGTTTGTCTTTTGCCCTGTTAATTAATAGAATTTGAGCATTAAAACTGCTCCCCCAGAGTCAGCGATAGGCCCTTTGCCACTCATTCAGGCCCCTTGTCACTAATTCAGTCATCCTGGCAAGTCAGCGTAAACACCCCATATTTTACTGCCATTTTTAGATTATTCCCCTGCCTTGTAATTATTTTCCCGGGGGATGGCAGGGGATTAATTCCAGGCACCCGTTTCTCCACAGATGGTGGGCATGCCCTAGCACCGAGGTGATGCAGAGCATCCCCTGGCAGTGAATAACACCACCAATTTGAGGTCCGTTTACTCGCTGATGAGGAAAACGTCATTATGCTGGGTCTGCGCTCCTCTTCCTCTCTTTTTATAAATGAAAGGGAGGAAGGACTCACAGCTGGGTCAGCCTTGTCTGCACTGGGATGCAGTCCTCTGGGCATGGAGGGGAATTAGCAGGGAGATCCTCGCTGGCTGCATTACGGGTTGCAGCCTCAGTGGCTACCACACCACCAGTGTGGGCAGCCCTCATTCAGGCTTCAGTCCAGCGTGGTCAGCATCACAGGAAGGGACTGAGGCTGTTTATTCCCAAGGGTTTTCTCCGCACAGGGATGTTTGCAGAAGGAGGAACAGGAGCCTGCACACCCCTCAGGAAGCAGCTCCAGCGTTGCCCTTACCAAAATGAGGGAGAATTGTTTTACTTACAGCTAAAATACCCCTTTCGCTATGATTTATCTATATGACAATCTCCTGCCAGGGCTGGGAGTTGGAGAACCCATGAGACTAAGAAAATGCCATGGTTTTCTTTTGAGACAAGATGCTAGGAGGTAAATCCAAGGTTTAAAATCTGCATGGGTCCAGAAAAAAATAAAATAAAATAAAATAAAATAAAATAAAATAAAATAAAATAAAATAAAATAAAATAGCCTCCATCCCTCCTTCATCCATCAGGCCCATTTGGAAAAGCAGCCTCTTGCTTCGCCTCTTAGGCTGAGCCCCAAGGAAAGTTGGGTGAGTAAGTTTGCTGAGCCAGAGGGAGGGCGGCACAGATCGATTGGCAAGTTTAATAGGATCAGGTCAGTGTAATCCTGTATTAGCCATTGTAATTCAGGCAGCCAAGGAGACCTCAAACTATAGGGGAAGGGGCTTTTAAAACCTCAGTGGTCCTGCCACAAAGCCAGAGGCTGGGGCTGGGACAAAAGCAGGAAAGAGGATGAAGTGGCTTGAAATAAATAGATTAAGGCTCTCTATGGGCCAGGCATAGCAGGAGGGAGAAAAGAGCAAGCAAGGGGCGGGTGAGCATCCTGCAGCAGCAGGGAGGGGGACAGGAAGGGACCTCGCACCCACAAGGGATGAGATGTGGCTTGGCAGAGCATCCCCTTCTGCCATGGGGCAGCTGGTTCGGGGCACAGGGTGGGTTTCTCTCTCCTTCCCTTACCCCATCTTCATATGTTTCTGAAGGGTTGGGATAGGCAATCAATTTTTATGATGCAATTTATAATTCATACAGGTTGTCTTCGTACATATGGTGTTGCTTTTGTGTGTCAGGGTGCCGGATGCTTTATGACGGTGATGGCAGGAATTTGCATTGGTGACTGCTTACCAGCCTCATCACTCTCCTCCTTGCGCATGAAGATTGATACAGCCCATGGAGCCACACGGGGTGGGCCCAATCCTGTTGGACAGCAAGCCTGGAGGGGTGGGTGCCTCTTGCAGAGGGTGACTTGTACCCATTGGGGAATGGGGAAGATGCTCAGTCCTTGGAGGGTGTAATTTCTGGCAGGAGTATGGACCTCCTCACCCATCCCTCCAGATACTGAGGTCAGCCTCATCCTGGAGGATGCTTGGCAGAGAAGCCCCTGCTCTCACAGGAGATAACCCCAATGGAGGGGGGTGTCCAGCACCACCTGCCTGGGCACAAAGGGGTCCTTTTCGCAGGGCAGCTGCATCCCTGGGGGCAGGAGAGGCAGGTAAAAGGCATAAAGCGGAGCCTGGCCAGTCCCAGATGAAATAATTAAACCAATTAAGTCAATACAAACAGAAACAAGGTAGAAGGCGGAGCTGATGCCTCTGAGGAAGCTGGGGTCCCCCACCCTGGCATGCACTCTGTTTGTCCAGTCTCTGTGGCAGCCCTGACATGCAGTGAGTTTGCCAGGTCGCTGTAGAGAGGGGGTAAGGGAGGGGCAAGGGGGGGATTTAAAAGCTGTGATGTCTTATTTAGCAGTGAGACAGCATGCTTCTCACCCCACCAGAGAGGGGTGGCCTCCTCTGGCTGCCACATCCCAGTGCTGCTCAACAGCAGTGACTGGGGTCTTAAATATACATATATATATATACAAATATACATATACTTTTTATACATTTTATATATTTTAAAAGGGGGGTTTCCTAAGGCAGGCTGGAGGCAAAGCAGACGGGAGCGGACAGCTTTCCTTCCCCTCTGACTTTGGGCTGCTGCAAAGCAGGCTGGCTTTTCTGCGGCGCTCCCCGAGCAGTGCAATTATTTGATCTGCAGATGTAAGAGGAATTTATTGTAACAACAAATATAGTGATGTCAAAACCCAACCTTGGATTAAAGCCGGCAGCCAAAGGGGAAGTGTATTAATTTCAAACAGCATCAGAGGCCAGTGCCTATTAGGACGAGCTATTCTTCAGACCCCCCCATCAGAATTAATCATTGGGAGTTAATTTGAAGCTCAGACAAGTTGCTGTTAATTTAGTGCAGGGAGGACGGGATGGAATAAAAAGCTGAGGTGCTGGCCGGGCCTCCTGGGTCTCATTAATCAGCGAGCTGAGACGGCCTGGCTTGATTACAATTTGCAAAAAAATTCATTAGAGCCTGGGCGATTGACAATTTTTCTCTCTGCCTGTGATCTGACTCATTAGGCAGCCAAATGAAAGCCATGATGATGGTGATGATGACAGCCATCAACCCCCTCGCTTGTTTATCTCCTTCTCCTCCGGTCCCCGGCCCGGGGCTCCCCCCTCCAGCCCCAAAGCCCCACTCCTGGTTGGGGGGGGACGACAGCGGCGATAGGGGACCCTAGCCCGTGGAGCAAATAACTTTCCTGCGCCTGGGGCAGATGCTGGCTTGTAGAAAGAGGTATGCCCCAGGGGGGGACAAGGGTGAGGAGCAGCTGCTCCTCCCTAAAATACAACGCACTCACACACAGCCCCCCCGGTGGTGGGGCTACAGCCGGGTTGCCGCTCGCCCGAGCTGGTTCTGGGTTGCTGTGCTTTCCAAGAGGCATTCCTTTTGCACCAAAACTAAATCAAAATAGATTATAATTATTATGGTCTTAAAAAANNNNTAATATGGTCATAAAAAAAAAAAAAAAAAAAGCGAGTACTCCGCAGAGGAGCAGCGCTGGGACGCCCGAGGCGGGGGAGCCCGAGCGGGGTTGTGCCCCACGCGTGTCCCGGCTCCCCGCTCCCTCCCCTGCAGAAACCAAAAATTATTAATAATTTTGGGGTTTTTTTTTAATAACGAACCAATGAAACGGGCAGCGGCAGCGGTTGCCGAAAAGTCTGGAATTACCCGTGGGTTCCCCTGCTAGTCCCCGCGCGTCTGCGGCTGCCTGTGGGGTGGGCAGGGGAAGGCAGCGATGCTGCCCGGCGCCGTTTCTTTTCGGTGGTGGGAGAAGGGAGCAGGGACACCCCAGCTCCATCCCCTCGGAGACGCCGTCAGCCCCCGTCCGAACCCGATGTTACAAAATAATAATAAA